>BGZK01000965.1:0-238253 GCA_005406025.1 Eumeta japonica | reverse complement strand
CGTACGCAATGACAGTGACAGCTCCAGTATTGCCAGATATATCTTAGAAAAAAACCGAAAAAACTAGTTTTAGAAATTGGTAGAAAACTACATAGAATTCATGTGTGACGTTGACCACCGATGGTCTGATGGCTTGCAAACTCTTTTTTCCCCCCAAAAATGTTATAGGAAATATAGAGTATAGACTAAAACTATATGATCTAACCGTGAAGTAGGAATTTCTCAAGTAGCTTGTTTTTTTCACATTTAGTTGGATTGTTTGTTGTTAAAGTTGGCGATGGATGATATTGAATACGAATTGATGCTCTAATTCAATCAAAATAAGATAATCACATTATCTTATTATCATTCCTGGTGGTTCCATTTTGATTTCCTTGGAAACCACGCTCCATCGTGCCTTGACAACTCAGCTGCCATTTTTGGAAAGAAAATAGTTTTGCTCATAAAATATTTTCTTTCTTTTATTCTTTATCGAAATTGTTTCTTAGTAGGTATAGAATAAATAAGAGCAATTACTTTTTACTGGGTATATATTTATTCTCTGGTTCTGCTTTCTCTCACCTTAGCTCAGGACATATGGTTTATAAACATCGATCTTTTATGAACACTAACACAAGATATGGGTTTTGTTCTTCAACTCTGTGGCGTCAAAGTTTTGTGAAACAGTACCCAATTCCATGAATTGTAATTTAAATTTCGTTAATGAATACTTTTCTTATCCACTAAGCTTCCTTATAACTTACTCGCCCCTAACTGTACCAATTTATGCGACAATCCTGTATAAAGGGTGACAAATCTTTGAGTTCAGTATGATTTCAATTGATTCTGCACGATTCACGAGTCGGCCGTCCTTATAATTGATATAAAGATAAAAATCTTGTTATATTTCGGTACAGTACATTTCCCATATTGCTCAAAACTGTTAGGGATCATTTTACATCCACAACTAATATATAACTTAATTTAAAAGTTCTTATATACTGTTTCATTAATATGGTTCCTTCGAAATACACATGATGTTATACATGAAACTGAGATAAATACGTCGCTCAAGGTTTTACAGAGCCGACTCAAAATTAAGGCATTTGTCTCAAATTCATTTAATTACTGATAGATGAAGTGCGATAATACTTTGTATAATGTCGGTATAGTTATGAAAATTCATTCAAAGATCTGATATTTTCTTGTCTGTTTCAAAAATGCGCAACTAACTATCGACAAATGTAAAGGAGAAAAAAAAAACATTAAAATTAAAGAGAGCTCCTATATAAAAAGAGTTATTTTTTTTGAAGTTTTATGCTTTATTTTAATAATAGGAACAGAAAGACGCTTGAAATGTTCACACAGTTTCTATAACTTTTGTCGTTATAAAAAAAATAATATTATCGAAATTAAGTTAATAAGATAAACGGAGTTCCCATGAAAGAAAATTATTTTCTTAGGTATTTTTTGTTCTTGCTTTCCATTAATTATTTAAAAAATCTAAGTACCTAAAGTTCAATATAGTAAACACAAAAAGTTTTGTTCGAATCGGTCCATTATGTTTTATGTGATACTTGAACAAACAGGCAGACATATATACAGACAAAGAGGCAAAAATCTTAAAAGCAGCTGTATTGGGGTCTGTATCATAGGTGTAGTACATATCACTTACTTCTTTCCAAAAAATATTGAATGTACACTTTTGGCTTCTTTACGATTTAATTACCAGTGGCGGCGCTACACCACTCGTGGACGTCGGCGACATTTTGCGAGGCCTCTTTTTAATAACTTGTAGGCAAAACTTTTTTGTTTGCGAGGCCCCTTCAGGCGCGAGGCCGTCGGCGGTCGCCGACGTCGCCGACGTCTAGCGCCGCCACTGTTAATTACGTATACATACAGACGATAATAAGTAAACTGTTTTCATAAAATACCTTTTTAATAATTTGAATAATTAATTTTCAAAATAAAGCACTTACTAAAATCCGTTATTCAATATTAATATGAGTATTCATTTCTCTTCAAAAACATTTACGGTAACTTGTTCAGTAAATATGGAAAATAACTTCTATTTAATAGTGTCTATTTCAGGCAATTTTACACAATGATTAAAGATTGACCCCTTACAGAATGATCCGTCACAACGTCTCCCATAAATAAAGCTAACATACGTGACAGTGCACTTTAAAAAGAATTGCTTGAGCAGTGACATCTAGTAGACTAAATTTTGATTATTATCTGTAATAACCCTGGTGATCAGATCTATATGTCTGTAATTTATCTAGCAAATTTTGCATCATTTTGTATGAAGTTAAAATAGGCCCTGATGTTTTCCCTCTTTCCCATCATTGGTCGTGTATTTACAAAGTACGTTTATCTCTGTTACGCACATAGTGCTCCTATTGCGTTGTAATTTTCAAGCCATTTTGTCGTGAATACAGTATATTAATGTCTTCAAGCTGGCACGGCAGGTGTACTGTTTTTTCTTGTGGATGGCTTGTCCAAATGGCCATATAGTTTTGGTTAATGCCCGTAGCTACACCGGCATGGACATAGAATGAATCCCTTTTTTTTTATATCAATCGATGTCAATCTCGATGCCGGTCTCGCTTTCGATTTCAATATCAGTCATAGTTGCTTAACTGATCCCTACCCCGGTCCCGTTTTCGATTTCGGTCGCGGTCCCGCACACAATTCTAATCATAGTCTCCTTCTCGATTCTGCTGTTCATTCCGCTGTTAATTAGATTCCGCTATAAGCCAAATTCCGATTTGAATTAAACCGGGAGCAAAGTTAGCACAAAATAAAATTTAAACTATATTACTCAATGATAGTATTGGGTTCTATGTTTAAAAAATTATTAAAATAATCCTAGGAATATAAGTTCATAGGCAAAAACAGAGGTGAATATTGAAAACTTGATCTACCCAGGAATAGTGCAGTAGGCTCAGCAATGGACAGACGAAAGAATCTTTAAAATCCGCTTAATAGTTCGGTTTAAGAGTATAAATACGTGGATGAAACTAGGGACAAATACTAGTTTTTATCCTTCTCAGAAACTTCCTGAGGGTGCGTACAACATATCACTAAAGTTTCATGGTAATCAGATCAGTGGTACAGGGTACAAATATACAAACATTCGTTTTCATTTATTTGAATTTTTTTATCTTTTATACAGATTGATATCAAACCCAGCCTCGCTTTTGATTCCGAACAGAAAAAGAATTACATACATTCATCGTTAGAATCGTGGGTTATAGTTATGAATTCATACTAAAATTCCTTAGAAAAAAGCACTTTCAATTTTTTCGGTATTTTGAAATTTTGCTAGGTGACTTTTTGATTTTTCCTTCCCTATTAACCTCATTCGGATTATTACAGACATTTAAAAAAAATTCCCAAATCGATCCAGTTGTTCTTGCTTATAACGAACAGAATTTAATTTTTATTAATGCAGATAGAAATACCGACGCCGTGCCAATTCCTTGAAATGTGATTCAATCTATATCGTGTTTATGTCTATTAAATACAACTCAATAATCATTACGGAGTGACTTCGGACGTTGTTCCTTCTCTGAGGTCACTCCGTAATGTGAATTTTCAACACCGAATAACAGAGTGGGCAACGTTTGAAATTTTTTCCACCAAAAATCACTTCCAAAAACCTCCAAATTACAAATAAAGCCAATTTAAAATTTCATAATAATTTTCAAAAGTTAATCATAAAGTTATTTACAATTTCAATATTATCTTAAAGGTGTACATTTCATATTTTAGGCTGTTTAGCATAATATTAGAAAGATTAAATCTTACGCATTAACCTTGTTGTCATCTCTCCATCATTGAGCACTTTGGCACAATAGTTGATAATTTTTATATTATTTGCTATTTATAACCATTATAATCACTAATCTGTATGAATATAGTAAGTCTATATTCACATTGATTTCGAAACTGCCATTAAATTTAAGAACCGGGACTGCGATTGAAGTAGAAATTGAGTGCGGAACCAGGACAAGGATCAAGAGTGTGGTCGCGTTTGGATTTAGAAGCAGTAACAAGATCAGAATTGAGAGCGGCGCTGAAATCGATAGCAAGGTCGATTAATACGAAATAAGAAGAAATACATTTCATTTATCAAAACAAAATTGCAAGGTAATTATAAACAATTATTCCATAATTGTTCTTAATTATCTTATTATGTAGGACAACATTGAAACCAAAACCATAGCTGTTGAAGTAGCCGTTTCTGAGAAAAATAACTTAGAACTTATTCTGAGACTTTAACGATGTTCCAACCTTGCGAGCTTGCTGAAGCTCGTGTGTCACACCGCACCCACCTAGTTAACGTTCACGAAATCCTGTTAGTCTGGTGCTGGCGCTTGTGTGTGACACTGTGTCTTCCTACCTAAGCACCAAGCTCGCCCGCATGCGATAGTCGACCTTCCGAGGATCTTTAGATGTTTTGTTAAGTATTTTGTTTATTATATTGACATTTTTGAAACTAACACTGTGTGTGATTATTACGTTCAAGAGTTTAATAACAATGTCTTTCAATGCTATCAAATATATAAACATGATTTATTGTTGGAGAGTTTGCAGAGGTGGCTTTGCTGCAGCTCTAAAACTTTACAGTGGAACTTCATCTGACAGTCAACAACCTGCGAGTGCGCAAGTAATATTACGTAATGTGTATCGTTTACGCAGTAATTTATTTTGTTTGTTCAAGGGTGAGTGGAACACATTTAGAAAATCAGAGACTAATGTGATAAGTATTACCTTCGGCGACCTTGACATCACTGACAACATGGAGTGTCATTTCCAGGTAAGTGACAAGATAAAATTTTTAAAGGTAATACATCACATAACCCGAGTACGAGGTAAAATCCAAGTTCGTCACGTGCCCGGACACGCATGGCGCGGTCGCCCGGCAAAGCGTTCGCGTTGGAGTCTAGCCGAGCATTCAGTAGGGTTGTGTGCATATTATTTTATATTATTTATAAGTCTATTTTCAATGTTATATAATTTTTGTTGTAGTTTCTCTGGCAAAGTTGTTCTAAAAAAGGAGAAAATTATTAACAATTGTGAAAAGATTCTTGATCGATTCTATCCTGTAGAATGAAAATTTTTAAATATGTTAATTACCGCAATGCAATGTACGAAGTATGATCAGTTGTATAAAGCTATGATTTTTAAGAAAGCAAGTAATTTCTAACTTAACCGTAAAGAGTAACAATTGATTCGCGGCATGGTCACGTAATTTAAACTTCATATTTGAACTTCCTCATTACGTATTACGAATTATTTAATGTACGTTCTTATCAACAATTGTTTCAACAGAAAAATTCATTGTATTCATCTTGCATAATTTTTATAAATCCTTAAAAAAAAAACACCAAAAATTTTTCCTTCTAACAAAATGCACGGTGTATATTATTTCCTTCTAAATTTAGAGGAAAACCCACGAGTTGGCTACTCTGCCTTATAGGCGTACCAATTTGTATAACCTTTCTGCTATCTTGTTCGCACTTATAACACATTGTTGTTGTTTAGGTATTTACAGTTGTATGCGGCAGATTTGATCTTAAAGTATAATAGTATTTAAGGTCATAAATAAACGCAAATGGATGATTGCGATCTGGTGTAGCCAGAAGAAAATTTTATAATACTACAAAATCTATGAGTTATTCAGCTTAATTTACGTTTTACTGAATAACAAATTTTACAGATCTTCAAAATTCTAAAACTTAAGTCGTATCAAAGATGTTAATATTACATTCATTATGATGTAGACCCTTTTTTGGTTATTAAAATGTAATAAAAGTATTTTAAATTGTATTAAAAAAAAAGAATGTATAAATGTTGTCACCCTTTTACGTCGCGGGCCATTATAAATATTATGCCCTCTGACGTCCGTAAAAGTAACTAATTAGTTCTTTGTCACACTTTTAGATAGCAACAAGTGTTGCTAGAATTGTGTTAAAAAAAAAAGATGAATCAGATCTAAAAAGTGGTAGAAAACTGTAATGATTACGAAAAATCTACAATTAAAATAATTTGGAATCAAAACGGATGAAAATGTAGACAATTAAATAGCACAATTAAAGTCATGTATTACAATTAGCTTTAAACAATATTCATAATGTAATCAATAAAAATGTGAATGATAAATTTTATTTTTTCTCAATTACTGCCTAAAAAATATGTTTCACTAATTTATAAACTCAGCCTTCGCCTTGTACATTTGTAATATGAAAAGATTATAATTAAACGAAAGTATTGTGACTACTATTTTTACATATTTTGGCTTACCTAGTTTTTTTTTTGTTCAAAGGCATTAATATTATTAAGGGCATTAGATCGTCAGGATTGTGGTCCGCATGAAGGTACCACACGGATCAACCCTTAGTCCATTTTTCTTATAGTTTATCTTATTGACATACCCACAATTGTTGGGGACGTTCATGAGATAGTGCTGCTCTTAAATGATACACTATTTTAATTAGAATCAAAAAGCCACAAATCGCCTATGACGATATGAATATTGCAATCGTCAAAGTAGAAAAATAGTTTAATAATAATCTCTTTTCCAATACGAATATTATTCCAAAATGCGTTTCATTTTTTGTAATAATATGTATTTCTTCTTATTTCGTATTAATCTACATTACTACCGATTTCAGCTTCGCTCTCAATTCTGATCTTGTTACTGCTTCGAAATCCAATCGCGATCACGCTTTTGATCCTTGACCTGGTTCCACACTCAATTTCTATTTCAGTTACAGTCCCGGTCCTTAAATTTAATGGAAGTTTCGAAATCAATGTGAATATAGGTTTACAATATTTATATAGGTTAATGATTAAAATCGTCAAAAGTATCAAATAATATAAAAAGTATCAACAATGTGTCAAAGTGCCCAATGATGGAGAGATTACAACAAGATTCATGCGTAAGTTTTAATCTTTCTCATGTCATGATAAACGGCCCAAAATATCAAATGCGCTACTTTAAGATAATACGAAATTGAAATTTTTATAATTAACTTTTGCAAAATATCATGAAATTTAAATTGGAATTTTTTCGGGTATTGGGAGCTTTGGAATTCATTTTTGGTGGAAATTTTTAAGCGTTGGCCACCCTGATGTGTGGTGTTGAAAAGGCACATTACGGAGTGACCTCGGAGGAGGTACAACGTCCGAAGTCACTCCGTAATGATTATAAATACTATTGTTGTTGAATTTTTGAGGTTATATCATTTTTGTCAAAAATATGGATATTACAAAATATTGTTTTATTGTGTGAAAAAACTTTAAATAAGGGTGCTGTTTAAACTGTTAAAAGAAAAAGCATTCTAAGACTAATTAATCACAGTCAGAATTATGGCGACAAAATTTTTACAATTTGTTTATAATATTAATCTAATCTGATTCTTCTCAATACAACAAAAAAAAAATTTGAATATTAAATTGGACCATTTTAGATGTTTTGTTTACAAATGTCATAAATTCATCAACGTTAAATAATGCCATTGTTAGACGTGAAAACAGAGATAATTTAATTTTACTGTATAAATATAAGAAAGGCTCCAAGAAATTAGAAAGTTATAGGTCAATGTTTTAAACTTTTATTTCGCCTTTTATCAAAACAGAATTACGAAAATAAATAGTTAATTATCAATTGTACAAGTTAAAAAATGATGTTTAATTTTTTTAAGAGCGGAGCTTAATTCTTTGAAATACTCTAATGATACCATATATTTTTTTAATTTAAAATAATGTTTAATAGTTGAAACAAATATTTTCTATCACACTCTCTGTTCAGTGGCGAAACACTAATACTGAAACGATCGTGCGGAGTCTTATTGTCAACGCTATATTAAAATTACAAATAATGCAGATAGAGTTCCTGGAAAACAGATATTTATTGAAAATTTCCTCCTCTTTATGATATTTTATTTTTTTAATTTGCGCTATCTTTTAATGTTTTTGAGTTATAGTAAAAAACTGGAGGTTTCTTTGTTTTTCACGTGATAACGTCTTATAAATCGATGAACAACGGCTACACTCACGAAAAAGCATGACTCATTGTCGCGTTCCGCCTGAGCCGAGCGTGCGAGCGAGAGTGCGGAACAATAGAGAAGCCTAAGCGTTCGGCTTGTGACGCATCTATCTTTTTTTCACTCCATCGGCCGATGCGTCCGAGTAGGAGATGAAGGGTGGCAGCACACAACGTACACGTGAACTATTTTGTTAACTGTTTATAAGGTGAAGGGAAAAGTTCATGTGGTTTCCAGTCTTTCTGACGTGATAACGTCTTATAAATCGATGAACGCTGGCTGCTTGCACGAAAAAGCATGACTCATTGTCACGTTCCGCCTGAGCCGAGCGTGCGAGCGAGAGCCCGGAACAAGCGATAGAGAGGCGTCCTAAGCCTTCGGCTTGTGACGCATCTATCTCTCTTCCTTCAAGGGTCAGCGGTGGGTTGCATGCTGCATGTTAATGCATGTTGCAGGCAAGCATCTCTCTTCCACTCCATCGACCGAGAGAGTGGAAGAGAGATACAAAATAATGATAATTATTTTGTATCGCTCATGGTTATAGAATTATCAATACTAGATGATACAAATTAATGATAATTCAGTGATACTAATCCAATTCAATTCATGAAAGTATTGAATTGGAACATAAGAAAACAATTTCATCGATGTTTTCTTAAGACGTCATCACGTAAAATTATCGTCCTTTTAACCGACTTTTCACACACACAACCAATTTTTTTTTGTGTTTTTTTGTATATAATAATTACAATTATTGTTTGCGGAAGAACCAAAAAATACTTCTTTTTCACGATCGCGTTCTGAGTCGAATATGCTATCGCTCATATTTTTAAAATAATCAATACTATTTTTCGTATAAATAAAACTCATTTCTCGACTAGACTATATCTTAATCCTTTCTATAAAAATTCACAAATTTGTTTTGTCGGCTATTTATTGCTTTCATTGCAATGAAAACAATTTTCAATTTCTCATACAGAATAAAAAGTTCTTTTTATAATTGGCGCAAAAAAAAAATATTTCTCAGTTTATTTTTCTTAATATTACTTGCTAGGGAAAAAGTTGTATGTATTATGTTGATTTTCTAAATAGTGCCATCTGTATTATATATTATGTTGTGGTGCCATTCGGTGTGCAACCAAAGGATCAACAATGCAGTTATTTAAAAATCACACGAGATGGTGCTGCAAATGAATGTTTTTAAAATATTCTTTTTTGCGTAGAATCGATATTTTTGTCCCTAAAACATATTTATACAGACAACATGGAAAGCTTTATCAAAATATAAATTTAAAATTGATCGCTTCGATAGTCGCTTGCGAAAACGGCGTGGCGCATATTATGTATGTATTTATGAATGTGTTTTTAATGTACATATATATGACGTGCTTCTTTTGCAGTCAATTTTATCATTTAATTTTTCTTATGTCACCTTTTAAATTATTGATTAATTTATAATTTTCCATTAATGCCACGCCTCTCATCTCTCCGCAATGAAATTTACGATCTCATTATTATTTTTAGTATCTATATATATATATATATATATCTTCATTTTCTTCCCAAAGACAAGCCTTTAAAAAAAACACTTATAGCGATGATTCTTTCTCTATACCTAATTACGTTTTATGAATTGAATAATAGCGGTGAAATTTATTAAATAATAATAAAAATAATCTCAAATTACTTTAGATCTACTAAGAGTTTATTTAGTGAAATTTGTGATATGCACATTAGCGACATCTATCGTGAATTTTAATCACTAGTACGGAACATATTGTAGAAGTTCCATTTCTCTACATTAGATGGTATTCAAATACTAGAAAGAATGACGTAATGAGAGTTAATTATAGAATGGTGTATGATGAAAATATAGTGTTTATTTGATAAAATGTGAAAGTAGACTAAAAGTTATACCAAAATTATAAAAAAAATAACAAGCAGAATGAAATAAATTAACAATAATTGAAAGTAATGAAACGAAAAATACAACAAATAATGAAGGAATGGTAAAAAAATATCGTAATTAATATTTTTATTATAAATTACCACAAAAAGAATGCAACACCAAAGAAAGGCAACATCACGTGGTGTTCCCAGGCGGTCTCCATTCGACTACTGACCGCGCCCGACGCTGTTTAACTTCGATGATCGGATGAGCAACGATATATGCAGCGTGGTAGGGACGTTGGTAATCGATTCTATAAAAACGTTAACTAAAGCGACAGCGGTCAACATTTTTATTTGCGGTTACACTTTTTTTCGTGTAGCTCCCACCTGCCAAGCGTTTGAGTAACGTGCGATAAGAAAGTTTGTTTCAAAACAGAGAATTTAGGCACACTACGCGAGGCAAGTGCTTATAATATTTGAGGGTATCCTTCGATTTCCTCGATATGCCATCATCAAATCCTGACTTGGTGACTATGGGGCCACCTCGAGAGTATAACTTTTATGTACCCGTCCAAATAAAAAAAGTTTTCGAAATCGGTCTACAACTGACTAGGTAAGTAATCGCTGGACATGCACAAAAAAAATAGTGCGTAGAGTCCCTCCACACAGAAGAAGTGAAACTTGGTAATGTGGAAATGAAAATAGGAAGGGGTAGAAATTGCGTTTTTCGTCGCACGTTAGATACAATTGCGAGACGAAATCTACCGACTCACTCTCTTTCTCTCTCCTACTTTCTACCTTTGTGTATTTTTCTTTCTCTCTCCCTCTTGCGTTGGAATATTGGACGCTAACTAAATATCGCTAAATATCGTTGCTAACGCTCCCACTGGCCTGTAACAGGTATACTACGTCCATGCGTTCGAGTGCCACGCATTTACTCTCACACTGTCTCTTTCTATTCCTCCTCCCCAGGAGCGTTGAACGTTTAACGCAAGTGCTTTCATACCCCCTCCATGGTAGCGTTAAACGTTTAACGCAACCTTGTTGGAAGTCGCATTAGAAGTTTCACTTCAAAAACATAAAAGCGAACATATTATAGAATTTATTCCTTTTCCTGAAGTCGAGGATATTGTGTCGGTTATATGTTGACAATGCGCTTGGAACTATCATCTCAACCTTCCTCATTTAACGCGCTTACCTTGGCTTACATTATTTTACGTCGGTTTTATTTCGTTTCAAAGAAATTTATACCTTCGAAGCTTTTAGACTTTATTAATAATCCATAAGTCGTTTCTCTGTATAGAACTTGCAGCAGAAGCTTGAAACCAGCATATGACACAAACTACGTCAACAAAAATTGTAATTTCAATAACAGCTTTGAGTTCTCGTTTTGTCAGTTTTAATTGGTTTTTAAACATGAAAAGCTTAAGGCAATGAAGTGCTTTTGCCATCCATCGAGCACGATGTAGACTCGCTGGCGCTTGAATGAGGTTTCTTTTTCAGGTGCATCTTCACAAATAACATGGCAAGTTTCGGCAACTCTGGTAGTCGTCTCGCGATTAATAATCGTTAATCTGTTTTTCGGCGAATAATAAAATCGTACTAATCCCTACATTTTTTACCTACGTTACTCATTTAAAAGCCTCCGGGTACGAAGAAACTGAGCTGAACTTGTTCTGATCGACACTAGGCCAAGCGGTTTTAAAACTAGTATGAGAATCAATATTTCTGGCCACCTAACGCGCCTAGTGCTTGAACTACAGTTGCTTCTAGTATTGCTTTCATAATATATATATATACATATATATATATAACAAAAACGTGCGTGTACTCTCTATCAACACGCATGTGATAGGTACTAGTTTCACAGAAGGCATAAGCGTGAAAGAATCACGCGACGTGTCGAGCGTCAGCGTGATGTATCAAGTTTATTCTTGGGACATTGACCTTTGAGGTTTTGATTTGATTTCTTCGTATCTTCATTATATAAACTAAACTCAAATTAGATACTAGACAAATGCAAATAGAAACAACACTATAGAATAAAAGTATATTAAATCGCCATCAATATGGCACTAGATTGTTAATAATTGAGGGCAAACAAAATATTATTGACATGCACTCTTAAGTAAAACTTCTACTTATTCACTTATCAATATACAAAATTAGGTATTGCGTATGATGAGTTCGGGCAGATATTATTAGTAAATATTCACCCTGACTTTTACATATTTCTAATATAAACCACATATAATTTAAAGAGTATTATACCAGTAATTTTTTAAAACATGTTAATAATAGTTTTTAAAACACCTTTTTACCTTTTCACTGATTTTAAATTTTCACTTAAATTTATATTGAATTTGTAGAATTCTTTGAGTATGATAAAAAATAACATTCAATTTCAGATATTTCAGGATTATCTTCAAATATTAAGATTGTAATAAAAAAAAAATTAGATTTTACATATCTGAAGCGTGCAATCTCCTAGAATTATGTAACTAATCTAATTATTTTTTTCAAAGAACAAAATTCATGACATGCCATATTTTTAATAACAGCTAAGTAAGATGTCAATTTATGAAACTAAAAAAAATGTAGTTTAATCTCTTTTAGCAGATATTTAAAAACAATACAAGATTGATACTTGATAATGTAAAGAAAAAAAGTGAGACCCCACAAGCCAAATTAAGCAGTTGTAGTTAGGTTAAAAAAAATAAAGTAATTTTAATTTTTTTACTGTTTCTGAATAAACAAACATTAAATTATGAACTTAAATATAAAACGAAAAAAAAAGATTTACAAATCACATCACTCAGAAATATTAAAATTTTAGGTACATGTTTTTTTAGCCAATGCTCCCGTAATATCCGATTGATTACAACGCTTCATGAACTTGGAACCAGATCTACCTTCATCTCTATCAGCTTCTGTAATACACTTCAGTTGTTTGTTCCATTTGGCTTCGAGACTATTAATAATATCAAATTTCTTTTCAACTGCTAAACAATACCATTTGCCCTTTTTCTATGTTCATACTAAAATAGTCTCTGTTCCGATTCTCAAAAATGCATAATAAATGCTGACGTCTGTGATTGTCATAGAAAAATTCCTTAACTTTCTCATCACTTTTTAAGAAAACAATCATGACACTGCAATCTTTACATTTGCAATCACCGAAATTAATTTTACTCAGCCAATGCAATTGTTTATTACAAATGTCTTTGTATTTGTCTATGTTCTCACGTAATAATGTGACCACTCGGTCCTTGAATATCCCTACGGCATCCAAATGCATGCTGTTACAATGTTGTATATAAAATTGTGCCATATTTTGTACTTCCCACTCCTTAGACATGATAGTTTGAAGTACGTCTTCCAAAATATCAAAACATTTCTTTTTATATGCCATTTTTACAAGTGTACCGTATATATCGAAATGCTTATTTTTGGGATGGTGACTTTCCGCATTCGCTTTACCATCTCTTAGTATTTGTTCTACGATAGAGCGATCGTCTCTTTTAAGAACTTTTATGAACTTAATGAGCATACTTAGTGAATATGGTCGTTTACTTATACCGCTTTCATTCATTAATTGGAGACACCAAGAAGATCCGTAAGCATTTTTGAGTTTAAGAAATAAATGGCGATCTTCGTAGTTAAACACTTCACGATAGAAATATTTACATATTTTAAGCGCTTCCTTCGGATCCGCAATGTATGTGGCCAGTTTGACAAAAGTGCGAACATGTTCTAATCGAGTGGAAAATACTTCAGTGTGTACAAACAAAATATGTCCAGCTTTCTTGATTATAGCTTGAACAGATTCCAGATTGTTCGGGGATTTTATTAGAGCTTTCAGCTTGTTAAGTTCACCATCATAATCCAACTCGAATTGCATAGCAACATCGGATGACTGTGGCCAAAGGATTACAGCGGCTCTTTTGTACCATTTGTCTTCAGTCACACCTTCATTGCCAAGGTAAACATTTTTGTCAGTCTTATGTGCTTTAAAATTAACATTATGTTTCGACCAGCAGATTTCTCGTTCAGAAGCATTATAAGGTTTATATTTCAATAGTTGATCGTTTTCATCTCGCCATGATGTTAGTGTTGTTGTAAGATGCTCTGGCTCTTCCATTGGAAAGCTCCAACAGTCTTTTATGTCTGCTAGAACTAATCTCACAACAAGGTTTAGTTCCTTAGCAGCAGACACTAAAGCAGATGCGGACACAATATCATGCCCCTTCAAATTTGAAAATTTTATTTTTCCTTTTGTATAGCAATGATCAAAAAGATATATCAACTTTGTAGTGGTGCAGTCTTCTTGAGAATTAGAAAAATATTCTCTTAAAATATTAATCAGACTATGGTTGCAAGAAGTAGTTGGTTGGAATTGTGAATTACGTAGAACCAAGTTATATGTAAGTACAATTCGAAAACCATCTTTCACTTTATCGACTTTATGGTAACAATCCGAATAGAAGGCAATGTATTTAACATTATTTTCATAGACCATTTCTGTAGAAAAAATATGTGATTTATTCAAATGTTTTATTACCAAATTTCCACCCACATGGGCAGAAGGAAGAGCTACCACTAAAGTGGCTACCATGTTATCCATTTTTTCCGTGTCTTGATGAAAATCAAAATGCTGACCTTGTTTATATATCAGCAAATTATGAAGATGTGCTTCCAAATTGCTATCTTCATTTAGAGATAGCTTCATTTTTATATCATTCAAAACATTATTCAAATTCTTTATTACTACATTTAATTTTTCATTTGATATAATATAGGTGTCACGGACATTTTGATCCTGCTTGGTCTGTTCTTTATGTCCAAAAGATGCCAATGTCGCCATGTCTGTTAACTTTGTAGCCGTTTCAAATTTTATTGGAAATGTAACACTTCCCATACCAATGACTGTTAATGACACATCATCTGAATTGATAGTTCCTTCCGCAAAATAAGATTTTGTTTTTTCAGCTTCGTTGGTAGTTTTCAAAACCTTAATAAACCTATGTAAAAGATCTGACTCTATTATATACTCTCCATAATCTAGTTCACTATCTTCATCATCACTGACACATTCAGAGTCCTTAGAATCTTCTCCAGTATCTGGAACTTCTAGACAGTCTTCCTTAGCAACTTCTTTTTTATGTTTGATGCTATTTGAAGACAGATCTTCATCACTGCTCCTGAATTAATTTATAATTGATTTGTATTAACAATAAAGTAATAGCATAAGATAACAGTGCAACCATGAATATTTAAATAGTTGTAATCAATCATAATCAATTGTATGTAATTATTATTATATGCTTAGAATTATATGAAGTACACAGTGATTTTATATTTTCCATAAAACACTATTTATAACTTCAAATTAAATATTTTGTTAGTTTCTGTGTGACAACTGCATAATTAACAAAGACTGAATACAATGTTTTCATAACAGGTTTTGATTTAATTTGCGATAATGTGTGAATCGGGACAAAAACAAGTGGGGCCAATGGCAAGTTAGGTGAGGTTAAGCTGAAATTAAGCCATAGCCATCATGTAATATTTTTTTATTGCAACGTGCAAAATGTGCAAAGACAAAAACAAACTAGATTGTTTAAATTCATATGACAGTGTAGCCATGACAATTTTAAATATACACATTATACGAAATTAACACACGCATACAATTGTTTTTAAATATAATATGAATAAAACAAGGAATCGTTAAAAGTGAACACTTCATAATAATTATTTATGGAAGTGAAAATATTAAAACAGAACTGAAATATATTAAAAGCTATGAAACAACTGAAATAATCAAATCAAAAATATTTTTATTTCTGAGGTTTACATTTGAAATACATCAAGGTAGGAATTACACTTGAAATATGTTATTATGGTATTTATTTGGTATTAACATTATCACCCATTCCCGAATGCTGATTGAGTTTTTGGTTTCGCTCAAAGATACATAATAGATACATTATAGTCAATAAAACTAGCACAACATTTAAAAATTACATGAATTACAGTATGATAGCTGAACAATTCAACCCTATGGGTTTTTTCCTATAGTCTTTATCACATAATTTTTTTAAAAATGAAAGTTTTAAATTCATAAAATGACAAATTTTGAATTTCAACGGAGACTTTATTATAAAAGCGCACACATTGCTTCTTAAATGATTTGCTAACTTTGCTGAGTCTGGTTTTATGAGCAGCAAGGTTATTCTTATGTCTAGTGTTAATATTACGAACGTCGCTCATTTTTGAAACAATTTTATATTTCTTTTGACATAAACCAGGTTTTTGTATATGTATTGTGATGGAACAGTTAAAATATTAATTACTTTAAATTTTTCTCTGAGAGATGCTATTGGTCTCAAGTTATAAATGGCATGAATAGCCTGCTTCTGAAATAGAAAAATTATGTTTATATCGGCTGCATGACCCCATAATAAAATTCCATAGGCTATGAGACGATGAAAGGAACTAAAATAAACTAATTTTGCGGTGCTTTCATTTGTAAGCCACCGAATTCTTTTGACTGCATATGCTGCAGAACTAAATTTTTTTCACCAATTTTGTTATATGAAAATTTCACTGTAACTTAGTATCTAATGTTAAACCAAGAAATAAGGTTGTGTCCACAATATTCAGTATCTCGTCCCTGACTACTAGGATAGTGTCGACCAATGTTTATTAGACAATAAAAAATTAATTATATTTGTTTTCTAATCATTGAGTAAAAGATTGTTAATTGTAAACCACTTGACTACTTCTGACAGTAAAATAATAAACAACTATTAAAATAACACAATAAACAGCTATTAAAAGAAATAATAAAAATTATAATAATAGAATGTTGTATTAACATGGACTTTTGTAGTTTTAATTTTTATTCTTTAATAGTGATGGTGAATAGCATGTTTATCATATAAAAAAAACAAACGAATAAACTGCATAATATAAGTAAACACAACTTTTAAGTATTTGTTTTCAAAATTTTTAATAAGTTTAATTGCAGCTTGAAACTTAAGATACAATAATATAATAACAAATAGACATAAAAATTTTGGATAGTTATAGACAAACTTAGTGTTAAAATAAATAATGAGAAAGAATTAGGAACTGTCTTTTCAAAACTACCAAACTTCCGAATATTTACAAATGTAATTGTATGTATAATTTTTTGTATGGTTTGAAAGTATTTCACAATAAATATTTTATCCAAGCTTACATTTATTAGTTTCTTTAAAATTCTCAATTAATATTTAAGTATTTTTGTATCTAAGTGACATTTGGTTAGTAAGGGTTTGTTAATGTGTAGTAACTGATTAGTGTTTACTTACATAATAAAAGATTTATAAAATTTAGTGTTCAGATTGTAATCCAGCAACTAATGATGCAACTTTTATAGTACAAACTTCAAAACTTCTTGTCTCCTGATTTGAAATGATTGTAAGTGATAAAATTGTGAAACTTATATATTTCGTATTAAGAGAATCTATACCATTTCAAAATGAATTCACAACAATAATAATTACACTTGAAGACAACGATCATATCATACATAGAGTACAATTTAAGATTTAACCGCCAAGACTGGTCGTAGTGTTGCCATAACAAAATCTTAAACTTACTAAATCACGACTAAATAATGGTAGAGAGATTGCAACAAGTTCATACGTAAATTTTAATCTTTCGCACGTCATGCTCAACAGCCTCAACTATAAAATGAACTACTTTAATATAATATTAAAATTGAAAATTGCTTTATGATTAACTTTGAAAAATAATTACAATTTTAAATTAGTGTTTTTTTATGGATATTTGAAAGTTTTCGTAGTGATCTTTGGGTGAAAAAATTATGGCTACCCTACTTTGGACCGTCGAAACTACACCCTAAATTGTACATGTACTTTTTAACTACACATTTCTATATAAAATATAACGTCACCTCGGAGAGGAGCAGAACGTCTGATATGACGCCATAATTATTAGCAAAAAGTGCAAAGAGTACATTATTATAATTAGTAACTAGTGATGATATAATTAATGAATAGACACGAACGCGTTATAGACAGTAATATTAAACGCCATTTCAAAGCATCGGCGTCAGTATTTCTATCTGTACGAATAAAAATAAACGGTGTTTGTTATAAGCGAGAACGACGGGACCGATTTGAGTGATTCATTATTTTAAATATCCTTAATGATTCGATAAGGTTATTAGGAAAGGAAAAATCAAAAACTCATGACCATAACCCACGACTCAAACAATAAGAGTGCGTAATTATTATTCTTCTTTTGTTTGGAATCTAAAGTGAGACGGATATTCAGTTTGATACCGATACTTGACATTTTTCATATATACTGTTCTGAGGATGGCTTCGTACATTACAGGACGATGCAGCCGAGCCAGTTTCCTCCTAGGATGGAACTCTTGAACGGTGAACAGCATAGATTTGAAACTGTAAATACGGATTGTTATGACGATGGATAACGTCCTTATACACCAGAGAACGATGCAGCAGTAAGAGTCTCCATTTACGGTGGCACTCTTCAACGGTAAAAAGTATAGACTTGAAACATTAGCTGCGAGATTTACTGACTATGTATGGTATCCTTGTACACCAGAAAACGATGCGGTCCTGAAGGGTTCCTACTACGATGAAACTCTTCAACGGTTAACAACCTAGAATTGAAACTTTGCATACAGGCTGCTCTAACGATGAATAGGGTTTTTGTATACCAGATGACGATGCAGCTGTGAGGTTTTCCTCCTACAATGGAATTCTTCAATGGTGAACAGCATAGCCTTGAAACTTTGTGTACAACCTGTTTTCATGATGGATAGTGTTTTTGTATACTAAAGAACGATGCAGCCGTGAGGTTTTGTCCTACGATGGAACTTTTCAGCAGTAAACAGCATAGACTTGGAATTTGATGTACAGTTTATTCTAATAATGGATCTTATCCTCGTATACCGAAGGACGATGCAACCGTTAGGGTTTCTATTTACGATGTAATTTTTTTACAGTGAACAACTTAGACTTGAAACTTTGCATACAGGCTGCTCTAGTGTTTTTGTTCACTAGATGACGATGCATCCGTGAGAGTTTCCTTCTAGGATGGAGCTCTTGAACGGTGAACAGCATAGATTTGAAACTTTAAGTACGGATTGTTATGACGATGGATAATGTCCTTAAACACCAGAGAACGATGTAGCAGTAAGAGTTTCCGTCTGCAATAGTACTCTTCACCGGTGAACAGTATAAACTTGAAACTTTGACCGCGGGCTGTACTGACGCCGGCTAGTATCCCTGTACACCAGAAAACGATGCAGCCGTGAAAGTTTACTCCTACGATGGACATCTTCAACGATAAAGAGCATAGACTTGAAATTTAATACACACACTATTCTGATAATGGATCTTGCCACAGCATCTACAGGGTCATCAGGTAAACGAGAAAAAACTGAGAGAACTTATCACTTAAAGCCGACTTGGGAGAAATATTAGGTCCGAACGAGTCGGCTGCCTTCCTGGCGGAAAACTTTTTCTCTGATAACCAGGTCGATACTGACGATCCGTTTCATACGGAAGTCAGAAGACCAATCGACGGGGATTGTCCACCACCCATGCTTCGGAGGATTTGCCCGGGATGGATCCGCTTTTTACCGGGGCCGCGGTTAAAGATGCTCTAAAAAGCTTTCATCCTCGAAAGGCCCGGGAATTGATGAGTTCACCTCGGACATATGTCAGGTGGCCATTTTTCGGGACCTGAGATTGTTCCTAGCGATGGCGAATAAATGCCTAGAGCTGGGATACTTTCCCCGGGCCTGGAAGGTAGTCACCATAAAGGTGATTCTGAAGCCGAGCAAGGATGACTATACCCGTCCGAAGTCCTACCGACCCATAGAACTGCTCTCTATGCTGGGTAAAGCAGTGGAAAGGATGTTAGTTGGGCGCCTCCAATGGCACATTATGCCAAAGCTGCAAACGGCGCAGTATGGCTTCACGCCACAGCGTGGAGCGAAGGATGCCCTCTATGATCAATGACATATGTCTATAACGAATTAAGTCTCAAAAAGATTATTTTGATTGTGTCATTGGACATAGAGGGTGCCTTCAACAACGCGTGTTAGCCGGCGGTGAAGACACAGCTGCTCGTTCATAAATGCTCAGTAAACCTCTACGGCATGGTGCGCGGTTACGTACGAGTCCGGGGGGTTTATTCCTCATGTCGCCAAGGCTTAAAAAAAGGCTGTAAATATTTACAAAGGCTTATTCCGAGTAGCCAAGGCGACGTGGAGTCTGAGTCCGGAGGTTGTGAGGACCATATATGTCTCCGTGATAGAGCCTATCATGTTGTACGTCTCGTGCGCTTGGGTACCGGCGACCAGGAAGCTCGGCGTGCGGAAAATGATCGACGCTGTCCAGCGCAGCGTCGCTCTTAAGGCGTGCCGAGCTTATCGCACAATCTCCTTGCATTCCGCGCTGTTCATATTAATACTGCTCTCTCTCGATATTAGAGTGAAGGAAGCGGCCTGGCTACACGAGGTGAAGCGCGAAAAAGATCTGGGTGACACTTTTGTCGACCAGGAGCTCGCGAAACCCGTATATTTCAGCGAATTGCCTGCGCACGTGCCCGAGATTGGGTTCGAGAACGTCGAGGAACTAGGCTCCTACACCTTGGACCGTCTCGCCGTGGTCGGGCCGCACATTTATACCGACGGTAGCCGCATAAAGGGCAAAGTCAGAGCGGCCCTGACGGAATGGCAAGACGGAGAGGAGAGTTGGTACTCGACGCTCCGACTCGATCCCTTCTGCTTGGTCTTTCAGGCGGAGATGGTCGCGCTGCAAAGAGAGATATGGAGAGTGAAAAAGGATAAAGATAGGCCCGGTTAATGTATTCAGCAACTCCAGGTCCGTCCTGGAAGTATTAACCTGCTCAAAAACCTATCACTATCTGGCTCACGAAGCTAGGCGTGACATCTCCGAGATCGTTGCGGAAAGCAGAGCTGTGCGCCTATTTTGGGTTAGAGCCCATGCCGGAATTAAGGGTAACGAGCGTGCGGACGAGCTCGTCAGGCGCGCCGACAAGACGGCAGCGGACTATGACAGGTTTCCGCTGTCGTACGCTAAAAGAGTGACTAGAGTGGCGAGCCTGGAAGAGTGGCAGGAACAATACGCCGAGGGAAGCAACGGTGAAATCATCAAATGCTTCGTTCTCCGAGTGAAACAGACGTACAGGGTCAGACAAATAGACATTACGTCCCAATTGGCGCTAACCCTAACGGGACACGGCGGGTTCTCACAGTATCTGTTCAGGTTCAAGCTGAAGGACTCGCTGTACTGCGCCTGTAACCCTACTAAGATCTAGGACCTGCTGCACGTCCTCGAGGAATGTGATATGTTCCTTCCGGGACGTGTGGCGCTCGAAATGGAAATTGGAGGTCCGGATCGAGAGGAAGCTCTTCCCGGAAATTTTAGAAAACACGGTAAAAAAGAACGAAATTTTTAGAATTCTGTACTCTTGTGTTATGGCATTGTAGTAATTTGAACAGCGGTGTTTAAAAAGCAACAGATATAGAATAGATCGAATAGAGAAAATAACAGCAATGGAACCACGATTGATAAATTAGTAATTTATACGTCTAAGGAGGTAGGGTAAATATGCAAAGTTAAGAATGTACAAATAATGTGTAATAAACATGTATTATATAAATATAGGTATAAGTTAGAAAGTGAAAGATAAAAAAAAAGAAAAAAAATGGATCTTGCCCTCGTATACCAGATAACGACATTATCATTTGTTGTACGAGGGCAAGATCCACGCCTTATGGCTACATTCTATGAGAGTTTTCTCTTACGATGAAACTCTTCGACAGTGAATAGGAGAGACTTTAAACTTTATATACAGATCATTCTAACGATTGATCTTGTCCTCGTACGCCAAAAAACAATGCAGTCGTCAAGGTTTCCTTTTACGATGGAACTCTTAAACGGTGAACAGTGTAGACTTAAAACTTTGAATACGGACTATTCTGGGGATGGATCGTATCTTGGTATACCATAGGGCGATGCAACCGTGACGGTTTCCTTCTACAATAGAACTAATGGAACTTTTCAACGTCATTCAGTGTAGACTAAAAAACTTTATATACAGACTGTTTTGACGATGGATCGTGTCCACGTACACCAGAGAACGATGTAGTTGTAAAAGTTTCGTCCTATGGTAGAAGTCTTCAACGGTGAATAGGGTAGACTTGAAATTTTTGGTGCAAGATGTTTTAGGGATAAATCGCGTCCTCGTACACCAGAAGACGATGTAGCCACGAGGGGTTTCCTTCTACACTGAAACAGTCTATGGTGAACACTCACATATTTGTTTTTTGGAGGATGGACCGTTTCCTGGTACACCAGCTTTAACCGATAGATCTTACGGTGGAAGTCTTCATCGGTAAACAGCATAGACTTGAAACTTTGCTTGCAGACGGTTCCAACGATAGATCGTGTGCTTATATACCGGAGGACGATGAATCGTGTCCTCACATACCAGAAGACGATACAACTGTAAGCGTTTAGGTGAAACTTTTTAGCAAGAATAGAACTCTTTAACAATGGTGTTAACAAATATAAATAACAAGAACAAGTGTATATATTTTCTTTCAGTGATATAACATATACATAAATCTACTCTATATGGTTTGTAAGAAGGAAACTTTCAGTCCCGCGTCGCAGTAAAAGTTACATGAATTGTGAAATTTGCTTTTTTATACAAAATTCGGCGAAATGGACTCTAATAAATAGAATTTATTTCGCATATTTACTGACCAAGTATATTTACCGTTTTATCTCGAAAATCAATAATTCAGTTTAGGAAGTTAGATGTGTATAATAAACATTTTATGAAAAAAGAAAGTTTTATTTACTATATGTAATACAAACCCTAAAAATCTGCTTTTAAAATTTTTGTCTCTGTCTATATATTTACCTGTTTGGTTGTTCTAGCATTACTCCAAAAATAATACACTGAGTTAAACAAATTTTTTGTGTTTTATTAGCAGTAATCTAATGCCTAACTTAGTACACGATTTGTCACGCTACTGACACCTGTCTCACTCAGCGAAGTCCAAGCGCTGGTGAAATTGATTAGTACCAGAAAGGCACCGGCCTAGACGGTGTTAGTAAAGCAATAAAATGCTTTTCCCAACCACTTTAAGTTTACTGGTCGCGATTTTAACGTGCCTTCAAAATTGCTATTTTCCCTCCGCCTGGAAGGAGAGGGAGGTAATCGGTATCCACAAGCCAAGGAAACCTCGCGACCTCCCTGCCAGTTACAGATCGATCAGCCTCTGAGCGGTCTGGCCAAACTATTCGAGAGTTCTTAAAACTCGTCTCAGTAATCACCTTTTCGAAAAGGCCTTATCATTGACGAACAGTTCGGTTTTTGCCCAGCTCATTCGTGTCCGCAACAAGTCCTCCGCTTAGTAGAATATGTCTCGGAAGGCTTAAAATCCAAACAGTAAACTGTAGCTGTCTTCTTTGACGTAGCTAAGGCCTTCGACAGAGTATGGCACGCAGGTCTGGTGTATAAATTATATTCCCTCCAAGTGCCAGATTGTCTTATACTCATTATACAAAATTTCCTCTCGAACAGACACTTCACATTTAGGCATGAGCGTACTCACTCGACTAGACGCTTAATCAGAGCAGGAGTTCCGCAAGGCTCCGCCCTCTCTCTCCTCCTGTACTCCGCGTACACCAACGACATACCGCGTCCGACGTCCGGCGTCCAGCTCGCGCTCTTTGCCGATGATACCGCGCTCTTTTTTAGGAGTAGGACTAGGCGCTCCATCTTCCGCCACCTCCCGAGGGCCATTGATGAACTAGGCCAATGGTTCCGGAAGTGGCGGATCGAGGTAAATCCTGATAAGTCGGCAGCTATACAGTTCAAGTATAGCAAGAATAGGAGTAAACTTGTTGTCCACTGGAACACTCCCAATCTAAAAATGTTGAACACGAGAATTCCGTGGCAACGGTCATATAAATACTTAAGTGTCACGCTCGATAAAAATCTCCACTTTCGAGAGCACATCGCGCGTGTTAGGAAGAATGCGCTTTTCTACACAGCAAGGCTCGGAGCCATGCTCGGTAGAAAAAGAAAATTATCTAGGCGCAATAAGCGCACAATCTACAAAACGTGCATTAGGATGGTAATGACGTACGCGTGTCCAGTATTCGCTCACGTCGCTCCTAAAGCACTACATAGGCTACAAGTAATACAGAACAAATTCTGTAGAGCAGCAACGGACGCACATTGGTGCGTTCGTAATTCCATTCTCCATAGAGATTTGGAACTCCCCACCCTTTCTAAATATATATATGAAGGACGCATCGAAGCGATTCTTCAACATCGCAGGATCACATCCCAATGCGCTCCTTTGCGCGGCGGTCGACTATCGACTGCCGCCTCCCATCCACTTTATCCGTAGGTCACGGAACGTACTAATTGATCCACCTGACGCTCTTACAACGGCAGTTGACAGCCTCAATGACGTCAACGACACGCATGACTGTCTTAGAGTAGGTCTATCCGTTAGTCAGGTCATCGACCTAAGCTCAAGCTCCCTTACTCCACTCGGCCGCCGCTAACCGCTCCCGGCCGGGCAGGAGAAATGGGAATCGACCTGTGACAGTTTCCGGTGACGCCTATGCCGAGACGACAACCTTTAGAAAAATTTTTTTTCAAATTCTTAGTTAACCATATCTTTCAACGAATCAATTGATTTTGATGCAATTTGTAACGATTGGCTCTGTTTTTCAAAGAGAACAACTGGTTAGACTTTTTATTCTTAATTGTATATAGATATAATATACACAATCCTCAACCACATTAAAATAATCTCGATAACATTTATGTGATTTTTCTTAAACCTATTTCTAAAGAAGACTTTATAGTCACACACAAACATACACACACACAACACATGCGCACTCATATATATATATGTGTGTGTGTGTGCGCATGCACATTATAGTTTTTTCCATTTTATCCATCAGATTTTTTATTTTATTGTGTGAAGTGTGTTTAGCGAAAATCCATAATTAAACGTGTATTTGCACAACATGTATTTACATGCAGCATGCAATCCACCATTGACCCCCCGAATCTGTATTTCTTAATATCCCTATCCAACGAATTGAATATTTATTCAAGAGGATTGACAGATATCTAATATCTAAGCAAGTAATAATTAGTTATTTATTTTAATCTGCTCTATATATTATTTCTACGTACGTTTCATGCCAACTAGGCATTTCCTCAGAAAAATTCAAATAGTCACATCCACTACATTTTCCTGAGGATGTGCTTATTTGGCATGAAACGTACTTATGTTCTAGGCACTTCAACATATTTGTTGATAATTTCTATCTTAATTTATATTTCTAACGATTATAATAATTAACTTATATAAATAAAAATACTTATGTTCCTTTGTTTAATATCTTGAATTAAGAAAG
This sequence comes from Eumeta japonica, assembly GCA_005406025.1. NCBI lineage: Eukaryota > Metazoa > Arthropoda > Insecta > Lepidoptera > Psychidae > Eumeta > Eumeta japonica. The sequence goes on along the minus strand of BGZK01000965.1, from coordinate 212,788 downwards.
TTTTACAAAGATTTTTTTATATTTTTTACATTATATTATTAAAACTAGGTTACATTCGAATACGTACATATTTTTATAATCTAGTAGTATTTCTCACCATTTTTGCTTTGTTAAAAATTAATTTAATATCAAAAACTTAACAACATTAGTATTTATAATCATTACGGAGTGACTTCGGACGTTGTACCTTCTCCGAGGTTACTCCGTAATGTGAATTTTCTATAGCATACAGCAGGGTAGCCAACACCTGAAAAATTTTTCACCGAAAGTTACTTCAAAAACCCCAAATACCCCTAAAATATTCCAATTTAAAATTTCATATTTTCTTCCAAACAATAAATATAAAGTCATTTTCAATTTCAATATTATCATAAAGTAGTGGATTTTACATTTTAGGCTGTTTAGCATGACATGAGAAAATTGAAATTATGTATGAACCTTGACGTTGTGATTTCTTTATTATTAGGCACTTTAATATATCTTTTGATAATTTCTATATTATTTGATATTTCTAACGATTGTAATCAATAAGCAAAATAAAATAAAAAAATACAAATATCCTTTCGTTTCAGATTTTGAATTATTAAATTCTCCAGAAATTGTTTTGAAATTTTAAAGTAGATTACATTCGAATACGTGCGTGTTTTCAAATATTTATTAGTATTTGTTTCCAACTTTGCGTGTTTATTTGTACTACTACACAGATTCTAAAAATCACTCAATAAAAACTTCACTATCTATAGCTCTAAATATAGCACACATTTTATTTTAAAGTGAGTATGGTACAGGATTAGGATTAAAAGCGTGATCCCGTATGGATTTCGAAGTAATAATAAGATTAGAATTGAGAGCAGAGCTGAAATTGATAGCAACGTCGATTCATATGAATAACGAACATATTATTTACAACAAAAAACGACCGCATGTATTGTGAATTTTCTTAATTATTTAATGTACTGCTGTGCAAGATATGAAGTATGGTCAGTTGTATATAGAGCTATGACTTTTAAACTAAGCGAGTAATTTCTAATATAAACGCGAAGTGTAGTGATCGATTTGTGGCGTAGCTACGTAACGAAAGAGCAACTGCAACGCAACGAATGACTGATACTAAAATTGAACCTTTATTTTTCATATGTATTATTCATCATCATATATAACGAATTATTTAATGTACATTATTGTCGACAGTTCTCTCAAACAGAAAGATACATTTTTTTATACAGTAAAATTTTTATAAACCTCTAAAAGACCATTAAAACCACTAAACATTTTTTCCCCTGAAAATTTTTTTGGTGCTTATTTTTACCCTTAAATTTAGGGGAAAACCTTCGCTTTGGCTACCCTGCTTTATAGGCCAGCCAATCTGTATCATTCTTTCTGCTTTCTTTATCGCACTTATTACATTGTTTTTGTTTCGATCCCTTTCTGTTACGAAAAATGGGCTATACACCTACCATATAGTGTATATCTATGCTATACACATTTTGGTGGTCTATCGGAAGACCTGATGGACATATGTATTTATAATTCGGGCTTGTGTTACACCATAGATGAATATGAATATATTGTTACACAGTGGACCGTACGACCGAGGTCATATCGCAGGATCCGCAGTCAACTGGGGCAATTTTTAGCTTTATTCTAAACTTAGTGATATAATCATCTGTCCAAACATTCCCGACAGTAGGGCCTCAACAAACGCGGGGATCGTCTATTACTCTGACAGATCGTCTAGGGATTTGAAATTACTTTTTTTTTTTTGCAAGATTTTTATCATTACTAATAACATGCCTTCTTGTTGTGCTTCGAGAGATGTAGGACATCGTTTTCCACAATATAAACAATACTTAAAAATATGGCTTATAGCAATACGAAATGTTATGAACCGTCGAAATTTTCGAGGCTCCGCAAAAGACGCTGCAGAATCTGACCATGTACTACCAAAAGCCAAAAGATTCCATTCGTGAAATCGTAAGTATATCGTAAACATAAAGCTTACTTAATATGTATTTACTATGACTTTTATACGAATGGCTTTTGTGCCGCAATTTCAATTTGTGTTACGGACATTAATTACAGTTAATGTGTGATCGCTTCAGCCATACATCTATTAGAGTACAAAGCGAAAATCTTTGTCGTTACGAAATTAGTCACAGAGAATGTCGCATTGGCGTAAAATATACTACGTTTCTATATACCAAAACAAAAAGTACCTAGAGCTGACACTGAGTGAAGTGAATCTTTTAGGATACTCGTAACCTTAAAGGTATCACATTGCGAATACAAGAAAACAATCCTTGCAAAGAAATGGTACAATAATAAAAGTCTATTGCATTAAATTATTAATGAGATAGAGAGGTAAGTTTTTATAAGGGAGTTGGTCAAATATATAGATGTTTAATATAGAAATGTGGCTAGAAAATGCAACATATATGGAAAGAAGGATGTTTATTGTTAAAAGATGAAGTACAAAATTTATAAAAGATTACATAGCCTTAAACATAATATTAATATTTCTAACATAGTAGACTACAGAACCGAGAATGTCTCATTAGCAATTAAATGGCCACCGCCTCAGCTTTGGCTATGGGTTGAGGATACCCTGGGTCATGATTTTCATTCGGTGCCAACATCCGTGCAGGAATGCCACACCGAGCTTGTATGCATACCTGTTACTGTTATACCTCCGCCTAGGAACACGGCATTTTATTAAACAAATTGACTACAATACACATCCATAAGCAGATGCTTAATAATTTTATTATAGCTACAATTACTATAACAATAAAAACTATTGTAATAATAAATAAATATGTGTAATAATAAATAGATTAATATACAAATGATGATTTCTCTAAAACATTTGAGACTGTATATTTTCGATGTGTCTCAAAACAATCAAAACTTATTTTATACAGATTTTGATGACTATGCATTTTTGGGTTATTCTATTTTTCATTTGTGTCTTGTCGTCAATTGCCTACTTTACTATTGAGTAACCAGCAATAACATATAATGAAACTTCTGGATAAGGAATGACAACAGCAGATGAATTTTTGTCAATGGTTATGAAACTAAGATGCAACATTGTATATAAACAATTAGCATTCGAGTTCATTCTATCATAAATATGTGTAACCAAGATGTTTATAAGTTGGTTAAATTTTTTATGCTGCTAGTTGGGAGAATTTCATCTATGGGTATCACGCAAAATAACTAAAAAAAATATGAAAATAAAATGTAAAAATTGTTCAAGCATTAATAATTATATATAATTATTGTGACTATATATAGTGCACCTAATTAAAAATATAAAAATTTACAAATCCTGTAACTTAACAATTGACATACTTAAGTTACAAGTGCTGTAAAACATCAAAAATATTCATTGGTATGTCTACTATAGGATGTGTTACTTTTGTATTCAATGCGTGAGGTAGCCCTATAGTTGACATAATTCTATTTGAAAAGTGGGGAATAATATATGTGCTATAGGAAAATGACATTGTGTTGGCTGGTGAAAGTTTCCTAATTCTAGATATTGTAGGTCACAAACATATGGTTCATATATCCCGAAATCTGTATATAAAAATGTGGGACGTCTTGAACATTTGCAGCTTAATCGATCAAAAAATATTTCCTCATAAAAGATTCATCTAAACATATAAAATGTTAAAAGGCACATTGACATCAAATTTCAAAACAAATGAATGCAAACTCATGCTTTTTGGTAACTCCTGAGGAGTTCCAGGGCGTCTGTTATTTGGCAATTTGGTTTTTGACTTTGCAGCACCCTTAAAATTTTTAGTTTATGACCTAAAACAAAATTTCAGACCCTTATAAGCCCCTAATATTAGTATTAAACCATGCCACAACGATGGTTCATTTTCCATTTAAATAACATGGGATTTTTGTACTTTTTGCAATTAATTTTTTTCCTCAACCAGTTCATACAAAGCTGTAGCAATTAAATATTTTTGTAGAAAATTGAACGCTCTACAAAAAATTTTTAGCATTTTTTCCGATAAATTCACATACTTTAAAGTTATTCAACGTCAAAGTTCAACTAAAAATATTTTATTAATTTTCTTTGTATTTTGAATAAAAAACAGTATTAATCCCTAACTTCTAACATTAAGGAGTGATGTGCCTTTCATCATCAGCGCAATAGTACTAGGTGATGACTTCTAGATGAAAACCCTGAATGATTAAAAAAAAGGGCTCATAGATACTATATAGTATATATGCCTATAATATTGGAAGGTATCTCTATAGCTATACTTCTTCGCATAATAATAGCTATGTTATTCCTTTGAACAGAAATATACATAAAAAATACAGTTTAATGGCGAAACCTCCTCTTTTTTGGCCGCAATAAAATGTAAAGAATTAATACGTACATTTGTTCTACAACCTTAGGTTTATCTTCAAAAAAGAACTAAACGGACCACCGTGTTCATCATCCCGTCCGGCTTTGAATTGCTTTGATCTACTATAAATTTTGCCTGCCGGACCGTTTGCGGTATTAATAGGGGTAATTTGGGAGGCATATTAGAAAATTAAAAAGAAATCAGTTTGGCAAACTGTACTGTGTGGCACATCAAATGAAGGGCTAATTGTGAATGTTCCAAATACTTCAAGTTTTTTACTTCAATAATAATTTTAAAATTACTTAGTTTTACTTAAGAAAATTAATGATAATTGTTTATTATTCCTTCACTTGCGAAACTATTGCACCTAGAATTAAAAAAAATGCAGCAAATAGTTCTTTGCTTATAGATTACCCAAAATCTGTCACATGGAAGATAACATGAAACCAAACCAAGTTGTAGTTCTAGTAGATTCCCATAAACTTGGGTCAGATTTTAAAAGAAAACATAATAGATCATTTTCTTATTATTTATTGTATTATTAGGTGTGCCGTGTATGGATAAGTAGTTGTGCATTTACCGCCAACATTTTATATTACACGGTGAATGTGGACGGTCTGAGATTAAACCAGTCATCAAAGAGACATGTCGTTTATGTACGTAGCACGTATGGAACCCTCGACAGGCGAGTTCAGCTCAAACTTGTCCATTTTGATTGTATGGGAAAGGCATTTCTCACAAATGCCAAGCATAGGCCGCCGGGCAACAGATGTCAACGTTTAATTTGAACTACATCTCTCTGATCGAGCCGTGATTAAAATCAGACCTCTGAGGTTGAGCAAATTAGAAGTCATCAGTAATAACTATATATTTATTTAATATCAAATTATATTTACTTAGGTACTACATGCTCACAGCTCACGTTTGTTTAATAATAAAGCCTTTACATCAAAACCGAATAATGTTACAATTCGATTCTCATCAGGTGCGAACGGGTAAAGATTTCGTAAAATTATGATCCTGCCATCAGAACGATTTCTTTTATTCTCTCTCTATCTCTTTCTAGCTCAATATATAGACAGATAAACGTCCTTGATGAAGGCGGAGGCCGCAGTGATTTCCCGCCGCTCGGTCGGTCACAGTATCCCTATGTCGTTCAGCGCATGCGTCACTATCAGGTGGTGCACGTCCCAGAACACGGTGCGCACGTTGTCGGTGTCGGTGGCTGTGGTGTAGTGCAGGTAGCACTCGCGCGGCCGGCTGGCCTCGCCCAGCGCCGGCCCGGAGCCTGTCCACGCTGTCTGTCTGCGTTCGACGCGTTTTTGTGTTAAATTCTGTTAACAGAAGATGATTTTAATACTTTTATTGTCTAATATTAAGACGTTAGACATTACGTAACAGCTTCTGCTGTTGCGTTTCATCCAGTAATTGAGAGTTCTGTTGCCGTCCCCAATACTACTTCTGCTTCCATCAACTCATTCCTCCTACAATAAGATATCCTATTTTTCCACAAGAGGCTGGCAAGGCACTTCTGACTCTTATGGAATTGTGAGTGTTTATGAACGGAGATGACCACCTACTCTATGGTGGCTCGCAAGCTCGTTTGCTCCTCGAAAATTCTAAAAATGTATTTTAACTGTACAACATATATCGTTCCATGTATTGTATATAAAATCAGGTTATATTTTTTATATTATATGGATATCAATATCCATTCTAAACAATTAACTGTCGATCGATGGCGGGCAAACATACAACGGTGTTCTATTACACAGAATTACTCAGAGTATTAAATAATGTCACATTTTTGCCTCTATATTTGTGCTGATATTTAGTGAAATAATCAAAATTTACTAGTGAACATGGCCAGTACGTATTTATTTTGTGGCTAACTTCCCCTTATTCAATTTACGTCGCGTGCCATGTACATAAATCAAAACTTTAGCCTCGACGTATTTAAAGAATTATGGCATAAAAAAAACAAAATTTGGAGGCAATAATTTCTTATATGGAAGCTACACAAATTAGCAATGTATTGGCAACTGTAATAACAATGAAGAGTCATAGAAAATTACCTTTGATATAGACAATGACAATTTTCCTGTTTTGTATTTGTACCAAGCATCACATCTTTTATTTACTTTAACGAGATCTCGGCGCTCGCCCGTCTGCGCACCATCGACTTACTACGAACATGTTCCTGATGAACGACCTGGTCTTCAGGTACTCATCCCCTGGCGCGTTGAAGTGCTCGTACTCCGGAAAATACGGTGCTATGCTCCGGCCGGCGCGGACCTTCCTCTCCAGTATGTCTTGTTTGTTTAGGAACACTATTAAACCAGCTTCTAGTAGAAATCTGAACAGAAAATAGGATATCAGTTTAAAGATGTGGCAATCTGCACATAATTTTGGTCAAATTAGGCACGCTGGAACTGTGTGTGTCAAGAAAGAGAACTTGTTTAAAATTTAGAATTAAAAAAATCAATGATTCGTCTGTGTGTAGGTACGTATTTAATTTGCATAGCATAATTTGAAAAAATATAGTAATTGATTTACCTAACAAAAAGTGACAAATTACACAGAATAATTCCAAAATAGGTATGAGTTTTGCTTTCATGAAAACGGATTTTTGAATGTCAGCTGTATATCACAAAACTTCGTAAATATATTAAACATTGTACTCTTGCTATGTGACCACACTTCAATTTCGCTACATAAAATCGTTTTTATACTCTAAGCTAGACATTAAATCCGTATTACTGTTAATGTTTAAATAACTAGAGACATTCAATTACAAGATTATTTTATTTTCTAATAGTTTTATTTTAAATTACATAAGAAAATTGTAATTAAAATATTATATGGACCGCCGTCTGTTTGTCTGTGTGTCGGTGAGTCTTCATGTTCTAGAGAAATGAAAATGACTTAAGATAAATTGTATTAAATATATCCATTTATCCTTATGATGATCCCTATTGATTTTTGTTTATATAACACACAACTATTTTAAAGTTAATTCGTTATATTTAGATTATTTCGACTTCCATTAAAAGTCGATTGAGTTCTTGGCCATTTTTCTTGTAAAAATTGTCGTCATTATTCTCATCTCTTTCACACTAAATGCACATGCATGTAAATTATATATTTATAAAGTTTTCTTGCACACATTTTCTATTATTTCAATATACAGGCATGACGTCTTGGTATATTTCCTGCCTTGGTTATAATAAATGTAAAAGTTTTGTATTTATTTTCTAGACAATGCTAATTATAAATTTGTGAAAACAATTCACATTTGTATTACTAGATGGCGCTAAATTGTGGCATTTATTAGACATAGGAAAGTACCTAATTATTGTGTTTTAGAATGAACTTAGCACTGAGTCATGCACTTATCGATTTTTTTTTAATTTCCGAAATATAAATACGATTATGGACGTCGTAGTAAAGACTTTTTTATTTTTCGTTATTTTATTTATGAAGAGAATACAAATAATTTTTATATGTATAATTTCGCTGGCTGTGAAAAATTTTAGTTTAGTTTGTTTTTTGTTATCATGTTAATTTGATTCCTACGTTCCATTAGGGGGTATAATATTTTAAGCATAGGACAGTATATTCTATATATGGTATTTGTGGCCATCATTAAAAATAATTATATCAAGTTTCTCAATTGTGATAAGATCTGTAATAAATTCTAAGATCAGCACGTAGCAAATTGATGCCATAAACTTTTCATTTCAAGGTTTGTTTTTTAACTGATGGTATAGCAAAGACATTAGTCAGTGATTTCTTATTATAAAAAAAAAAAAACGAATTGACATTTTATAATGGAATAGTTTGAATATAGAATATCAATAATAAAACAATAATATTATTGTGAAAAAAGTTTCGGCGCTTTTCAAGAACGGACAAACATGTAGCACCCCACGCTTTTTTCACAATAATAATATTTATTGTTGGTTCATTAATTGATTTCTATATTCAAATTATTTTCTACTTTTTAGTTTATTCCACTATAAAAGCGTGTTTTTTAGTTTTTTTAAACTATATTTATTTTCCACTTTTTAGCGTTCGATAATAAAATTTGAGGTGTCAAATTTCAAAATGAGACTGAAGCAGGTAGTATAGAGAATCTCCAACAGAGGGCGGACAGTAGTCAGATTTGTTTTGAACTAAAGAGAAAATTTGCAGTGATAAATTCTAAAAACAATTCAGACTTTAACGTTTTTATTTGAAATTGAATTTAATATTCATTCAAATTGAATTTAATATTAATTCAATTAGAATGTTTTTTTGATTGAATGATTTTATTCTAAATTTATTTCTTAATTATCATGTATGTCCAGCATCTTATTTATTATAGCCTTTTGATTGTCGGAAATACTTAAGTATTTATTATTTTACCACATTTAGGGAGGATTTATAGAAGGACAAGTTTGGAGTCAGCAGCCGCCAAAGGAGAGTTACAAACATACATACATACATACATACAAACATACAGGTGAAGTTAATAAAAGCTTGTTAAAAATATTGCAACAATAAACAATTACTTCTCTCTGGCGTACCATTGACCCTACCTGCTCTGCCAGACGTCCTCGAACAAGTTGAGGGCCTCCCTGAGCCTATTCTGTTTGTGGTCTTCGCGCAGGGTCTGGTCGTAGTCGCTGCTGGCCACCACGAACCAGATCGCGTGGATACCTTCCAGGACCTGCGCAAATATCAGCTCTTGTACTTCTTTAAAAATAGTTTTCCAAATTAAGAACATGGTTGACTCTGCATTTATTTTTATTAAATCATAGATATGTACCTAAATTCATTCATATTGACTATTCTTAATATATCAATTTAACTTTTTTATACTTCACAGTAAACCTCACAATGATCTATGACAAACCAATATTTTTCTAATTCTCATAAATTACCATTAATTTTTTTTTTAAGTTTGTATGGATAATATACTACGAAGTAGGTGACTCTGCCGCTGAAGTTAACAACGAAAGCGTTGCAATGCCGTGAGATTGGAGCGCGGGGGAGAAGAAGGCAGGGTCGTCGGGGAGCGGTATACTTGCGCATCGCATCATTCGCAGGCAATTCAGAGCGGCAGAGTTTCGTGCGTTGTACCGTACCTAGTTGTATACACACGTTACGTCATATGGATAGTTCAAAAGAGTGACCTGTATCCACTTCTTCCTCTCGCCACGCTGGCCGCCCACGTCGAACATCCAGAAGTTCTGGACGCCGCCCTGCATGGACTTTGGCACCTGCGTACGAGTGCGAGAGAGGTTAAAGGATCCTTTATTTTGTACGAGATGAGTCTTACTTTGATTTTATATAATTTATTATTAATATTATTTTAATATTAATTCCTACTCAATCGAAAAAAAAAATTGTCACCCAGACAAACCGCATGGTCCGTCTAGTAAAATTATTATTTGTATTTAATGTTTACAATAAATTTATGAATCTTTAATGATTTAATTTATAACCAGCTCTTCGCATACGGATATTTGTGATAATTTCGTCAAGCACGATTCCTACACAATTCGTAACTCCGAACTGAATTTGAAAGATAATTGATAAGTTTGACGACTATCGAAAAGGACGTCTTAAAATGTTCACAAAAAGGCTCCCATACTAAGATCTCGCCGATTATGGCACAAAGCGACGTGGATATTGAAGAATAGACAAACGACTCTTTCGCGGGAATGAACCGGCTTCCCGCTCGGCTTTGCACCAGCAAACATAGAACGTGTCCCTTCAGCTTTGACACGGTAAGATCTGGCCGTCACCCCCAGTCTAGTCTTCCAATTCGGATTGTGCACAATTTTTATACAGGTGCTATACAACCTCACTACTTCCCTATCGCGAGTTACATATCGCACAATTTATAATAAATGCTATTGATACCAAACTTCCTAGTCATACTTCGCTCCATAAAAAAAAAAACCCTTCAAAATTCAAACCCTCTCATGCCCACTCAAAAAATGAATATCAAAATATCCTCTCTTAGTGGGTCCCTATCTTATATAGACTATCTATAGTTTAACTAACTTTCGTCACAATCCGACCTTCAAGCTTCAGAAATCTCGTGATGAGTAAGTGAGTGGTATTTAGCTTATATATGTATACACTAGCGTTTGCCCGCGGCTGCGCCTGCGTAGACATAAAATTATGAATTCTTTTTGGATAATATTTATGTAAAATCCGTTCTTAGTGAACGTCTACACCCCAAAAAGACTATACCAAAGTTCAAGTCAATTGAATAAATCGGACGAAGATAGCTTTGGAGATCTCGTGATTAGTCAGTCAGTCATTGGTATTTCGCTTATATATGTATAAATTAACATTACTATGCGCTACTCCCCCTACATATTCTTTTCAATGATGCGCGATAAAACAGACAATTTCGCAGTGGCGAGGTTTACAAAAGTTGTATTTGCGTCAACTTCTAGACTTTAAAGTGTTCTGGCATGTAGGTCGATTAGAACAATTGTAATTAAAGACGTTTTCATGCGAACAATATGGCAGTAATGAAATGACACTACCTATTCCGTACATTTTTATTATCCGACTACATTACGCAAAGGCAGGAAATGTGTTTATCAGCTAATATGTGTACGTTTGTTCTTTTGTGGCATTCTAGAGGTGAAGCACCAAGGCTGACGTAGATGATCCTTACGTTAATCGATCTGTCTGAATCCTGTGAGTGTCACTAAAGACATGATAGTAATCAAAATTCAATATGGCGACAATCACACGTCATAATACGAAAAAGGAAAAATTAAAATCGACGAACCATGACAAATGGGGTATCACTGAATAGATTTTGGAAAAACAGGTCTAGGTGGTTCTTTAATAATTGTTCGTTTTGAATGACCATTTATAACGATTAAAAGTAGATCAATAATTCTAACTTACATTTTAAAAACTTATAATGAAGCTGTGATAAAGTTCTTATATAATCATAGATGTTATTAATGTGAAAAATGATTATAATAGTATAATTCCTTATAATTCTTAAAATCGAATGACAAACCCAGAATTTTAATGCTTTCAAAGATAATTTTAATGACGGTTACCTGAAGCGCTATTTTATAGTTTATACAGCGAGAGAAAAATAACCTATTAAAAATAAATGAATAATAAAAAAAATAGGTACAATATTAATAATGCTTCCGATTGAAAATATTTTTCATATTTGATTGAATGATTTTTTACACCATCTTGTACATCTTTTCAGTTCACTTTTACGCAATCGAGTTCTTTAAATCCTTTAATTATTTTTTGATGTGAGGTGGATATCATGCAAGGCTCAATAAGGACAATTCAATGTCTCAAGGATAGGGAAAAAAATGTCAAAACTCTTTTCTAAAAAAAGATTAAAAATAAAGAGTACACCTGTATTTCATGACTTGATTACATTAAGTCCATAAAATGGGAAGCAACTCTATTTCTGAAAATGGCTTTTCAATTACATTTTTTTCATGAATATCGCATGGACGATCTCAAGTGATATATTCGATATGCACACGAATTCTAAGATAAATCTGTGATATGAAGTGTACAGTCTTTGGACTGGGTTCAGATATATGCAAAATATTTACAAACTATGCATAGACAATATTTTCTGTTTACCTTCACTTTGAATTCAATTTTCTGTATGCCAGTCGTTTTCTGTCGACAGCGCAGTATGTCCGCGTCGGACGGCATGTACTCTGGCTTGCTGATCAAATCGATTCTGTCCAAGAAACTGAAATATGCACATAGAGAACATATTATATAAGAAATGTCTGTTTGATTTTTACGTATCTTTCATTGAAAACATTATTATCTAAGAAATACTCAGCAGCCGAATCCGCGGAACTCGAAGGTTACTGATATATTTAAATTTCGCTAGCAGTGTAAGATCTTTTTCCAAGTAATATTTACATTTTTTTTATAAAGTATTTCATATGTGGGTTTCTTGTAAGCGCCGAAACTGTTGGTGGCAATCTGCGTTGGTCGGTAGGAGAAAAGTAGAAGAATTGTGTCCTCGCTCGCACATAAATGAACATCACCACATGGATAGAATGAATAGTAACAGAGACCATGGAAATTAAGTTTACCCATGCCCCGTGGTAAATTAGGCGTTCCCGTTTGGGCTTAAAGGACGATAGAAAATATGGAAGATTCTGCAGAATATCGAATGTGAAGACAGACACTCGAATAAGGCGAAAAACCATACGAGCGGTTCTGATCTGCGAGCTTAGCGATTCATGAGAAAGAAGTGTATACTGTGAGTTAGTTGTCCGCGGTGATGTGTGTGGAATTAATGGTATATAATTTGAAGAGTCCTTTGCGAAGGGTTAATAACCCAGAGGAATTTGGTTGAGAAACTCTGATTTGTTTCATTTCCTGAAGAACGTAGGAAAATCGTCGGGAAAATACGCGTAAGGCTAAAAAAAAAGGGAAAAAGTAATCTAATTTTATCCCATTCTAGTGCCACGAATTGAATATCTATACTTATCTATATAATTAAGAGAATAAGAAGAGAAATTTGGTATTTAGTATATCTAGACACCAAATTTCCAAGGTCTAGAGTCTAGTCAAGGTCTAGACTTCAATTTGTGGCTTTTCATCCTTTAATGTATTGTTCGGCGATAGGTAATTTATGGTGCTTCTATTTTACTATCAAAGGTCGTTGCTTTATTTGTTTTATTTTGAATATATAAAGCTGGTTGTGAGGCAAATATCAAATTAAATCATTAAAAATTAATAATTAAAAAAAATTGTATGTAATTAAACGGTTCCTCCAGTATTCATTTCAATTCTCCCAGTTGACAGCTTAAGCTTATTGATCGGTATTAAATAGCATACAAAATGTGCACGCACTATTCGGCGCTGTCGATGAGCTGGTACTCGTTGGAACGCCGGAAACACTCGCGCACGCCGCCGTCCTGCCACAGGCTGCGCACGCGATCGTAGTATTCCTGGATCAAAAATCACACGAGATTCAGATCGCGTACCGAAGTATCGTACGCGACGATCGCTGAGGTTCACTGTTGAACACCAGCGCCTGATGTCGTGCTCTCACCGAGTTTGCTGTAAGCTTTGAACTGAAGTTCAGTGTCTAAAAGAAACGGGAATGATGTCCTTAGACATTCAAGGTTATGGGACATATGAGAGAAGCGGGGGTGACCATGTGATAAAGCCGATTGATAGGTTCCGCTATATAAGGAGTACTCTATCATCCGAGTGTGACTTTTATCCCGAAATCAGTAGCAAGATCGGTATTATAGCCGCAGTATTTGGAAAAATAAATTCTAGACTAATCGAATTGTATAGCATGACAATCACAAAAAGAGACAACCAAATAAGGATCCGAGCTGGTTATGTCCACGGACATTTGTCTTAAAACAATTAGAAGTTCTATCATAGCTTTTTCTACCAAGTTATTGCTTAATAATGATCTTAAATTTATTTAAGGCCAAGTTTTTATCGAATAAGCGTAAACGAGTTTGTAAATCATGTCTAATCGACTAACACCTAAACATATATATTTTTTATTTTTTGTATTAAATTTATGTCGATCATCTTTTTTCTAGAAATTTTCTATATTCTTTTTACACGTATTAAGTTTACGTATACAAATTGACACGTCAAAGTTAAGATTCCAATTCGTTTAGATTCACTGCTCAGAAATTTACTGTTGAAACACATCCTCCCAAAATCTTTATTTAAGACGCGGGGGGCCGAGTCGCGTTATAAAAAGACCTCGCTCAAATCCTGCGCCATCTCAAAAAGTAACGTGGAAGCGAGACACATATTATTTTCCATAGTGAAACAGTATAACTGTCTTGCTCTTTGCACTCTCAAGATGGAACGCGGTCTTAACTGTGTTTAATTAATACGGGCCTTAAAATCCTCTACGTCGGTTGGCCGGTTGGAAGTTTAACACAGCAGCTTCCGTTCACAAGGCGGCACAGCCATCGCTCTCCATAAACCTCGTATACCCTTATTCCTCTTTATATAGTGCTTTTGACCCTGCTGCGTATGAAATATAATTTGTGTATATATGTCCAGTTACCTCGTCGTATTCGGCGGGCCCATCGAACCCTAATCGGGTGATGTGGCCCTTGGCGGGGGCGTTTTTGGGGTGCTGCAAGGAAACGCCGAGGGGATCCATGTGGCAGACGATGTCGTAAATGGATTCGTGTATGTTGTGGCGGATGTGCGGGATCTTCTCTATGCGTTCACTGAAAAATATAAATATCCTTATATGGACATGAATATGTGCACTAAAACAACAAATTCGAAGGATACTATTGAGTTTGACTTATATAAGCACGTAAATGCAACATTTAGCGCGATACTGAAAAGTGTCACATCATGTTCGTCCGTCATATTTGCCAGTCACGGGAATCCTAGATTATATTGAATGTAAAACGTATTTCCTTATCTACAATAAACCACAAAATAGGTGTAATTATTTTGTGCATAAACCCTTGATTACAAAAGTTTATAATAATTATTATAAAATTGATTTTACAATTTGTATTTATCGCTATAATAAAATAGGTTTTATTAATATGGAAAAAAATTTTTTTTTTGCCCGAACTCCGTTTATTCTAATTATTTTAAACAACCAGTAAAATAAAATTGTGGATATAACTTATAGAAGTTTTATTTCTTATGTGTTTATACTTAAATGCACACTATTTTTTTGTTGTCTTTTAATTAAAAACCGATCAGACTTAACGATTTTTGTATATAAAAATAATTAATTTCCCTAGATATTAAAATTGAAGTCAATCGATAGTATGAAAGACGCGTGAAATACGAGTTTGA
This sequence comes from Eumeta japonica, assembly GCA_005406025.1. Classification (NCBI taxonomy): domain Eukaryota; kingdom Metazoa; phylum Arthropoda; class Insecta; order Lepidoptera; family Psychidae; genus Eumeta; species Eumeta japonica. The sequence goes on along the minus strand of BGZK01000965.1, from coordinate 197,585 downwards.
GAAAATTAATTTTGATGATTTGATGAAAAATTCACAGTAAATAAATAAAACAATACGTTTGCACCCACTTTTTAATATTATATAAATACCAAAACCGAACATTAATAGGCAAAATTAATGTTTTAGGGAGTTATGTGTGGTAACGTTCAAACGATTTGTCGTACAGATAGTGTGAGGGTTTTTAAAACGTAAAAGGCAAAGAAACGCTAGACTTACGGCGGGTTGTAACAAAAGTAAATACGTAATTCTTGAACGTAATCCATAAGATTTGACAGATTGTCCATACATTATCTGTCAAATCTTAAGGATTACTTTTACGAATTACGTTTTTTATTTTGGCGGGACCCGCCGTTAGGATAGCCGTGTTGGCGTTGACCCTTGTTTGAAATGATTGCAACAGTATTCACGATTAATATTTGACAGAAAATGCTATTAATCGATTTTAGCAGGAAGGGGGATGGACCATGTTTTGCTGATAAGAAATGCGCTCATAAAATAAATTATAAAGTTACAAAATGAAGAGGAACAGCGCTTCAGCATATAAACAATACAATGTGACTGTTCTGTTACATACGAGTTTTCTTTATAAAATCTGTGCATTTGGATTGATTGGATTATTATCCAAATTGCCGGCCATTTCGTAAGAGTATAAAGTATAGATTAAGAGTAGGCGTTCGTATGTATTGCCATCATTAAGGTCTATTAATAAAACCTGAAAATAAAGTAATTTTTTTTTTGTACGCGGACCCCATTTTAAATTTAACTTTATTCTACTTTTATTATTGTTAAAGCGGCCGTAAAATATACAGCCCTGTGACGGTATGAACAAATAGATGGACGGATAGACCAGGAAGGCTTAAAAATAGGGTCCCGTTGGCAACGGGTAAGAAATACTATTGAGTAAAATGCTGTCTAATCAACGATCATGTTAGAATGGGTAAGTTATGACTCGCGGATTTTATTTTATCGGCTTAAAAATTGCTATATTTACCTAATATAGGTTAAAACTTCGATAATCTTTGTATGTTCATTCATATATATATCTGTGATATATTTATAGATAATTCAGGGTGGACGAAACGAGCCGCTTATGCACTATTTTTTGATTTTTATGAACTAATTATTGAAAAAAATAAATAACTGCAAATCTTCTACACCTGAAACCGATCATGGTCATTTATGCTTAGAAATATATATATTTTAAATGTATGACGTTTTTTAATTTTAGTTGTATAATTAATAGCTTATATTGCAATACTAAAATGCGAAAATATCATATATAATTCGAACGATAACTGACGATATATTATCGTTTATCTACTCAGTGGATATATAAAATGGTCCATAGAAATCGGTGATCATTAAATAATTTGCAATGTTTTTTTTTCTTTTATCGTGATAGGTTTCATCCGTTTTTTGTCATATTTTTGCACTTCTCGGATCCGACTACATTGTGCCACTACATTGTGCCTTTTTTTTTGAAAGACGTTGTTTGTGAAATACACCCCCTCTTTTTTTTCCATAAAACGTCTCCTCCTTCTATCTATGATTCCTTCAGGCTCGTGGATTACACATTACACTATAATTATTGAAGTCTTTGGTACTGCGCTGTCGCACTCTGGCGCATTGGCCGAGTGATCGTACGCACGGCGCTAATCATATTTGGATTTGCCAGAACATTTTCGTCGATTGCCAAAAAAAACAATCACGTTCCAATTGAGACATAAAGAGAACTAGAGACCAACAATTATGATCGATAAATTATGCCTTCTCTGTATTTATGTATAACATACGTGTGGCTTAAAGTGATTATTTTGTAAACTTGATTTCTTATAAATTAAACCTTCTGTATATATTTATGTATTCAATAATTGAATCGATTGTTGTAAACTAGATTTTGCATAAATTATACCTCTCTATATTTAATCCTTAAATAATTCTGTGACTTGAAGTGATTATTGTAAACCAGATTTATAATAAATTATGTTCTATATTTATGTATTCAATACCTGTGGCTTGAAGTGATTGTTGTAAACTAGATTTTGCATAAATTATCCTCTCTATATTTATGTCTTCAATACCTGTGAATGAAAGTTATTGTTGAAACTAGATTTCGCATAAATTATGCGTTCTCTATATTTATGTATTCAATACCGTGGCTTGAAGTGATTGTAAACTAGATTTTGCATAAATTATACCTTTCTATATTTATGTCCTCAATACCTGTGACTTGAAGTGATTATTGTAACTAGATTGCATAAATTATGTTCTCTATATTTATGTATTCAATACCTGTGGCTTGAAGTGATTGTTGTAAACTAGATTTGCATAAATTATACCTTCTCTATATTTATGTCTTCAATACCTGTGACTTGAAGTGATTATTGTAAACTAGATTTTACAAATTATGCCTCTATTTATGTATTCAATACCTGTGGCTTGAAGTGATTATTGTCAAACTAGATTTGCATAAATTATACCTTCTCTATTTATGTCTTCAATACCTGTGACTTGAAGTGATTTAAACTAGATTCTGCATAAATTATGTTCTATATTTATGTATTCAATAATTCGCGTTTGAAGTGATTGTTGTAAACTAGATTTTGCATAAATTATATTCTCTATATTTATGTCTTCAATACCGTGACTTGAAGTGATTATTGTAAACTAGATTTCATAAATTATGCGTTCTCTATATTATGTATTCAATACCTGTGGCTTGAAGTGATTGTTGTAAATAGATTTTGCATAAATTATGCTTCTATATTTATGTCTTCAATACCTGTGACTTGAAGTGATTATTGTAACTAGATTTTGCATATACCCTCTATATTTATGTCTTCAATACCTGTGACTTGAAGTGATTATTGTAACTAGATTTCGCATAAATTATGTTCTCTATATTTATGTATTCAATACCTGTGGCTTGAAGTGATTGTTGTAAACTAGATTTTGCATAAATTATACCTCTCTATATTTATGTCTTCAATACCTGTGACTTGAAGTGATTATTGTAAACTAGATTTCGCATAAATTATGCGTTCTCTATATTTATGTATTCAATACCTGTGGCTTGAAGTGATTGTTGTAAACCAGATTTTGCATAAATTATACCTTCTATATTTATGTCTTCAATACCTGTGACTTGAAGTGATTATTGTAAACTAGATTTCGCATAAATTATGTTCTCTATATTTATGTATTCAATACCTGTGGCTTGAAGTGATTGTTGTAAACTAGATTTTGCATAAATTATTCTCTATATTTATGTCTTCAATACCTGTGACTTGAAGTGATTATTGTAACTAGATTTCGCATAAATTATGTTCTCTATATTTATGTATTCAATACCTGTGGCTTGAAGTGATTGTTGTAAACTAGATTTTGCATAAATTATACCTCTCTATATTTATGTCTTCAATACCTGTGACTTGAAGTGATTATTGTAAACTAGATTTCGCATAAATTATGTTCTCTATATTTATGTATTCAATACCTGTGGCTTGAAGTGATTGTTGTAAACTAGATTTTGCATAAATTATACCTTCTCTATATTTATGTCTTCAATACCTGTGACTTGAAGTGATTATTGTAAACTAGATTTCGCATAAATTATGCGTTCTCTATATTTATGTATTCAATACCTGTGGCTTGAAGTGATTGTTGTAAACTAGATTTTGCATAAATTATACCTTCTCTATATTTATGTCTTCAATACCTGTGACTTGAAGTGATTATTGTAAACTAGATTTCGCATAAATTATGCGTTCTCTATATTTATGTATTCAATACCTGTGGCTTGAAGTGATTTTTGTAAACTAGATTTTGCATAAATTATACCTCTCTATATTTATGTCTTCAATACCTGTGACTTGAAGTGATTATTGTAAACTAGATTTCGCATAAATTATGCGTTCTCTATATTTATGTATTCAATACCTGTGGCTTGAAGTGATTGTTGTAAACTAGATTTTGCATAAATTATACCTTCTCTATATTTATGTCTTCAATACCTGTGACTTGAAGTGATTATTGTAAACTAGATTTCGCATAAATTATGCGTTCTCTATATTTATGTATTCAATACCTGTGGCTTGAAGTGATTGTTGTAAACTAGATTTTGCATAAATTATACCTTCTCTATATTTATGTCTTCAATACCTGTGACTTGAAGTGATTATTGTAAACTAGATTTCGCATAAATTATGCGTTCTCTATATTTATGTATTCAATACCTGTGGCTTGAAGTGATTGTTGTAAACTAGATTTTGCATAAATTATACCTCTCTATATTTATGTCTTCAATACCTGTGACTTGAAGTGATTATTGTAAACTAGATTTCGCATAAATTATGCGTTCTCTATATTTATGTATTCAATACCTGTGGCTTGAAGTGATTGTTGTAAACTAGATTTTGCATAAATTATACCTTCTCTATATTTATGTCTTCAATACCTGTGACTTGAAGTGATTATTGTAAACTAGATTTCGCATAAATTATGCGTTCTCTATATTTATGTATTCAATACCTGTGGCTTGAAGTGATTGTTGTAAACTAGATTTTGCATAAATTATATCTCTATATTTATGTCTTCAATACCTGTGACTTGAAGTGATTATTGTAACTAGATTTCGCATAAATTATGCGTTCTCTATATTTATGTATTCAATACCTGTGGCTTGAAGTGATTGTTGTAAACTAGATTTTGCATAAATTATACCTTCTCTATATTTATGTCTTCAATACCTGTGACTTGAAGTGATTATTGTAAACTAGATTTCGCATAAATTATGTTCTCTATATTTATGTATTCAATACCTGTGGCTTGAAGTGATTGTTGTAAACTAGATTTTGCATAAATTATACCTTCTCTATATTTATGTCTTCAATACCTGTGACTTGAAGTGATTATTGTAACTAGATTTCGCATAAATTATGTTCTCTATATTTATGTATTCAATACCTGTGGCTTGAAGTGATTGTTGTAAACTAGATTTTGCATAAATTATACCTCTCTATATTTATGTCTTCAATACCTGTGACTTGAAGTGATTATTGTAACTAGATTTCGCATAAATTATGTTCTCTATATTTATGTATTCAATACCTGTGGCTTGAAGTGATTGTTGTAAACTAGATTTTGCATAAATTATACCTTCTCTATATTTATGTCTTCAATACCTGTGACTTGAAGTGATTATTGTAACTAGATTTCGCATAAATTATGCGTTCTCTATATTTATGTATTCAATACCTGTGGTTTGAAGTGATTGTTGTAAACTAGATTTTGCATAAATTATACCTTCTCTATATTTATGTCTTCAATACCTGTGACTTGAAGTGATTATTGTAAACTAGATTTCGCATAAATTATGCGTTCTCTATATTTATGTATTCATACCTGTGGCTTGAAGTGATTGTTGTAAACTAGATTTTGCATAAATTATCTCTATATTTATGTCTTCAATACCGTGACTTGAAGTGATTATTGTAACAGATTTCGCATAAATTATGCGTTCTCTATATTTATGTATTCAATACCTGTGGCTTGAAGTGATTGTTGTAAACTAGATTTTGCATAAATTATACCTTCTCTATATTTATGTCTTCAATACCTGTGACTTGAAGTGATTATTGTAACCAGATTTCGCATAAATTATGCGTTCTCTATATTTATGTATTCAATACCTGTGGCTTGAAGTGATTGTTGTAAACTAGATTTTGCATAAATTATACCTTCTCTATATTTATGTCTTCAATACCTGTGACTTGAAGTGATTATTGTAACTAGATTTCGCATAAATTATGCGTTCTCTATATTTATGTATTCAATACCTGTTGAAGTGATTGTTGTAAACTAGATTTTGCATAAATTATACCTTCTCTATATTTATGTCTCAATACCTGTGACTTGAAGTGATTATTGTAACTAGATTTGCATAAATTATGTTCTCTATATTTATGTAAATCATAAATACCACTTGAAGTGATTGTTGTAAACTAGATTTTGCATAAATTATACCTCTCTATATTTATGTCTTCAATACCTGTGACTTAAGTGATTATTGTAACTAGATTTCGCATACAAATTATGTTCTATATTTTATGTATTCAATACCTGTGGCTTGAAGTGATTGTTGTAAATCTAGATTTTGCATAAATTATACCTTCTATATTTATGTCTTCAATACCTGTGACTTGAAGTGATTATTGTAAACTAGATTTCGCATAAATTATGCGTTCTCTATATTTATGTATTCACCTGTGGTTTGAAGTGATTGTTGTAAACTAGATTTTGCATAAATTATACCTTCTCTATATTTATGTCTCACACCATGACTTGAAGTGATTATTGTAACTAGATTTCGCATAAATTATGCGTTCTCTATATTATGTATTCAATACCTGTGGCTTGAAGTGATTGTTGCAAACTAGATTTTGCATAAATTATACCTTTCTCTATATTTATAGCTCTTCAACCTGTGACTTGAAGTGATTATTGTAACCAGATTTCGCATAAATTATGCGTTCTCTATATTTATATGTATTCATACCTGTGGCTTGAAGTGATTGTTGTAAACTAGATTTTGCATACCAATTTCTCTATATTTATGTCCTCAATACCTGTGACTTGAAGTGATTATTGTAACTAGATTTCGCATAATTATGCGTTCTCTATATTTTATGTATTCACCTGTGGCTTGAAGTGATTGTTTAAACCAGATTTGCATAAATTATACCTTCTATATATTTATGTCTTCAATACCTGTAGACTTGAAGTGATTATTGTAAACTAGATTTCTGCATAAATTATGTGTTCTCTATATTTATGTATTCAATACCTGTGGTTTGAAGTGATTGTTGTAAACTAGATTTTGCATAAATTATACCTTCTCTATATTTATGTCTTGGCCAATTGTGACTTTTGATTATTAAAACTAGATTTCGCATAAATTATGTTCTCTATTTTATGTATTCACCTGTGGCTTGGAAGTGATTGTTGTAAACTAGATTTTACAAATTATATCTTTCTCTATATTTATGTCTTCAATACCTGTGACTTGAAGTGATTATTAGAACTAGATTTCAAGCATGTGCTCCTATATTTTATGTATTCACCTGTGGCTTGAAGTGATTGTTGTAAACTAGATTTTGCATAAATTATACCTCTCTATATTTATGTCTCAATACCTGTGACTTGAAGTGGATTATTGTAAACTAGATTTCATATAAATTATGTTCTCTATATTTATGTATTCAATACCTGTGGCTTAAAGATTGTTGTAAAACTAGATTTGCATAAATTATATCTTCTCTATTTATGTTCCTTCACACCTGTGGACTTGAAGTGATTATTAAACTAGATTTCGCATAAATTATGCGTTCCTTACATTTATGTATTCAATACCTGTGGCTTGAAGTGATTGTTGTAACTAGATTTTGCATAAATTATACCTTCTCTATATTTGGCGTCTCAATACCAGGACTTGAAGTGATTATTGTGAACTAGATTTTGCATATTATGCGTTCTCTATATTTATGTATTCAATACCTGTGGCTTGAAGTGATTGTTGTAAACTAGATTTTGCATAAATTATATCTTCTCTATATTTATGGCTCTTCAATACCTGTGACTTGAAGTGATTATTGTAACTAGATTTTCATAAATTATGTTCTCTATATTTATGTATTCAATACCTGTGGCTTGAATTGATTGTTGTAAACTAGATTTTGCATAAATCATATCTTCTCTATATTTATGTCTTCATACCTGTGACTTGAAGTGATTATTGTAACTAGATTTCTGCATAAATTATGTTCTCTATATTTATGTATTCACCTGTGGCTTGAAGTGATTGTTGTAAACTAGATTTTGCATAAATTATACCTTCTCTATATTTATGTCTTCAATACTGTGACTTGAAGTGATTATTGTAAACTAGATTTCGCATAAATTATGCGTTCTCTATATTTATGTATTCAATACCTGTGGCTTGAAGTGATTGTTGTAAACTAGATTTTGCATAAATTATACTTCTCTATATTTATGTCTTCAATACCTGTGACTTGAAGTGATTATTGTAAACTAGATTTCGCATAAATTATGCGTTCTCTATATTTATGTATTCAATACCTGTGGCTTGAAGTGATTGTTGTAAACTAGATTTTGCATAAATTATTATACCTTCTCTCATATTTATGTCTTCAATACCTGTGACTTGAAGTGATTATTGTAAACTAGATTTCGCATAAATTATGTTCTCTATATTTATGTATTCAATACCTGTGGCTTGAAGTGATTGTTGTAAACTAGATTTTGCATAAATTATACCTCTCTATATTTATGTCTTCAATACCTGTGACTTGAAGTGATTATTGTAAACTAGATTTTGCATAAATTATGCGTTCTTCTATATTTATGTATTCAATACCTGTGGCTTGAAGTGATTATTGTAAACTAGATTTTATAAATTATGCGTTCTCTATTTATGTATTCAATACCTGTGGCTTGAAGTGATTGTTGTAAACTAGATTTCGCATAAATTATACCTTCTCTATATTTATGTCTTCAATACCTGTGACTTGAAGTGATTATTGTAAACTAGATTTCGCATAAATTATGTTCTCTATATTTATGTATTCAATACCTGTGGCTTGAAGTGATTGTTGTAAACTAGATTTTGCATAAATTATACCTCTCTATATTTATGTCTTCAATACCTGTGACTTGAAGTGATTATGTAAACTAGATTTCGCATAAATTATGCGTTCTCTATATTTATGTATTCAATACCTGTGGCTTGAAGTGATTGTTGTAAACTAGATTTTGCATAAATTATACCTTCTCTATATTTATGTCTTCAATACCTGTGACTTGAAGTGATTATTGTAAACTAGATTTCGCATATTATGCGTTCTCTATATTTATGTATTCAATACCTGTGGCTTGAAGTGATTGTTGTAAACTAGATTTTGCATAAATTATACCTTCTCTATATTTATGTCTTCAATACCTGTGGCTTGAAGTGATTATTGTATAATAGATTTTGCCCATAGCTCAGACCGCGTGGTCGTATACCTACAATGAATTCCTAGATCTTTTAAATAAACTAATTAATGGCAGCCACGACCCCGAACTTGTTCCCGCTTTCGATTCTAATCCTGGTCCATTTTTTGATTCTGATTCTATCTAGATTCTGTTGATTCTATTTAGTTTCGATCTAGATTCCGGTTCCATTTAAAATACACATAATATAAATAAACATTGAGGCAAAACGGTATAAAAACTATCCTATATATCACTCCGGGATATAAACTATTACTATACAAAATTCCATGAGAATTCTGTATATTAGTGTTAATGGAGTTTGCGAACACATTCAGACATACAGCTAAAACTCTATGCACAATTGTTATTCTATCGACGTTTCTAATATCCACAGAGTAGTTTTTCTCAAATACTTTAATGTACGGATTTTTTCTCTTTACTGCCTTGTTGTATTATATGTATATGGATTAACCAATGAATATCAATATATTTTTATTATACCTCTGCGAGAATCCCTGAACGTGTAATATTTTCATCTGCTTGATGATGGTGGTCTTTCCGCTCTCGCCGGTGCCCAGCAGCAGCAGTTTGATCGCCTGGAAGTTTTATTCGACCCATTACAGAGCTGGTTTTAGGTTATCTCTGTTGATGTTAAAAAGTACAAAGGTCTGCCATGAAACTCGAATGCTTTGAAAGGAACCCGCGTCTATCTCGTGACCGGTGCCTATTTCGAGAAATGCTGAACGGGTTTGGATGTGGTTATCTTTGTTATGATGGGCATCTTTAGAAAAGGCTTCGAGTGTATTAAAAAAATTCAAAAATAATGATAAAGAATAACAAAATGACTTAAAGTTTAAATGTTTATTATGAAAATATAAACCTTTTTAAGTAAATTGAAATATTAATGTTTTTCCTTGTTTCTTTTACTTTATATTTAGTAACCTGAAATTTTTTATAGCCGGTTTTTGGAATCCACTTTGGTTCTTCAGATTTGTTTCAAATTGGGAGTTTATTTTTAAGATTGACAGCTACTGGCGTTTCGTTTGATAAATACATTTTATGAAATCAGACTTCTTTAGGCAAATGGGAAGAAAATTAAATACGATAGTATTATAAAAAAACCGTTACGTCACATTAGCCTGTTACGAGGCTCCAAGATTCAATAATACATATCTCTTATTTTAGCAACAATATATATACCTTTGATTGCAAAAGTTTATAACAACAATTTCATCGTTATAAACAAAATTGAATAATAATAAAAAATAACAATATTATTACTTATTTCTCTAATGAAATAGATTTCAATTGAAATGGAGAATAAAATTCTTTGCTCGCACCTCATTTATCCTAATTATTAAAGCATCTAATAATTAAAAAAATGTATACAACTTAAGAAAGTTTCATTTATTACATTGATACGTATAGTTCTATTTTTTTGCAAAAATTAAGCAAAAAAACCGATGCGATATTTTATGAAAGATGAAATCAAGGCCAAACTATTTCCTTGAAAATCCGGAAACTTTTAACTTCACAGTCAATAGCCACTCGTACGCAATCTCACCTCATTGTAATTCCTGTACCATAGCTTTATCTCCCTGTCTATGCGCTTGGAGTTTTCAGAGTCCTCGTTCTGCGGCCGCACGCACGCCATGCAGCTCGGCAGTCTCATGGTGCGTCGTGTCCCCTCTTCAACTGCATATTATACCGATTGTCATTGAATATGGTTAGGGGCTGTTCCATTTATTACTTAAGGCTTTAGAGGAGAGGGTCCTTGAAAACGTCTTATTTTTCTTAAAGGAGGGCGAGGGGAGTCTTCATGGTTTTCAAGTTGGGTCATAAAAATCATTTGAATTCCGATTACAGTATCAAAAAGTACGCGTTGTACGCGGCGCAGTAGTGCTATTTGGTATGCATAGCGACATTCCCGCTATACCCAGAGGAGACTGTGAAACTTCGAAGAAGAATTCACGGTTCTGATTCCAGAATTGAAAAAGAGCGAGATTATACATTCAAGACGAGGTCAAGAAGTCGCGTGCCGCATCAGGAATGATGCCGACATTGCTGAAGGGCTGGTCATCGACGACGCGGCGACGTCGTCTTCACGGACGAGGCACTGGAACCGACGCCAAGTAGAACTGTTCCAGTGGCTGATCCGCTTGCTGAGTGGTCGTCGAGCTCGTGGCTGATCAAAATATTATACAGAATGGATTCGATCATGTATATTGGCGCAAACATTAATAATCTCCTTTTTTAGACCAAATAAGCCCGAGTAACTATAAAAAAAAAAATATGATAAGGAAAATGAAATTTGAAAATTTCGGACTGTTACATTGATTTAACAATAAAAAATCTGTTTCTTTAAAATTAAAAATTTGATTATTTAAGCAATTTAAAAATCGTTATTTTTTTACTACCTACGATTTTTTTAATTTACGTTCGTACCTTGAATTTAAAACCTTCCAACTTCGGTTAATTTTGACCGGAGGAAAAAAAGTCATAGAACCTTTTTTATGTAAAACTTTAAGATCTATACGTTTTAATTAGAACTTTTTTGTCTAAATTTTACCGTTTTTGACTAATTGCAAAAAGACCCTTTTTTCAACATTTACCAGTTGCAGACACGAAACCCTTTACATACTGTTTTTGTATCATTGAAACTATAATATACAAAAAATATAAAGTTGACTGCCAAAATTTCGATTTGAAATTTTATTTGATTAGAATGGCCCTGCTGCTTATGTAACCTGATTGAATAAAGTTGATAAAGCATTTAAGAGGCAAAAGTGTGCGCTTTTATATTAAGCTCCCAAGGCAAAGCTATCAACCGTATTTTTATATATCGACCAAAAAAAAACTCATTGGATTAAACTGCTCGGCTATCAGATTGTTTCATGTTATTTCTAAGTGTTGTACTAATTCCATTAACTATTCAATATTTTGGGACTTTGAACAAAAAGAAAAGCAAACATCGAGTCTCTCAACCATTCTCCTCGAGGTGAATCAGCATTTGGAAAAGGGCGGCAGTGTTGACGTCAATTAAAATACAATTAAAATCCTATTTCAAATGTGACCCTATCACCTACGAAATAAAGATTATTTTCAATTTGATTGGATGGAATACACGCGAGAGCGCACCACCTCTGATAGTCCACATGCGGAATACATACAAACAAATTACCAGCCGTCGATCGGAATGTATACATACACATAAAAATCGTACATTTCGTGCGGCTAATTCGAGTGATTATCTAAAAAGATTACGGAAAGTATGTAATTACTCGAGAACGCTTTTAATAAACCCTGACACATCACAATACTTCAACTATATCTATATATGCGATCGACTCGGCCTGTACCTATGTGTAATTAGAATATTTTATTGTCACAGATGAATACAACAAATAAGGAAACAGTGAAGGTGTTAATGCGAGTCGAAATTATGGAGATGGAGTGATTTTTTTTTTGCAAAATCAAGTGCAGGTTTTGAAAATGTCTTCAGTCTTACCAGCGGAATGTGAGCGGCCGAGGCGACGCGACCGCACGGATCACTCGTACGATAATGTATGAAAAATCGTATATATCTAATCTGCGCAGGCGTCGATAAAAACCGTATTTAATTTCAATGCAAAGGCCGACAGATAATTTGCTACTTAAGGTGTACAACTTTGTTATTGTTGTACGGTGTGTATTTGAAGTGAAACTGTCATTGCAAATTAAATTGGATAATGATCATAATAATAATAATAATAATAGTATTGATTGTACTCTCCGTATTTGTCTGTTCAATAAAATGCCTTTTGTTTAAAACGAAAAAACAAATCTTTTGTTTACTCCCATCGATTTTAAATATTTTGAACGTAAAATCAAATAAGAATATAACAATTTAAAGAAATTTCTTTTATTATTTGATTGTGATATGCACAAATATAATTGAAACCGGATAATTGCACGGTATCGCTTCAAGGCCTGTGCGTCTACCGACACTGGAGACTATCCGAGGATAGAGGATATAACAAAGGATATACCAAAATAGCCGAAGATGATATACAATACATCATTATATTCATCAGACAAAGGCACTTCATTGCTAGACGTGAGACTTTTTCCAGGATACCGCCATGTTTAAGCGATTTGGCGATTGCAGCGCCGCATCTCGAATCTATCTGAGCTCAAACAGCAAAAACGCAGTCCGCCATGACAGTTCGTGTGGTTTATTTATATTTTGAATGCGATCCGATATATCGCAGCTAACGGTAGTGATACTATCATATTTTAAACGAATATTAGACATATCAAGAATAATCAAGATGTAAGACAACCCCCTGCTTTCTGTTTTCGTAAAAAAAAAGCGCGTGTTTAATCGCTAATTTAAACCATTATTGATTTCATTTTTATAGCAGTTTCGGAGGGCAAACGAGTATGCAAACCGCCAAAAAGTAGGTGGTCACAGTCGTCCATGAACATTCGCAACCGCGAAGTGTCCAGTACGACGCGAATCTCTCGGGTAGGAATAGGATATCTGACGGAGGGGAAGTGGGTTAAGTTACGTTCAGAGTTAAGCCAAACGTTAAGTGCTTACCGCGATTTTTTAGGTTTCCGTATGTCTAAATGAAAACTTAGGAACACTCATAGGATCTGTCTGTCTGTCACAGTATATTTGCTTTGAATCTATTGGACCAATAAGTCGAAAAGTCGGTAGGTAAACAGACATGAATTTCTGTGTTCCAAAACTTGACGTACAATTTAAATGTTTGAATTTGATGAATGAGGGGGTAAATTTTGAAGAGCAAATTAAGAAAATAAAAATTGCACTGTTTCATATGACATGTCAAATGAAATGGCGTATCGTGAAGGTTTCAAAAATATAGGGTTTTTTTTTCTATATAACTGAGCATAAAATTCCGAAAAAAAAATACAGAAAATAATTCTTTATATATGGATTACTGAAAAATCTACGGTTTGTCCAGTTCTTTTTAGTAATAGTTACACACCTGAGTGTATATACATTTGTTTTTACATTTATTTTTTAACTAACATAAAAACTTACTATTTAAAATAGAATCCTACTCCATCAGAAATACAGTGAAATCATTACAATTGGACTTTCTGTCACAGAAAAATATCTAAAGCTGACATTAATCAAAACAATATTTGTTAATTTTTCTATACTTTTATTTATTTTATTACTATTAATGTGTATATTTAGTCTTCTCAAACCAATTGTGCCCGGGTGAATTTAAATACCACGCCCGTGTGTATCAACACAAGTTTGTCAATGGTTCAGTGAATATTCTAGGAATAACTATCATTATTTATAAACATGAAAAAAAAGTTAAGACTATCATTATTTCTCAAAAATTACAGATCAGTGCCACCTTTTTCAAATTCCGTTGTTGATGGAACAGCTCTTAGAATTTAATGATGAGTTAATAAATCTACAGTTGATGTTGCGTAAGTTACTCGTGGAATTAAAAAAAATATAGGAAAAAATTCTTATAAAACAATGAGAGAATAAACGCTTTTCGCTCTTTCTTTTGTTGAATTATGAGAGAAGAATTTTTGTTGAACTTTGAGAGCAGGGCGGTTCGCTAATTCAGCAATTTTTTTGGTTAATAAGATAAGAAAGGAGATCTTCATCAATTCCAAATGTTCGGTCACCCAACGCCATTATGGTTCGTTCTGAAGTTTCCGTTCACCTCCCGCCACCCACCCGCATCGAATCCCGTCTGGCGCCCGGTCGTCAAAGATGGCGCGGCGTCGACGGCTGACTGAATTGCCTGGCAGAATAATGCAATGCGCAGGTGCGACGCTCCCCGACCCTTCCTCCTTCTCCCCCGCGTTCCTATTTTACGCAATTGCGTCGCTTTCGTGACTAACTTCACAGCGGTAGAATTTCCTGAGTCGTAATCTATGTTGAATTGCTGACTCTATCAACCCGGACCGTAAGATATCAGATTTTTTCGCAGTTGCATCGCGTTATATAAAATATAAAAATGTTTACTTCAATTGTTTATTTATTTTTTTAATTAATGTAATAGCGCAGGCTTAACTTCTTTTTAATGCAATCAATAGTAATTAATTATTTGAAGTCAAATATCAGTCGGTTAGGATGAAAATAAAGAGTACAAACGCCACAGTGTGCGAAAGTAAAGAAACGAACGTGTAACCATTATTACTACGGAATTCACATAAACTCATAAATAACATTAATAGAAATAATGCAACATGTTAGTCGAATTTTGATTTAAATCGATAACAGCTTAACAAAACATGTCTAGTATATACTGTTAATTTTTAGAGTTTGAGACTTGATAAATATATGTATAAAGTGTATGCAAATACATTAACCATAAGTTTGTTTTTAATATAAATAATGCTTGTGTTTTTAACATATTCACAAACGTCTTCGTAATTTATTATTTTAATTAAAACAATATAAACAATAACTAATAAATATAATACAAATCAACATGAGAATGCAGATACTTATCTATTCGGATGCGGACAGTGACGCTTCGATAGGTGAATCCATTTGATTGATAAACTCAACCAAACCGACATTTATCAATCGTGTTTCAATCTGAACGATTCGTTTTTTATCATCGTCCACTCGAGACAAATATAGTAATTCATAAGTAAATCGAAACGCCAGACTCCACCTTAAGGTCCGAGACGAGACTAGTGTAATTTCATTTTTTCTACAATTAATTTTCTATTTTTATAATAAGGCAAATAAATAACAAATCGCGCTTATACAAAACAATCACAATAACAACACGACCCCCTTCAACCGCGAAGCGAACGACAATACGACATACAGTACTACCAGAGAACAAGACACAACCGTTTTTAAGATTGTCCGGTACAATGTCCTTTTTGCAACTGTCGCTCGCTTGTCTCAATAAAATTTTTAATACTCACAATAGATATAACAGGGAATACTGTGTTATGCATCCATCTCTAATATCCGACCGAAATGATGACGCTCATGCGACTTCATTGAAATTTAAACCTCAATTTGTAGCATAGATTAAAACGTTCTATTATTGATTGATGGGTTTATACTATTGGTCGCTGTAAGAACTTGGGTGTGATTCTCGTGTTATGCGACTCGATGTCTCCTGTGAGAAATCAGAAATTCAGCAATACATATTTAACTAAAACAGTAATGGAAATTGTCAGATAGGTACCTCATACAGCACATCGTAATGTGACAGTACGCGACATCAGCGAATAAGGATTACTGTTTTATTTAGTTAATTTTCGTTAACGTAACACGAGAGATTGAATCACACGGCTCGAGAATCGTCCCGCCCGCGGGCCAATTCTGTAAACTCAAAATGTACGTATCGTTGTCACGTTAGAATCACGTCAGTCGATGGCGCGCGGCGGCTATTTTGACGTAGTAATGACATCGACCGAGTCGTTTCAACTTTACGGAATCGGTGCGATTTCGCGCACGCGTCTTAGCGATGACGGAGTGGAGCGGCCAACGACGCACGTCCCTCGTACACCGAGCGCAGCACCCTGTGGTCGCGTTGTGATCACCCCACGGAGGGCAGCACCGCGCCGATGTAAAACGAACGTTACACGAGTATCGTTTACAGACGTATTTGTCCTTTTCGCCTCCCCACCAAAACCGTTTCCAAAATATGTCAGTCCTACTCTATGTTTTCATTACACGCGTCTATTAATATGTGTGTGTGTGTATTTTACTTTTAAATCCCACAGTACTCCATTTTACAACTGGCCGCTAGAGTTGATCGTCGAAGCGATGAAGTTAAAATGCAACATCATAGCAAACGAGAATGCACACGGCGGGATGGGCGCTCACGCATCGCGCACTGGAATAGATTAGCGTGACGGGGACATCCGTTGATCACTTGTCCGAGGGGTCTTTTAAAAATTTAGACAGGCCCCCACCGTCTTTGCGTATGCGTATGTGTGACATATATAGAATGAAATCATAAGAGAAAGGGCGATGAAATATGAGCTACATGACAGTAGGTTAAATTTTGCATTGTAGTTTTTAACAATGGGACCAAAGTTACTATGATATGACGAGTGAACATACACCTTTAGTGAGTATTTTTGTTGGAAATTTTTGTAGTACGAATAAAATCTTATACTTGAGGGCGGGGAATAAAGATCTCATCTAATCACAGGCAAAAGGGTTAGGGTATTCAAAAGATACATGCTCACGTTACAACTCGATAATCTTTTTAGTTCGGTATATACCTGACGGGCACTGAATGACTTAATATGGTATTTTAATGGGATAGTCGACTGGTACAGAATGTGCCATTTTAATGGGATAGTCGACTAGTACCGAATGTGCCATTTTAATGGGATAGTCGACTGGTACTGAATGTACCATTTTAATGGGATAATCGACTGGTAGTGAATGTGCCATTTTAATGGGATAGTTGACTGGTACTAAATTTGTCATTTTAATGGGATAGTTGACTGGCACTGAACATATTGCGACTCTAAACATGAGAATAGACTGTGACGGAAAACGAATCAAGGTTGCAAGAGCTATATATGAGCTGTTAAGTAATTTATTTCTTTTTACTCCTACTTCCTTACGAAGCGGAGATTGACTTTAAAGATATACGTGCATGTTAAGAAGCTAGCGGTGTTATCTCAATAGTTTGTTCTTTACCACCAAACCGGTGGTATCGATATGACCATCAATTTTCAAGGCAATCATGTGACCTCAACAGAGTCGACATTAACAAGTATTGAAATCCATTGCACTGTCGCCTTCTCCATCACCGGTCGCCTTACTGCCGTCCGGATGCAATGGACAATGTACCACTAAGGAAGTTCCTGGCAACTGAATATATAATAACCGTGCGACGCATTCGTGGAATACCGTCACGACTCCTTGTACCGCCTAACTTCCCGTGTCATAAAAACTGTATTTGTACGACGTGAACGCTCAAAATTAAACACACACACCGGAATCAAAATACACATACGTCGTACGAGCGTGCAGCGTCTTTAAATTATATACAATGCGTTGACCAGCAGCGGTATTGACACTGCCTTTGAAATTCCTAGTGGACGATTGAACACCCGTGGCCCTTCCACTGTGCTTGGGTTATGCGTTAATAAGTGGATGTAACTTATGAATAGTTCATCGACGCGATGGAGAAATTTAGTACGGTATAGAAAAGAAATAAGCGTCACGTTTCTTTGCAACGTTTTACCGTCACGCACTTACTGCAACGAACGGCCCTTCCAAGTGACCGCTGCGATTTCGGATTGTATTTTCAAGAGACTACTACTCCACAACGTCACTTCATAATTGTACAGTGAAGTACAAGGGTTTAACGAAATAAACTATACAAGTGTGCTCCCGATGATTTTTTCCCCTTTTTCTTTCAATTGAAAATACGAAAATAGCCGACGGGACTCTTACAAATTAAAATATACACAGATTGAATATGGTGCAAATGTCCAAAGACGTTACTGCTCTAAACAAGTAGTGCACCCTATCTGATCAGTATTTTAAACATTTTTATCATTTGATCACATTCAAAATTAATGTAAGTATTAGTCAACTATCATATTTAAAAAAAAATATATATGTGCATACCAATATAAAGTTTGGGGTGGTGCATATGCATAAAATATTTAATATTAAATTCATAATATACATTGGCGATGAAGACAATATTTAAACACACAATCACATAGATAAAAATAATCCGATTCCGAATTCAAAATTATTCTCTATAAACTGTATTTAAAAGTAAATGCATTTATAAAACGAAAAATTGTGAAGCGGGAAGATCGTGCAAAAACTAATTTCTATTTGAAACATACGTTGTATAACAACTCTGCTATATTATTATATCTGCATATAAATAATGAATCAATTATTTAAGAATTTTCAAAACGAGAAAGAATAAAAAAAGTCAAAGCCGAAACTTATAAAAAATTAAACAGGGGACAATGAAAGCATTCTCTTTTAAAAGTTATTATTGAGATTTTTAAAAATATAAATATATTTCTAATATATCACCCTAAAACAGGGTTCAACAGTGTCCGCGTAGAAAAACAAAACAGGTATCTGCGGTGATTCAAGTCATAGACGCATGCGCTACAAAAATTGATATCAATAATGTGATCAACAACAAAAAAAAGGTTGTAATAAAAAATATTTGATTTTCTTAAAATTATATTTGGTTATTCGTGTTCTTCAATTTGCGTTTTAATAAACGTAATATATCTAATATATATATTCTTTTTGTAATAATTAAAAAAATATCTCTTTTTTTTATTTAGTAAAAAAAATAAACCCTTTATACAACACCGACACTTAACAATCTAATAATCGATGCGCATATGGATAATCCATCTCTTCTTAATCAGAAGCATGGGGCATGCAAAAAAGTTAATGGAAACCAAAGAAAAAAAAATTGATATGACTTTGAAATATATAGTATTCGAATATAGATATTTTGTTCCAAAAAAAAAAAAACATATATCACTGTTCATTGCGCGGTACAGCTCGTTTTTTCGAAAGCTAAACATCCGAAAAGGAACACCACCGACAGCATATAAATAATTTTTGAACCAGCAATGGACCAGGTGTATGGGAGGATAGTTATAAGCTAGCTAGATTACGTAGACGGTACCGAGTAGATATTATTTTAATGCAGTGTCAACTACAGTACCAATTCAGTTGACTTTGGATTATTTTTTATTTTACTTGGTAATTATCATAGCTGTGCTATTTTTGTATAGATTGTCGACGAAATGCATATATAAGACACATTCATTAGAATGCAGACATTATGAAGCATAAATGAAATAACGTGTTTCAACAGCATTATGAAATAGAATGCAATGAAACTTAAAGAATGTGGACATTACTAATTTATTTGTAAATATAATTACTTCAGAATAGATAAAATATTCCAATTAAAATAATTTCTTTACAAAACAGTATCACAAAATTATTTTTTAACAATTACGAAAGGTTCCAATTATAGTCTATAATTCAGTAAAATACAAGCATTTCATTACATTTTTTTTAGTAAAAATGTCACAATACGATACTTGTCCTTTATTTTCTGTATCTTGATGAATATGTTCCATGTAATAAAAACCATAAATAAAAACTATTTAAGTTATTATGTGCAGTCTCCTTTATCACAAAAAATATAAATCTTTCATTACCTTACAGCGCACATTATATATTGCAAAACGAACGACAACTGTAAAGTAAAACCAATAATATAATGCCATTCGGCTATCTTCGTATTTCCGAACTTGACCGATTCGTGTTAACTTGGACACAGTACAAGGCTGCCCCTCCACTGTTACTCAATACACACGCTACGCACGTATACTTAGCTTCGCTGTTATGTGTCATCAAATCGTACAAGTCAAATTAACAATGGATAAAAATTTAAAATAAATTATTAACTTCCCGCTTAAAAGGTTAAACAATGAAATAAATAATAGAAAAAATCTAATTTGGTCGACTTATTGCATTGTTTATATTAACCTCCCACTCCCAGTTTTTGGCTGCATCCGCCGCTAATATAGTTAAACAGCGGTGTCCGTGCGCACAGCGTGTGAGCAGCAATGAAGCGTCCGTTTAATCATTAGACATACAGACATACCTATGTCTGGATACTTATGTGTACTTACAACGTGACCGGCTGCATATATACAAATATTCGATTGACTAGTGTTTCCACTTGAAAATAAGAGATTATTGTTTTTAAATTTTAACATTGACTTTTGAATCGTTAAAAATATTTTTATTTAAAAATACAATAAAGTGAAAATATGATGAGACCAAATAAAAGAAAATCTAAAAAATTGCAACTTAAAACTTTACAAATAATGTAACATAAAAATAACAATCGTACAAAGTTTATACCTAAAAAAATTGATGCACCAATTTAATACAGCTTTACTATAAGAATGATGAGCAATAGTTTCCATTCGTGAAATATTTTCATTTTATTATATTCCTTTGCTGTTATACACAATATTGCTAAAATATTAATCATTATTGATAGATTAATTGTAACAAATCACACCATAATAATTGGGACACATTCAGTAGTAACACTAAGATATGAATGCTAGGGGCAAGCACAAGTTTACAAACTACTCATTAAGACTCGAGACGATATTTAATTGCAGGCATTAGTTCAATATAGAGACCGATGGGGGCGCCGCACGCAATTCCATGTAAACGATTCATCATAGGATCTGTTCCTTGACATTTCACTTATTATCACAGATAGTGGACTACGGAAGGTGTTTAGCATTGTATTTATACAAAAAAAAAAAAAAAAACCGACACGCGTCCTTTCCCCAAGCGAATTGTACACTATGTGAAGTTTTCGTGGTTCATTATATTCTGCCATTTTTTTTTAATATAAAGACAATCCATTTCTTGAGCATGGCATACCTATATGTTATTTGACCATATATTATACCCCCATAACATTTTGTATGAGTTGAATTTAGTCGCGAAAATTGTCACAACGTCGCAAAAACCGTATCCGAGTGTCGGCTGTGATTTATCGGGATTAGCGGACAGAGCGGACGAATTTCAGTAGTTAGCCAGTTTCACTATTTGATACATAATATATGTTCATAAAATTTTCTCTTTGGAAAAATTTATGAGACTCTTATTAAAAAATACATTATGTATATGCAGATAGTCACGTTGTATTCAAATGTCCAATTATAAAAATATGATGTATGTCACTGATACAATTATAGGTTGTGATTGGTATGCTTATAAGCATATAGTTATAATAAATATATTATAATGAATCTTTAGTTTTATCAGTTATTTTATATC
The DNA here is from genome assembly GCA_005406025.1 of Eumeta japonica. Classification (NCBI taxonomy): domain Eukaryota; kingdom Metazoa; phylum Arthropoda; class Insecta; order Lepidoptera; family Psychidae; genus Eumeta; species Eumeta japonica. The sequence goes on along the minus strand of BGZK01000965.1, from coordinate 175,687 downwards.
CATTCAGCAACATCGGACAATAGACGATGGATGTCATGATATCAGAATGTGTAAATTATCAGTTCAATAATTCATAAAACTCCATATTATGGTTATCATCATAATCATTAGCTTTTTATGGTTGTCTATTTCACAACAACATTCCAGTTTTCGTCTGGCAACGATACAACAACCTTAAACACAAAGCGATGAAAATGGCTTCTTGTACGATGCGCGTGTGTGCACATAAAGTATTAATTCATTTTTTAATCATTTGATTCGACATATACATACATATACTTATCAATATTAAAAAAAAAAGAAAACAATGATTAACATCTACAACACAGGATCTATAATAATTAATTATCAATGAAATAAAGCTCTCTCTTACGTTCCGACTTATTTTTCTTTTTTGTCCTTCCTCTCCAAATCTACAGATAACTAAACTGGGCAAATCTAATAATTAAAAACTCACAAATACGTAAATGATTACTGTAAAATCTAAATACGTATCTAAATATATAGAAAATTGCCTCTCAAAGACATATCTCGAGGAGCGATGTAGCATCTGAAACAAATGAGAAATATTGTATTATATAATTATGTATTATATAAATATTACCCGGACAACTGAGCATTACTTGGAGTCTTTCGAATTTGCCATTGGAATATGATGTTACCAGCAGAAAAGGTTGCTTGTGTTCATTTCCAATGATAAATAGATATATTGCAAAATTCAAATAAGTATTTTATTTAAATAGTGTTGTTCGTTGTTGAGAACTAATAACGAAGCAACAATGTAGTCACTTTAAAATTTTACATATGACCCTAGATAGAGCACTAGTTATTTTATTTTATTTTTTTTTCCCATTTTTCCAACTTACATAAATAAACTTGACAATCAAATGTTTATTAAAATAAAAACAAGAATATTCAAAGAAATTGTTAAGGTATATATATATATATATATATATATATATATGTACAGTAGGGTGGTCTTTATTTTGGATATTTTCGATTTTTTGTTCCATGATAGTCCTAAAAGGTTCTAAACATATAAAAAAAAATCCTGCCAAATTTCACTTCTTGACATTAATACTAACCCGGCCCCCACGGTAGTCGAAGTTTTAAATGGAAATAACATGAGAAAAGTTTTGTTGTTTATTTCAAAATTTTTAACTCATTGACTAATGAACGAATTATATTAACATACAAGTATTCTTATAGAAAATTTAATGCTCTACAAAATGGTCTTACATGATTTTTCGCTAATTCTACTGGTTCAAAAGTTATTCGAGGTCAAAATTGAAGATGTAGTGACTAGAGTAGAAAGGGGTAAGTTGCGGTGGTTTGACCTACTGGAAAGAATGAATGATAGTAGACTGACAAAACAAATCTACAGAGCGAATATGCGCGATGGAAAGGTCGGCGAGGGTCGCCCTGGAAAACCCTATGCAGAACATATTGGTAGCATATTGAAATTATTTAATATTGCTATCGCGCGTCCTCGGTTGATGTAATTTCGACGTTGTAACGATACAGACTGAATCGCTTTAAGCTTACACGATTGGCTCGCAGGCTTTCTGTTCGGTCGGTATCGACCGAAACCGAAGCATGACCAGAGAAGTGGTTTTGCAGGAGAAAATGTAGGCGATAGCTGAAGGCGGCGCCGAGTTTCGGTTTATTAACCAACAAATATGCTCTGGTGTGGTGATGCATTCTTTCAATTATGGATTTGTTTTGGAGACCATGGATATCACTATTTATTAAAGCATATCTAATTGACAAAGAGAAGTGTAAAATTGTATTTTAACCCTAGAACACTACCCATATTTGTAGAAGAATTTTCCTAACCAGGGTGCTACAACACCCTTTTGTTCATGATGTAATTATTTAATAAATAAGTCTCATATGACATTATTATTGATAAATTTGAATATTTTAGAATGATTTTAATGAATCAAAAACAAAAAAACATTACAGAGCACATGTGATACACATTTTGATTTGATGATGGTCAGCACAAGTGGGACTTTTGCACTTGTTCCAAAAGGTTTTACTATTTTTGTCCTTAGAATATGAACAAAATTTACAAAGTTCTTGTTTTGGTAAAACAAGAGTTGGACTATCTAATGAAATTGTTTTTTTTAGAATAGCATTTATAATTTGCCAGATATTGGAGTGCAAAGTTAGCCAATTTGATCGCTCCTCCAACCACGGCGTTATGAGGTTCAGAGCTAATGTCTTCAGAAAACCTCTTCTATTTGGGAAAGTTTCTTTATTTATAGCAGTACTAAAAGTTAGTAGGATCATGGAATTGACACCGACTGCATTTAGTAGTCCAAAGAACAAACATAATGGCCAGCGGCGAGTTTTCCGAGAGAAGGAATATCAATGACACAGTTGATCAACTGTGTCTACCTCTCCTTTGGTTTTATTATAGAAATTAACCATTGCTGGTAGAGCTACAGTATTAGTCTGATCAGCAGAAACGTGCATTGAAAATAATAAAAGCACAATTTTTCTCTTCTTTCTTTTAAGAGGACAATATGATAACAAAATTAGTGGTCCATTGTAATCAAATATAGTAGTATTTTTGTCACGATTCGTTTGTCTTTAAAAAGCGGTGGTATTTCCTTTTTATTTTTATTTTTTCAGTATATCAATCACAGTTAATTTGTGATCTTGTGAAAGAGTTGATGTTGATGGCACTGACATGAACGAGTTATCGCATGTAACATTTCTATTTGACCCATGAGTTGGTTGGGTCAAGTTTTGTAAATAGTAAGCAGTAACAGGTTGATTTCTGGATGTGGAGTTTTTCCCACAAAGACGCATTTAGCATGTAGAATGTTTTGGCACAACAGAGCAATAAGTTTTTTATGCCGCATTTGTCTGGCTTACTTGGTATGCACATTCGAAAGGGGCAACGACCTCGTTATGCTAGAAGTTGTTTATCAATCATACAACAATCAGTCGGAATTTACAACCCCTTAGATTTCTCAATAATGTGATCAAATAAATCTCATATTGGAGCCAAACGACATTCTTTACGATGCTCTTCTCTTGTACAACTGTCATCAAACCGCGAGCATTGTACATTGTAGCCATTGAAAGCCATTGTACATTGTAGCCATAACTATATTCCATTTGAAATATAGTTAAAATTTCATCATCATTCGAAGAAAGCGTAGCCATTACGAAATAGGAGCTAATACATAATTAAAAGAGGTTGATCACTATAACAATAACATGTTAAAACATTAATTGAAGACTATTTATAGCATATACTTACATTTTTATGTATTCTAATAAACACCAAAAAAATCTTATTTTACTACCCATAAATACTCCGGCACCCTAAGTTAACAAAAAACACTATTTGTCACATTCACAATTCTTTGACAACTAACATAAGTGACACTGTCAACGAGATAAGAGATTAGATGAAACAGCAAATAAATGTTGCCAACCGTTAAAAAAATATTACTCTACCAATCAACCGCAGGGTGCCCCAGCAGCCCGGGTAGTGTTCTAGGGTTAAATGGCTAAAAGAGAAATGATTATAAGATTGTTTTCAGTTCACTCTGTTACAACATCTATCTACATGGCTGTTTATTGAAAATATTGGCAAAAAACTGATTGCGGGCGATGTAGGGAGTATAACAGAATACAAGACTATTTTGTCTTACGATATTCTTTGTAAAACGTGAGTAAGTTTGAACGTGCTAAACTCTAAGACCACCAGATTAATTTGCATAGGGATTTTACTAGTAACTCGAGATAAGGGATATGTAAGGTGAGGTAGTTTTTCAACTGTTTGCTCATACAATAATTTAAAATAAAAATTAATGCCAAATTGTTATTTACCAGTTTGCAAGGCTTCTGCTAGTAAATCGTATCGTTCATACGTTATATTTCTATTGTTACGAGCAAGTAAACACGTAACCAATCACTCATACAGATGCATACCTAAGACATTGAGGAGCAGGGCAGGCGTGGTGAGCCCATCTGCGTGAGCACGCGGTCCAGCCACTGCAGCGGCCCGTTCAGGTGCAACTCGATCCAGCAGGGCGTCGACGTCACGGTCTGCCGCCTAATAAAAAAAAATATTACGAACAACAACACTTGTTAATGTTTAAATACATTACACAGGGCCATTTGAATGAGAGGTCATCCGTTAATTATGTGCGCTCAAAATGCGAGGAAGGGGTAAGGCAAAACCTGATTTTTTGAAAATCTTGAAAAAGGACAAGGGTTAATGGAAACTCTCGCACCGGTTTTAATATTTAGAGGATATAGTTTTACTATCCCATAAAAAAAATATATATTAGTACACTTCATCTACAGAACTTGTGGACCTTGTAGTACAAAAGCGTTCATAATTTCGCGAAGAGCATCTGTATTTCAGCGACTGACTAGTCAGCTCGTAGTTGTGAGTTAAGGCCTATAAAGTATATATCAGATATATAGAAAAGGCACATAAGATTGTATATGTTGAGCCTTCTGAAATCCTCCAAGAATTAAGAAGAGTGACTTTGAGCGAATGGGAAGAAATCCTTTAAGATGTCATGAAAAGCTTCGTCTAAAGGATGCCAAATTGTCAACGAGCAGCAATCAGATGTAAGATTTTTATTTTACTTTATTTAATTAAGTTAAAAAATACTTTTTAATTTGTACAACCTCTCAAATATAAGTTTCCCAATATTATTAAATTTGCAATGAAAATAGGAAAATTAACAAAACATCACCTTGTTATTAATTCCACTTAACAATAATTTTAAGAATTATATAAAATGTTTTAAAACCAACAAATTGAGTACATTTAGTAAATATTCTTAATCATACAAATAAAGTATGTATCCAAAGGAAATCTGCCAAATTCCATAGAAGAAAACCCCAGGCCCGACGCAAAAGAATTGTATCTCAGATTTTAGAGAAATAATAGTAGGAACATTGTAAAGTGTCCCTATTTCATAATTCAGTGGCTAATCTAGTTTTTTTGCCTAGGTAAGTTTCACAGGCGCTAGATGTAAAAATGTCATTTTTTAGGAAAAAAACATTCTACTGCATTCTTACTTCATTCATTAACAACATATATGTATGTGGTGAGTACATATGTAGTATACATACCTCGACATATGTATATGCCTTGCATTGTATTTATATTTAAATGCATATCTGTCTATTCGTTATAGGAAAAGAATTAGCGCATACCAGCTGCTCTTAGCAAGCTCTAAGATACAGAAAAGTCTGCGTCATTGCTTCGTAGAAAAAAACACGCGCCTGTAACATGAACTAAGCGCGGTGTCGGCTAGGCCTTGTCTTGCTCATACCTAATTTACTAAAGAGAGATAGGTAATGACACCCATATTGCTAAACAATGCCGCCCATGTATGGTTTATACCGCTGCCCACGGGCAGTCCTTCGCCAACGTTTGTTGTGTCGTGTACTGTGCGTGCGAGACTACTCTTATGGATCATTCTTTATTTTCACGGCGACTTCGCATTCTCTTGTGGACTTTTGGTTTTTCTTATAATATGGCAGACAATTGTGTTTTGTTCGGCAACGTTGAAGGCATGTTCTGTGTGAACATTTTTTCAATCACGTCGAGAATTTGGGATTCATATTGTATGTGCCATTGAACCACTCCAAAAGGTATGTTTAAAAACTATTTCATTTATTTAACATGTTTTTATACAATGAAGAAAGATATATGCTGTGTTCCAAAAGTTTCCAAAAGTTATTAAACACTGGAATATCGTCCAAATGTACCATTTATGGTTTGTATGGAAATCTAATATCGAAAAGTTCACTTAAACTATATGTCATATAACAATCATAATATATTGGATGGAAACCTAATTTTTAGTACTATTTTTTGATATTAAAAAAATCAATATTTATGTCTAATACTTTATATGCCCATATAAGGAGCGTAGTGTTGACCCTTAACGCTATGCGTAACAAAAATACTTAATGTTAATCTAACGTTAAAAATGTGTTTAATTCCTAACAGGTTTCACTCAATATGCCATGGTTGTTGGCATAGAATTGACTCCGATATCAGAAATTAAGACTGACCACCTTCATCTGCTGTTTTACCTGCCATTGGAGGATCGGTGATTGTCCCTCAGATTTCTCAAGTAGCTAATACTTCCCGGCATTGCATGATGAACCACTGCAACAAAATGCAGGTACGGACCGTTCCAAACTCGAAATATCTGAAGACGATCTAAAATACTGAACTAGTCTCAATCATTCTCAATTTCAACGACTTTTAGATCAAGGTCCATCGCTCCATCGGCAGTCTTGCACTGCACGAACCGACTTGGGAAAATAAGCACAGAGGAACCTAATCCAAGAATAGGTGCTCCAATTGATTTACCAAAGACCACTGTTGAAAGAAAACTACATCTAGCGAGAGTGCGTTTATTAAGTGATTACGTTCCTCTACACATTGGATTAAGTTACACAACACAGAGTGACCCAACCAAAACATACCAACGGAAATACAGTTTTACCCATTTGTATTTTTGGAAGTGATGATTCATCTAAAGCAATAATGATATATGATGGAATCTATTTATTTGTAGAAAAAAATTCCAACTTTTTGTTTTAACGAGTAACCTATAGTTTACATAGATTCTAAAATCTGGTTAAGCCATTTTTAGTTGTTTGTGGTCGATGCCACATCTGGTATACTTTTATACAACCTTAGATACAACCAAATATTGCAAAATCATGACCAGCCTCTTGAAGACTTCCGCACTTCAGGAGACGTTTTGTCTTAGACAGACGGTTCCCTAATGCAATACATTTATTGGAGGAGCATGGCTATGTGGCATATTTACCACCCTCGAAACGACGAGGTGAGATTCAGCTTACCACAGAAGAGTCGAACAAATCCCGCCTAGTAACCATATGCTGTTGGATCGTGGAAACAGTAAACGGGAAGATAAAAACTACTTTCAAAATCTTTTGCCACAAAATGTTAAACAACTCTTTGATGACGAACACTTTTACAGACTTCAAAATCGCAACGGCCTTAATAAACTGTTTTCAGGAGCCTTATAGAGACAGTACATATACAAACTATTTTGTGGCATCCATAAACCGCAATTTACATAAACCAAATCTTTTGGCAGTGTATGTTCTTGAAAAGAATTTAAACAGATAAAGACCAATATTTACCAGGCTGGAAGCAAACAATCACCAATTATCAGATTTCGCAGAACTGACATACAAGGAACTCATTAAAATCGCTATAGGCACATACCATCTCCAAATTACACAATCTTACTGCAGCGAAAACAGACAACTGGCGTATATGAAATCGAGGTGTACAGAGACTCTGAAGAAATCGATATACTAAATAGCAAAGTCGTTAGGTCGTAATCCAAATCAAATAATGTTTTGATTTGCTGCAGACTCACGTCATGTAAGATCTTAAATTATGCGTATTTGTTATTTAACGACATAATTTCTGGAATTGAAGTGATTAAAGAATATTACTGTTCATGTGTTCACGGAAAAAGAATACTTCGCGCATGTGATGAGGGTTTTGTATTATATGGGTTGGGCTAGACACAATGACTACGAACAGGACCATTCAGCTCTAGGTTTAGACTTTCTAATAATATAAGTTAGAGAATCAACTTATATCAACATGCTTTAATAAAACATACACATATATAAAAATGAGAATGGTTTTATTTTATCTTATATGTAAAAACATCAAAACTGAAAAAAAATGGTTATACAACACATATCAGGCTATATGTGTTTTGTTCATTTTTCACAAAGTTAATGTGTATGTACATACATATATTAACTGTGCAAAACATGTATATAACACATATGTATACACACTCGTATATATGTTGCTAATTATTTAAGTAACACAGTAGGATGATTTTTTCTATAAAAAGTGACATTTTACATTTAGCGCTTATGAAACTTTTCCTGGAAAAAAAAACTATAGCCACCGAATTATGAAATAGGGACACTAAAATATTTCTACAATTTCTCTAAAATGTGAGATATAATTCTTTTTCGCCGGGCCTGGAGCAATTTTGGCTCCCCTTTACTGGCCACACCTTAAGTTATAGATGCCTACCTGTATTCAGCGCCCCAGCCCTTGACGAAGCTCATGCGGATAGTGCACATGCGCGTCAGTTGGTAAACAGCCTCAAAGCCCTGCGACACCGACTGCGATAGCAGCGCTGCGAACTCCTGGTTGTTGAAGATCTTCAGGTTGCATCCTGCACAAGTGCTACATTTACAATATCCATAAATACAAACTTCATACTTTGAATATTAGGGCTTTACAGAATAGATCAAAAGAAAAAATAAAAAAAAAAAACAACAAAAAGTGAATTTCTATATAAAGTGTGCATACATATTTTAAATGTTTTTTACTCCTTTTTTTATTATTATTTTACTATTTCAAATATTAATACGTACTTTGACTAATTTCTTACTATATCAGTACAGGGATAGTAAAAGGAATATATGATCTATATTAATAGTTTTGTAAAAGGGTATGCTAGACTCAACCAAAATTGGGTTCTAATAATAAAACATAAGAAAATAATGATTTCAAGTCGAAAACAAATATTGGCATAACTCAGATCGCTGTGTATAAAACTATGTAACGACAGGTAAGGAAAATGGCCATTTGATACGTGATGTCTATGTTAAGAGAGTGTGAATTTTATTTCCAGTCAACGTTTCCTCCATCTTTCCATTTTGTTTTGATATTAAATCTCAAAACCTTTTGGTTTTAATCTAACTAAATTCAGCCAACGCCATCTATGTTAGAAAAATATACAATTTTTCCAAATTTGATTTGAAGCAAGGAAAATGTGACTATATAGTCTTAGTTCTTGTGTTTTCAGAAAAGAGTTAAGAAGAGTTACAGTAAAACACACAGATCTTTACCACTTTAAATTGTCTTCTCGTTTGAGAGTGTGACGGTTCAATATATACAAGATAAAGGAATTCATTCTGTCCACATAAGCAGAGCCGTGGGGAAAAATTAGTAAATTTAAAATTACATTTCACATAAAACATTATATACATATTCTGAGATGGATTTTTTCCTTTTTTTTAAACTGAGAGCGACCATTGCCGATCGTAAAAGAACATAATACAAGAAACTAACTTAAATAAATCAATAAAACCAAAAACGGCACGGCACATGCAGTGCCCTATGGAAAAATCTATAAACCTCATGGACAAATGCAGACCAATTTCTCATAGATCTCATAGCCTCCTATGAGAATTTGATCTGCATTTGTCCATGTTTTTATGAGGTTTATGAGATTTTTTCCATAGGGTGGTGGTGCCTCTAGAGAATTACAAAAAAAAAGGCCAAGGAGGACTCCCGCATCCAGGGTTTTATCACTAACAAAACAAAATGACTAGAAATTTACAGTTACACTTAGTTTAAATAAAATTGGTATTGCACAATCCTTTTTTAAATCTAATTCACGATGGGCACAAATATATGTTTGAATAGTGGCTAACCACTGTATTAAAATCCACATGTGTGCCCATATATAGGCCAAAGATAATATTGTAACTACATACAATTGAAAACTGTGATTATCTAAAAGGTTTGAAATTGTTTTTCGTTCAGAATAATTTTTGTTGAATGTACTTATAAAGTTTTATTGCTGTTCTTTTTTTTTTGGAATGTTTCGAGCATGATGAACGTATAAGGGTTTTTTTTGCAATGAAATCTTATTGATACTCTGCATAGATAGTGGACATTTGTAACGTTACAATCAAATATTTTGTGCAAAACAAAAATGAGAAGGACTAAATTTTAGACAATAATGCACTATTCTAATGCTAGCGCCCGACCTGGAGGTATTTTGCAGACAGTAGCGGGGTGCCAGCCGTAGCGCTGATTGCAGTTGGGGCTCTGCACAAAGATCGATGAATCACTGAGGCACTCGGCGAACACCTCACCTGGTGCATCATAAGAATGCTCACATGTTATTGTTTCCAAGCAATGGAACTGATAAAGTTAAACTTTCACTTTCTTATAATGCACATTATTCGCATGGTTACATTACAATTAACAAATAGAAAAATAATATAATAATAGTAATGTTTTATACATGTTAATATTTACTTAAAGTCTTTCATTTAGTCATGTCAATAAACAGGCTCACCACCGATATAATAGAGGCGCACGCCTTTACCGATGTGCCGGCGAGTCTGCTCCACAACCTCGTTCCTGTTCACGTTGGACAGCAGGCCGAGGCAAAACCTGGAAAATCAATATGCACATTTAACATTAATACAAAAAAATTGAAAAGTGTATCACAAAAAAGTTATATCTGGCGATGGAGCCAAATGGGAGATGATTATGGGAGACCAAAGAAAATGTCAATAGGAAATCATACATTAGGGGCATGAACGGGATGAGAAATTCAAAATTATATGCACTGTATTTTTGGATTCTTATTGACAAAGTGCTCTATTTGCAAGTAAATAAGTAGAACTCTAATACCCTTAACTGTATTTGAATAATGAAATAAGGCAAAATATGGTAACAGCCATTATGCAGTCCAATTTTAATATAGATTGGTAAATATTAAATGACACCAGAAAACATGTTGCTTTAAATAATAAAACCCACAATACTTTAATCAATCTTACATTCAAACTGGCAAATGAAATGAAAGTAGAAATTATTGGACAATAAGCATTGATTGAAAGATTTGCTAAAATAAACAAGATCAGAAACTTTTTTAAAATGATGACATTTCAACATCTTATTAGGATCCATCAAATACAAATTTCAATCCAAATTAAAAAGAACATCATGTACAGATAGGTAGACGAGAGGACTCACTTACACATTACGGACCATGAGAGTAAAGCAAGAGAGATATACAAAGGTTGTATCATATGGAAATATATATATATATATATATATATATATATATGTAATTAATCAACATTGGTCATTCCTAACAGGTAGTCAAAAATTACCTATAGATGTCCAACCCAACAGAGTGCCAGCAGTGTGAGATAAAGTTGGCAGCAGGACGAAATACAGATGTGGTACAAATGGTATCACATCTGTATTATCTCCTGCTGCCAGTTGTTGCTCATCACAACCCAGTAGTTGAAAACGGAAAACGTGAATTGGCATAATAAAATTCAGAGGCCGCGCGGCGTTTATTGTCTTTTAAACAAAAATTTTAATAACAAATCTCGAAATGCAGCTCAAGTGCTTGTAATACATTGATTTATTGTAATCTAGTCGCTAACTCAGTGGGAAAATAGGTAGTTGGACCAAGTAGATGACGTCTATGGAAATGTCACAAATGTTTATTGTGCCATTTGAAAATCGCTTTATGATGTTGTCTCATTTGATGAAATAGATGTTTCAAAGTATATTTTTCATTGTATACAAGCAGACCAAAGACAATCTTTTTCTTGTTTCAGAGCCATTCAATAATACCTTTGCACAAAAAAGAGTTTTTTATCTGTATTAAATGGTACTATGTAACTATACATTTAATTATATAACATTAAATGGTAGACTTTTAGAATTAGGACCCTTAAGTACTCTATTACCATAATGAAAGTAAAAAATTTTTAATCGATGAATCAATGAAACATTGGTCATTGGATAATGTGATATCCAAAGCAATATCAGATGATGGAACTCTGACATTTGTGACTAGTGTTTATGAAAATTCAGAACAAGTATTGAATAGAGGATCGTTCAAATAAGGCAGTACTAGTTGCCAACTTAGTTTTCAGAGGTTACCTTAGTATATGCATTGGCAACAAATAGCATGACAAAATAATCACTTGTCATATGTGTCTTTAAAGAGATAATACTAATACTAAAAATACTAAGTTAATCCAATAGAATAAACATAATTTAAATAAAGCAATTAGATGATATTTATTTTCAAATAAAAACATTGTATTATAGCATACAATTAAATCTTGCCTTTCACTATTACTGGGATCGGTGAACCCATCGACGGTGATGGAGGGCTGTGACGCGTGGAAGGTCTCCCCGACTCTTGTGTTCAGCTCGTAATAGCTGATGCTGCACCAGAAAGCCGGCTCGTGGTAAAGTACCGGAGCTGCCTCCGTTGCTATAAGCCCAGGTGGCGACGGCGTTAGGCGGGTTAAGTCTGGAAGAAAATTGGGTGAATATGAGCTGGCTAAATCGATAGACATGCGAATTTATTGTCTCAATAGTTTACAATTAGGATAACACTAAAAGAAGGCCCAATCTTGGGTATATAAAGTTGACCATCCTATTTATTAAGTCAGTTTGTGATTTTAATGGTTTTTTTTGTCAAAATTGTTTTTAAAGAATCAGACGTTTACCATAAAAATTCCCTCTATATAAAATCTTTATATACAAAGCAAAGAAAAATTTCAGGCTTCTAAATACTTATTCATAAAATAAGAACACTATTGTATCAATACTGATTATCTTCAAAGGGTATCTATGTAAAACATCCAATGTCACCCACATCTGGTAGCCTAACTTTTTGCATAAGGTTTATTTGATGATGAGCAGAATGCGACAGGCCGATATGCCTCTCCCAATATCAGTATTTTAAAAGTATTAGAAGAAATGTACTAAAAGTGTGGTATATCAGATTATGTAACCACTTTGAATCCCAAAATCCATGCTGCGATTTATTATATATGTCTATATAATATTAAATGTTTGATGCTAGAGTAAGTTATATCAAGCAGAATCTACATGATCTAACATTTTGTTATAAATATGAACATATTTGTTTGTTGTGCTGAACATGGAGTTCATATTTTTCAACTTTTGGATGTCTATTGTTGGATATGTGCTTCTCCATTCGATTTTCACCATACACGATCCTGAGCTGCTCATAAGCAATAGGGGTCCATAACCTCGTAAGTCATCAGTCCTTTGTTGTTATATCTTATTCCGATGGTATTTTGTCACTCTGTTTGATGTTCGGGATTTAAATGTCGACAAAACGCGAACACGTCGCGGACATTTTTTACCAGGCAACCTTCTTCCACAGGCTTCTGGTAAACACTGGGTTCACCAAATTCATGAGACTGAGCTGTCAGCTGCTGACTGAGCATTTGTTTTAAACAATTTTCTATTATGAAAAATAATAAATGGCCACTTATTTCTTGTAATTTCAAAAGTGTATTCAATATATTTCTATTGATTTTTAATATAAATTTATTTGTCACCACCATTTTAGTTTGTTATTAAATACAAACACTTACATTATTTACGAAATAAATTCTCAACGACTTCCAAATTGATTTAATCAAGTAACGGCAATATCGTGAAAATAATGAAAAAGTTTACTCATGTTGTCGTTATGATCCATGGGGTCACCGTCTTCGCTCATGTATCCTGGCGGCGGCGTCTCCACGTTCGGGGAACTCCTGCGCAACAATTCAATTACTTTATAATATGTTTAGGTGATCACACATATTCGACTAATCTCAAACTGATGGCACACATTGCAAATACCATTATTTTGTTATTACTAGTATAAGTTTAGCGAGTGCACATTAAACTTTTAACACATCAAAGCTTTTCAATACCTTGGAGATTGAATACATGAAAATATCTGTGTCAAGAGTTTACTGCTTTTTATTAGATTGAATGTGGGTGAATTAAAGTATAAGGAGCTGTCAAAAATATGTCCTGATAGTTAAGGTAACCAATATTACACTTAATAATTTAGCCTTTATATGTTTGTGGCCACAAAATTAGAAAAGCGGTCAACTGATTGATTCGAAATTAGGAAGTTTTATTCCATTGACTACATGTGTTCCATTAATACAAGAGTGGTCCATGAATATATTAATTTAAGATCCGGCATGGCATTAGAAAAATGTACTCTTAATGTAATGTAATAATGTGTAAAACATCATATTCAAAAATTTTGTACTTGCAATGTGCAATTCACATAGAAATCAAAGAAAATAATTATTGATAGCAGCAGGAGTATGGTGCCAGACATTACTCTCATAAATTTATAATATTGTTATTTCCCTTTAAAATATTATTTAATTCAATTAACAGATGAGGGTATACATTTTTCTAATGCCGGATCATAGACAGATGTATGTTTTTATTATCTACTAGCATTTGTACTCAAGCTCATATCCATGTATTTGTACCATTAAGTGAACTATTACAGTAATTTATTCTAAAAGTTCTTTTTCACAATAATATAACCTATAAAATATAGGTTATATAACTAAGGATAAATATAAGCTTTTGATACTAGCATTTGCCCCAGGTTTGTTCCAAATCGGAACTGTGACTTGTGAAAGTGGAATTGCGAGCAAAATTGAAAAGCAAGATCAAAATCGATATTAAATGTGGGACCGATAAACAAGACTATGATTGTGATCAAAATCAGAAATGGTGCAAGTGTGAGAAGGTAGCGAGAACAATATTGTGTTGACCATGTGTGTTGAAAAAGCCATACTCAAAATTATTAGTCATTTCATCGATTAATAATACATTGATAGTACTGTAATGTAGTACATGCAAATACTATAAGGATGAAACCACAATAAATAAACAATTGATTAACAAAACAATAAGAGCTCATCTTCAACTATGACATATAGTAACGTGGGTTGTAGAAGATTTCAATAGATAAATATACAAAATTGTACAAGATTTTAATTAACAAATGTATTAAAAGTTACTAACACATGCACAGTAGTATTGGTTGGCACGTGTTGCGCGAGAGTAGCTTCTAAATAGCAGGCACTGTGCGTCGCGCCGCCGACCCCCACGACGCCGCCCGACTGCATCGTCCTGATTGGTCAACATGGAAACGAAGGCATTACACAATAATGTTTACTTACTTATGAAAACAGTGCTCAAGAGATACAGTGTACAAACTATAGCGAGAAAAATGTCAAAAGTTATCATCGAGTGAAGTCGATGTGACTGGCGCTGAGGATACCAAATCTTCACATCATACTACTACAGAATACATCAAAAACAAAAGAAAAAAGTAAAATTCAAGTCATTTTCGAAAGTGCAGAAAGAGATGGAGATATAACGATAGTAACACTAAAAAAGAGATGCAGAATTGAATGTCTATCAAATGACATCAACTTTCAAAAGTTTATCAATAGTACTGTTTTGTGATTTATCACATTTTCTATAAAATTTGGTATTATTACTTAATAAATAAATATGAAATGATTTAATTTATTTAAAAATTTCATTTGGTGACTAAACAACAACCATCATATTTAAAGACATTTAAATATCTATATCTTTTGACTAATAGGCATGATTTCATTTAATATTTTAACAAATTGAAATCAAATTAATTTCAACAAAAATGAACAGAATTATTAAGATGATTAAATAATTTTTATGAAACTGTTAAAATAATTGAAGCAAACAATCAATATTACATATTCTATAATAAAATTATTAATTTGTTTCATTATATAGGACAAATTTAGACAGATCACAGTATTCGGATTTCTCCAAGTGATTTTTAAGTTATTGTGCAAAAGTATACAGGTTTATTAAAAGCTTACGTGTCGTGCACGGGGTGCGGTACCGGCGGCGGGGTGAGCTGATGGTAGTCGACGTAAGGGGGCGGAGCGCGGGGCTCCTCGCCGCCGCACCCGCGAGGTACCAGGATAGGCGGAAGGGCTAGATATGTCAAAAAAACTACGTATTTAGTTTCATCACTCACTGATACAAGTACCTCGGTCGATCAAGTTTACTACTCTAAGGTAATGTATTAATTCTATCTCTCACTTCAACTAGAAGTTTCCTATTCTAATTAGTGCATTAGGTTTTAATCCCTATTGTTGAGCATATTTTCTGCAATCTTCATATTACGGATTGAGATGTTTGGACCAGAAGCTTCACTCTGGCTCAATAGAATGGGGGCTGCTAACGACTGTTGTCACCAGTATGATAACAACACCCTGGATCTATGGCTCAATGTGCTTTCTGGGATATGGAGCGGGTGGTTTAATTTTATTAAGATAAAAACTCAACAGTTGAGTTGCCTATGATCAGAATCAAACTTGGTATTTTTGGTCCGAAGCCATTTATATGAAATATAATATAATGTCAGAGTATGAGACAACAAAACCTTCTAATCTAAGCACTTTAGATATCACAATAGGTATAGAAGAAACTCAATTTCAATATGGCAACTTTTCAAATAATGAAAATAATGTTTGAAGGCGATATATAAATATATATATATATATATATAAACAATTATTTTTAATAACACCTAGTAATTGTTCTAATAATGGTATACATGACGATTTTATAAAAGAAAACTAGAAAAAAATTATTTGCTCACCAGGTGAATCGATCTTTGTGTAATGATAAGGGTTGATGCACACTTCGTCCTTTTTCAACTGGTATGCAAATTCGCAGTGGTCAACCGCCTTTAGTTCATGTTGACTCTGAAAATCGGCGCGCCATATTAACTGCCTTAAAAAGGAATCATGAACTGACATCTTGCATAATTATTAGAAATAAAATCAGATTATTTTATAAATAGAATCAAATGTCAAGAATAACATAAGACACGACTGGTAACGATAATAAAATAGAATAATAAGGTAATAGAAAAACAAAATATATATTGTAATATAACACATTATCTAGACAGAATATTTATTATATTTCTTAATATAGTATATAGTACCATTTATAACAATAATATGAACTAAAGGATGGATTTTTATAGAAATATCATATTGTATTGTGTGAGGTGTTAATTCGCAGAAATCCATAGTAGACGCTTGCCTGCAACATGCATTAACATGCAGCATGCAACCCACCGCTGACCCTCGAATCTGCCTCTCCACTACGAATCTATATCCAAAGGATTGAATATTGATTCCAGAGGATTGACAGATATCGAACACCTAAGCAAGTGTAATTTATTTTTATAATTATCTTATTCCGCAACCGTACCGATAGAAATATCAACCTAATGACAGATGAAAAATTAAAACATCAACCTGAAGTTGAGGCCAACGCCACAGCCGGCAGTAGACTACATGCGGCAGCCCCTTGCGGTACTGGCCGTTGTGGCCATTGTCCCCTGGCTTCACTCTGCAATTTCAGTTGGATGCATTTCAGAAACCTAGTCAATTACAAATCAATTACACAATAGGCATCGAAAAACTATAATTTTAAAATAGAGCTCAGTAAATTAAAATTAATTTTATTTAGATATAAATTAAAAATTAAATTGAAAGTGCCCTTTAAAAAAAAACGTGACATGTTAAATGCAGTTACTTTCGCCTTAGGGAAATATAATTCAATCATTGAATTTTGTTATTGCGGATGCTTATATTAAAAATGACAAAAGCTAGAGTCAATATATATTAGAAATTCGGAAAATAACTAAAAATATTTAACAATTTTTTACGGGCATTTATCATAGGTGCTCGAGAACTCCAGAGTACCTATAAGGTTCATAAGATCCTGTGATGTATTGAATACTAACTGGGTGAATTAATGAGAGAATGAGCAGAGCGGTGGACGCATCTGGGAGTGAATACTAGCGAGGTGCCCCCAGATTCGTGTGTCGGCTGCAGGAAATTGATTTGTTGTATAATTAATTAACATCATGAAATCAAATAGGAACACCACAGGTAAAATACCTTGTAAGGTAAATGACCATTGAAGCTTTTTGAGTTTTTTAAATAATGGATAATTCATAAATTATTTTTGGTAAATATAAATCAACCCTTGTTTTACCATTTACAAATATGTCAACAGTAAGTTATAATAAAAAAGAAATTGGACAGAAACAAGTTTCAATTCACAAATTTAAATTCAAGGGGGAGAGCCCATTAAATCTATATTTTTTAAAATCTAATCCACTTTATGGTAATTAAAAAAAATTGTATGTGGAAAATTGCTGAATATATTGTCTGTTATTCGATTCTGTCCTATCATATATTCTTGAATACATGGTCTAAGACCACATGATAGAAGGTAGTCCTATTTTTAATGTTGTAATTTGTCTTTAATGTTAATATTGCATCGCAATAAGTTCACTATACATTGACTTAGTCTGTGAGTACATGCTTAGTGAATATCACTTTGTGTTGGACATTGAAATGAAACGAAAGATAAAGTCCATTCTAAACTGATATGCGCTAAGTATGGACTCATATACTTAATGTTAGTTTATATTCAACATTGAAGCAAACCGAAACTAAGATAACTATAGATTTCTTATAGGTTTTCCTGTAATCTATAAGTAAAGAATTATTTTTTTCATTTTCTAATTTACCCCCCATAAGTGTTCCATCATATTTCAAAATCATTTATTTATGTTAGACGTCTAAGTTTGTGTATTGAATGCGAACTTAATTGGTGCAATAGATAGAGAGCAAATTGGCTATGACAGATGGACAGACACATGAGTGATCCTATAAAGGATCCGTTTTTTTCATTTGGAGATACAGATCCCTAAAAAGGATATCTATCATTGTAGAAGATGTAAACTGATTGCCATTATAAAGGTGGGGGACTTGAAGAATATTCAATTAATTTTTTAAATAATAATCTAATAACAATTCAACTTACACATCTTTGTCGCCACAAAGTAGTCCTTAGATTGACTTGAAATTTTGACACAATGTCGCATTTGAAAATGTGATTGATTTTCGTATCTGTTAGCATTTGTTCCCGAATCGTCCGCCTATTTGTACTATTGAGATGAATTATTAGACCAATTCTAAAAAACTTTCATATTTATAAAGCTACATTCACATATTTCATATTGATACTAATATTTGCTCATTGCTCAAACATAATCGTAACCATTAAAGATAATCATATCAAATATATACTCGTATCGAAATAACAATTTTCAGAATTTTCCCTTTACTTATGGGCTGTGAGGCAGCATTTTACCAAATTTCATGATTCTATGTTTGCAGGTTTATTTATGAGTGATAAAATCACTACATATTGTAAAACAAAGTCCTTTGCCAAGTCTGTTCATGATAAACGCAAAAACTATTGATCGGATTTTTATGCAGTTTTCATCAATAGATAGAGTGATCCATGAGGAAGGTTTAGGTATATAAATTGTTATGATTTGTATGAAAAAAAAAAGCACTAAGGCAATGCCACGGGCCGATCGTTAGTATATGATAAAAAATGGCCAAGAGCATGTTGGATCATGCTCATTATAGGATTTCAAAGCAATTATTACAAAGATCCGACGAAATTATCCGTTTCGTAGTTATTAAAAAAAAAGGTGTGTTTCGATTTATTTCGACAACAATTCAACAGATTTTGACCCGGTTTGCGGTAATCGACGTGTTTTTACAGGGTCAAGAGCTGGTTAGAATTTGAAATCGATCGGTCAATCCGTTTCATAGTTATTCCAAAAAAACTGTTTTTTTCGATTTCTCACAAATGGATCAACTGATTTTGACTCGGTTTGCGGCAATCGAAGTGTTTTTAATAGGTTAAGAGCTGATTAGATTTTAGAATTGATCGGTCAAGCCATTTTAAAGTTATTGTGAAAAAACCACTTTAAAAAAAATTTTTTTTCTTAGTATTTTGAAAACTTCTCAAAATCTACCGGTCCAAATCGACCCAAACTTTCAGGAAATCTAAGTTTGGTGCAACTCTTTGGAACGCCGTTTAGTGGGCTCGATTTGGTAAAGCCGTTTAAAAGTTATAAGCGTTTTACATACAACCACACATCCACACACACACACAAACACACATCCACACAGACATAAGGACATCATCTAAGGGATGATCAGGGAAGCTTCCTAGACCCTCAGAACGTCGAGATCTGACGAGAACTCGATTTTTGCAAAATGGGGTGAAAGCAAAACTTCCCAAAAATTTTAAAAAATTTTAAATTTTCTTAGCGGGAAGTTAAAAAAGCATGTTGTTACTCTTTTTCTATGTTTCCCACACAGAATAGTTATAAGTGGTGTAGTCGCCTATAACTATAAAAACAAGTAGGTAGGTAACTATTATTATTAAACTAGTCTAAACAAAAATGCATCAGGAAATGAGCATATCTTTCACTCACTTCACTTCGCAAAAGGCGACAAAATTAAACAGTATATCCGACCATGTTTAAAATAATTTTTGTTATAAATATTTATTACAAATTACCTTCTTTATTATATATTTTTTAGATATATATAGTTTAGAAAATAAATTTGGACATAATTTCTACCAATTTTGGAGCAATTATTTCTAAAATTATTGACATAATCAGAAAAATTGCTTAGAAACCTTAAAATATTTTCAAAGAATTGTCGAAATATGTGCCATATATTGATGTTTGCTGAAATTTTTTTCAGCTTTTGTTACATGCATGGAGTGCCCTCCCCTAGAAATTTACTTTTGTTATTTAACTATCAAAGTAGCAGCTTCTACAAGACACCTACACTATCAATTTCTTCATTATACATCTCATAGTTTTTGAATAAAATGTCTGTGACATAAGGATGAACATCATGAAACTATAAGGTTTCCTTTTTTGTCATTTTGGCTTAGAATCCTAAAAATGATTGTATGTTATGATTGTTTTGACTTAGAAGCTTGAATTTTTTAAAGATCCAAGAAGCTTTAAAAGGTCATATAGGTACTTTTTAGTATTTGACATTAATTTCAACTGAATACCTCCACATGTTTCTAAGAAAAATTGTCTTTAGAGACATACGAGAGATGGACAATGGAGTGATTCGATAAGGGTTTTCTTTGAGTTACGGAGTCGATTAAAAACCCAAAGAAATTCAATTATTTTAAATCTTTACAGCAAACATATAATGTGTATTAATTGCAAATAGTAGTCCATTAAGCTTCCACTGATCTCATAGTTAATTATCAAATGTGCATATTACAGAATGAATAGCAGTCACAGTCATAAATTATCATATTAATATCTAAGCCAAAAATTTCATATATATATATATATATATATATATATATATATATATATATATATATATGAAATTTTAGATAGATGAATATTCAGTAAAAATCTATACTTAGTTTATTTACACTTATGTCAATATTTTTTTTATGAATTTAGTCTTAATGGGTAAATAATGTTGCTGCAAAACCAGGGCCCTTGAAATACTCTATTTGAAACTATCTTTAGACCCCTTAAACATTCTGTGGCATTTCTATTGTGCCTGAAGTGAATTGGTGTGACCTTGAACTTGCCATTCCTCTAAACATCAAAACTATAGTCATTTGGCAGACAGAAAATGTACAATATAAATGCCGGTATTATTGAGATTATAATATTATAATAAAAAATATATAAATAAAACTTTTTTTTTGTATTACAACAGTTGTTCTAAACATTTTTTACTAATATTTTTTATGTGACCAAAATAAATTATGATTTACCTTTGATTGAAGCAGGTATTTTTAGGAAGATCACATGCACTTTACTTTCATTAAAAATATACACTTAATATTATGCTTCATAACGTTTCACAAACTAAGAAATATATCAAAATCCCGGAATAATAAAAAAAAAATCAGTCGGCCATATTGCCCGGAGGCTTCGATTTGTTTTGACAGCGAAACGACCTTTGGGATTTTTACGTCCTGCATATATAATACGACTAAATACGAAAGAGTACATTAATTCTAAGAAAACAAAGCATTAGATGACATTTCAAAAATTCACATTATCAATCTAGAACCGGGATATTAACCGACCAAGTAAAAAGAAATATAAAATCGATTAGTAAATAAAGCAACATAAAACGCATATAAAATATGTGCTTGCCTCGCTTTAGATTAAAAATATATGCACATTTAAAATTGTAAGTCATAAAACAAAACGTTCAATTTAGAGAGGGGGAAAAAAAGTATTTAAGAAAATGTTATGATTATTGTATCATTACGTCAATAAATCTCAATTGTACTAACCTAGGAATGGTGACACATTTAGTATGACTATTTTGACTGGAGATAGCTCTTTCTAATTCTTCTAAAGCACCACTTTTTTTTAATTTTTTCACTAAACTTTTCACAGCTTTTTCTGACCATTTGTCTTCAGCTATAGATGAACCTTCTGGTCCTTTTTTCCAACCCAAAAGTCGTTTCACCACAGGTGGCGTTAAGGGAAACATACCGCAATCTTAATTTATTCAAAACATAAAATTCTAGTTGCGATCGTTCGCAATTTGAACAAATAATTTAATGTCTATATTATGTTTTCATAATTATATTACACTATCAGCCATATTTAGATAGTTGACAGTTGTCATTATCAATCATTGTTGGATGATTGAACGAATATTTTTCCTATAATAGAATATAAGTTATTACTTTTAAAGAGATTATTTACTATTCGTCCACATTTTTTGTTTCCATAAAAACAAGTTTATGTATTTTAAATATTATAAATTTAAAGGAGTGAGTTATTGATTATATAGTCTATTGGCGATCATAGATATGAAGAAATATTTCTTTACATCTATGGTTTCCGGCTAATTACGCAATAGCGGGAATTTTAGAATGTTGCACATTTTTGCTTTGTAGGAACGTTGACTAAATTAAATTTTTTGTTAATCATCCAAAAATACTGTAGACATATCTTTTTTTCACGTATTTGGATACAAAACCGAGATTAATTTTAATTTCAATACTTACAAAATTTTACTATGTGATTTATCAAATTCTATGCGTGGATAGCCTCAAAACACGCGAATAGGAACCCGTTGACATAGTCCTCGTATTTTTCGTTTTCCTTTTGTTTCGTTATTTTCTTGTAGAAGAGCTGCCAGGAAACGATTTCATAATTTGGTAAGTAATAAAGTATTTATTAACACAGATTACCTTTGATATTTGTTATATATTGCGAGTAATTTTGATTAACGTCATTATGGTTATATATTTTTTGGAAGCAGTAGTGAATACTGGCTGGCAAAATGATTTCCCGTGTTACCACAAGGGATGAATTGGCTGGAAAACATAAAATTATATATTAAGAAAATTATATTAATTTCAATAAAGTAAAGAGTATAACTGACGAATTTACTTGATACACTTATTAAAATTGTATTTAATTGAAATGTAGTTTATATAATTTAAATATTTTATGTTATAATAGCTTGAATTCGTTTGAAATACATTACCATTTCATTTTTTATAAATTACTTTAAATTTAGTTAATATTCAGACTAGGTTAAAAACATGATTGAGGTTAAAAATATTAATTAATTCATATGAGTCCACGACAATTTATTGTGAATACTTTCCACTTTCCGTACATAATATGAGATTTTTTAATACAAAAGTTAGTCATCAACGTATTGGCGCGATTTATTTTAAAATGTATATTATTTTGCTAATTCGTGAATGTAAATATAAATCGATAATCGGGGAAAAAATATCGAGGAAACGAATATAATATAGAATGGCAAATAATATTAGTGTAATATTATATTCTTCAACCTTATTACTTTTATATGAATTTATACATGACTATTTTCCAAACGACCTTAATAATTTCGATGAGAATTGCTATTTTGGATAAATGTTCGTTTTTTTTTTTGTTTATTTGTACTATACGTGTCTGCTCTCGTAAAAAGGGATTTTATTCTAAACATTACTTTATTTAATGCCATTTTGTGGAATTTTGAGGCAATTACATCGTTGTTGTTTCTGTTTCTCCACAACAAATTACACAACGTAATATAGACTACAGTAGCACTATGTAAATAAAATACACAGGTATATATTTCATACTATGTTGTATATACATCTATAAGTCTATTGTTGCAAACGTGCGATTTTTTCCGTGAGAAGTTTTCATATCCTCACAGTAAACCCGAAAGACGCCAAGTAAAGCTGGGTTGTCCGGGTACTAAATTATAAATAGCATATGAAATATATATTTTTCTAAGATTATAGGTCTGAGTAAACGATGCGAATGCCACTCAACCAGTCAATGCAACCTTAAAGTCGTAATGGATAATCAGAGAAATAAACATTCCATTTTATTCATATAATATTTACATATTTAACAATGGTTGACTGTGTACATTTGATCGGTAAACTCCAACACCATTTGACCAATCGCTATGAAAGTAGATAGGTACATTTAAATGGTTTTTTTATGGAAAAGATTTTTATGCAATCTAGTATGTTGTAAATCGCCATCAGATGG
The DNA here is from genome assembly GCA_005406025.1 of Eumeta japonica. Taxonomy (NCBI): domain Eukaryota; kingdom Metazoa; phylum Arthropoda; class Insecta; order Lepidoptera; family Psychidae; genus Eumeta; species Eumeta japonica. Next base: position 151,502 of record BGZK01000965.1, on the reverse strand, counting down.
CACTATAGCGCATAAAATTTTATACCGCTTCACGGATCGCTATGAATATTGGTATAAAACAGATATTTAAATATGGTAAATATTTTTGGACTATTTATTTGGCTATAGATTGCCACTAGATGGCGTTCCAGTGGATTAACTTCTAAATTATCGACCGATCATCACGAAAATTGGTATATGTAGGCATTCGAATACGGAGAATATTTTTGTGCTAAATATTTTACTGTAACTCACCATGTCATACTAATGTTTGCCCCGGCTTGGCACAAATAGGAACTGTAACTGGATTTCAAAGCGGGCTAGTGAATAAAACCAAATGCCGGGACTAACCTCAATTAGAACGGAAGTGGGGTCTAAATCAGGAACAGTTCCGGGAACAGAATTGAAGCGGGAAGGATATTGGTAGTGACAACAAGATCGATCGATGTAAACGATGAAGCAATTCAATTTATTTCCACAGGAAGGCGAAGTCGGGGTGGGCATATTACAATATTATTTACAATATTCGTACAGGTTACAATATTCGTTCGCCCACCTATAGGGACTTTAGTCTTATAACTAACAGACTCGCCTTTGTTATTTATAAAAAAAATATTTTCATACAATCTTAAAATTCCATCTGAAAAATAATTCTGTAATAAATTAAATTATTCCAAGGAAATTGATATGACATATTTTGATTTATTTTTTAATACGTACAGTCTTAAATACTGCTATTCATCAAAAATTATTTTAATATTTAATGAAACGTCACCTTTTTTTTCATATAAATAATAAGAAACGTTTATATCACTGTACTCTGCACACCTTAAAAATTTTCAAGTTCTTTAATATATATTTGAATCGATATTATAATATTAAAATTTTATATTGTCTATAATCTCATTATCTTACGACATTAAGTTTTATTCTGCAGAAAAATATCCATGATTTCGCTCATACATTGAAACGAAATTGGTTGTCTGTAAAGTCGGTTTACGGACGATAATTTTACGTGATAACGTCATAAGAAAACATTGATGAAAAATTGCATACTTTTATGAATTGAATTGAATTATTATCACTTGCCGCAATTGTTGTTGTAATAATCAATGGAAACCACATTAAATTTTCACCTCACTTTATAAACAGTTGACAAAACAGTTCATACGTAGGTGTGTGCGGCCGCTGTCTCTCTTCTACTCGGACGCATCGGCCGATGTCGTGGAAGAGAGATCGCTGTCAGCGCTCTCGCTCGCGCGCTCGGCTCAGGCGGAACGCGACAATGAGTCATGCTTTTTCGTGCGTACAGCCGGCATTCATCGATTTATAAGACGTTATCACGTCAAAAAACATTAATAAAGAATTAAAATAATGTTAAACCTTTCAACGATTTATTGTTTTCGAATAATAAAAATTATGTGAAAATTGTAAAACTCACGTCTTATTATGTCCCCTTAACAAAATAATCGTTTCTTGTACTATTTGTAATTAAAACTGAATCTTATCCTTATGATGTTTCAATTGAAACGTTAGGTTATAGGTAATGTTTCTTCAAATCAATGTTTTTCTTCGGTACTGTAAAACGGCATTGTAAAATGTGGAGGTATCATGTAAAAATTAAGTCACTTTTCGATGTTAAATTGTAAGTGACTGAGCGTATTTCCTTTCGCATCCATCTTCTTTTACCATTGGTTCATTTTACTTGTTGGTATCGTTTAAAAATTTTCAATTGGAGAAATTAAAAAATAATTTTCATATGTTAAGAATATATGGTTTAAATATTAAACGTCCTTTATAGTCCCTAAACTCTTTATTTCTAGACTTGATAACTGCTGATCATGAATAACAATCGAAAAATATCAAAAGAATATGTCAAAAGATTATGTAAAAAAAGGCGGGGGGTTTATTATATGTTCCACATTCCCCTTTATTTTTCATTTTCTTCTCATAAATTCTAGCGGGGATGGGAGAAGTCAAACGTTTTCCCCTGATGGTGTGCACGAAGAATGCGACCGGTGAAGATGTCAAACTGCCTATCTATATAGAGCCAGAGGACGATTTCGGAACTCTGCTTCGAAAAGCAAAGTCAGTAAAATATCAATAATTTATGTATTTATCTGAGAATATACAATTTACCCTGGATATTAATTCAGATAGTTTATCAAGAGCTTAAATCTAGATCAATCGTTGTCTTTCGTAATGCACTGTACAAAAAGTGGTCTTCCCAACCAAGAATTTTAATGAAGCAACGAATTCGCTTCATTGATTTTGAACAAACCAGTATTTTAATTTGATTGGTCTTAACCAACTTAATTATTGGTTTGATTAATCCGATTGCTTAAATTGCACATTATTTGTCAATACAACGAGTTACTCAGCTATAACAACGAATACCTACTTTTTTTTAAACAAACTAAATTTGAATTAGTTAAAAAACCTTTTTTTCATTGTGACATTTGTTGTTCACAAGGCGTATCGTATCGTAATGTTTATGTATGTATGTATCAGATATATCCTAAACAGCCGTCCATTAGCATTATTATAAACTCAAGTCTATTTGTCAGAAATGCAGGCAGAATACGGGTTTCCACACGGTACGACCTTTGTACATCTCTCTCGCTTCACCGACATCCATAAATCTATAAATCATCTATAGATCATCTAAAAATCATACGAGTGCGTTGATTTCGGGTGCTTCAAAATTTCTTTCTTCTCTTATTCCAGGTAACAAGTTGAAAATGGCGAAAAATAGAGATACTGGTCTTAAAAAAATATGTGCGATAGCTCATTCGATCCGGAATAATGTCTAGAAAAAAGCATCGAAAGCGTTTATTAGCACGTAAAAAATTGTAAAACTTATAAACAATTAAAATGAAAGAAAAAGGTATTTCGTTTTTCGTAGATATCTCGCAAACTATTAATAGTTAAGAAATTAAAAAAAAAGATCCGTAAAGAAGAGGAAATTTCTTAGAAATAAGCCCTTATTTCATGATCGCTAACTCTATTATTTATAATTTTGTATAACGCTGAAATTGGGCCTCCGCGTGACATTTTAAAAAAGCGCGCACGTCACACTAAGTATATTTTTTAAGGTTTTTAATATTAATTTTAAAATTTGAATAATATACGGTGTTTTTAAAACACTTCAAAAAAATTATTCCCTTTAAAGTTTAATTTAAAGTTAATTTTATAACAAGTTAGACGATCGTTAATTAACAAAATTTTCTTCAACTTTCGTCTTCATAAAAAAAAATGTTTAAATAATTGAAATAAATTTTTTTCGCTTAGTAGAGCTCTTCTTATATACATGCTTAATAAGATCACGCCATGAAAAGTAAAAGAATTCAATACTTTATTTATAATCAATTTTTAACTTAAACAAAACATATGAAATAAATAGTAAAGTATTAAAAACATTAGCACACTCTATTAGCAAACCTTTAGAGTATATTTTCAAAATATGCTTAACTGAAGGTATCCGGCCCAGCGCCCTAAAATCAGCAGTAATTGTGCCCATTTACAAAAAATGGTGATTACTACGAGCCTAGCAACTATCGTCCGATATCATTGATATCGAACTTATCTAAAGTTTTAGAGAAACTTAGATTTCATAACTGAATGTAAAATAATTTCTGAAAGACCTTTTGGTTTGTTAAAAAATAAAAGCACAAGTCACGCTCATGCTGATCTTGTTCAGTATATATATATATATATATGTGACAACTTAAACTCTGATAAACGAACAATTGTCACTTTCCTCGATGTAACCAAGGCATTTGACACTGTTAATCATTTCATATTACTAAATAAACTAGGGAGATATAGTAGTATAAGAGGTGTTGCTAATAACCTGATCAAAGATTACCTAAACAATAGAATTCAAACAGTCAAATACAATGGAGTATGCAGTAGATATGAAAATTTAAAAATTGGTGTCCCTTAAGGAACCATACTAGGTTCACTATTATTTTAATTATAGATAAATGATATATTTAATGTTGTAGATAAAAAATACGTGTCATCATATGCAGATGACAATGCTATTCGGTGTTTGGGCAACAATTGGGATGAAGTGCAAAAAGATACGAACAACGTTTTAAAACTAGTCTATAATTGGTTGAATAATAATCAATTAACACTGAACGTAGTGAAAACTGTCTACCTGACCTTTTTTACTGCTATGGTGATACGATTCCAAAGACTGTAATTAGTATAAATAATAAGTAGGGCTAAAAGCTGCAAATATCTGGCTACCCGTATTGATAGTTGTCTAAAATGGGATGTACACGTCCCAAGAGACCGTTAAAAAGGTTAAACATTTCCAATTTCTTGTATATAAACTAAGCTTTTTCTTGGTGCGTAAAGTACTAAAAGTGCTGTATCATTCAGTATTTGAAAGTATCAATAACTACCGTATTGCACCGTGGGGTGGTGCGTGTAAAAATTCAATCAAACCACTTTTACAAGAACGAATATTAAAAAAAAAATAAGAGTTGAGAACAACCTTTTACTAAATATTAAACAACAATTTGTAGCAAATAGCTTGACCAATTTTTTTGATATCTGTATACATAAATATACAAACAATGAAGGGGGATCTAGACACAAAATAATACAGGCATCCAAAATAACTAAGACGAAGTTCCACAACAGTCCCTTATATATTGCATTTAAGTACTTTAACATGTTACCGAATTAAATAAAGAATATACTAACATTGACTAAATAAATTAAACATAAACTAAAGGAATGGTTAATTTCCACCCAAGTTCAGTTGCTGGCTTTACAAGGGAACGTGTCACTGTGCCGGTTTGTTTTAACTGTTGAAGTACTATAACTCATACAAAATATATTTACTATTAAGTTTATCTTGTTAAACGGGCACACATAACAGATAAATCATGTGTGCCTATTCACTTTTCCTGAACCTATAAACACGAAACGGCATGTTACCAGTTTTAGTATATATATATATATATATATATATAAAACTGAAAAATCAAAGCAACATTGTTTAAGTTAAAAATTGATTATAATTAAACTAAAGTAATAAATAATGGAGATAGAGTTCCCAAAGCGAAGAATTTTTTATAAGAAATTTTCTCCTCTTTAAGAATCTTTTTCTTTTAATTTTTTAAATATTAATAGTTTACGAGATATCTGCCAAAAACGAAATATTTTTTTTCATCTTTAATTGTTTATAACTTTTGGAATTTTTTAAGTGCTAATAAAAGCTTTATACACATTTTTTTAGACATTACTCCGAATCGAATGAGCTATCGCACATATTTTTAAGATCAGGGGCATGATTTTTTGAACGCTCGATAATATTATATATTCGCTAATTATCGCATGCTAGGTTTCGATCGCAATATCGAGTGATCGCAAAAACAGGTATTTTTGAAAGGAAGAGAAAATATTATCGAGCACTCGATAAAATTAGCGAATGAAATTAACAATTGTACCAACCGTGTCTGTTACATTTTGTTACACGAAAATACGCTCATTCTTGATTCATCGATTATAATAAGAAGAGTTTTGTTTTTGTATTATTTTATTTACAAAATATTAGGCTAAGAGATAGTTATTCAGGCACAATGACAAAAAATTATTATGATTAATGTACATTACATATTTGTACTTTAAATTTAAGTAACGGAACGTGTTTTATATTTGACGTACTTGCAATCTTCTTACGCTATTCATAGAGAAGTGTGACTCTATGCGTACATTCAAATGTACAACGTGGTATAATAAAATAAATATATAAGTGATTTTTGCGCCTTTCTCTTATTTTATTTTTCATTGTGAATATGGACAAACGAAACACATATATTACAGCAGCGCAAAAAAGAAACCAATACAACTTTTACACAATGACGTAGAATTACGCACAGGGAAATTTAATACTACCTTTACAAGTAAGGAAGCCCAAAAGAGATGTGAACAAGTTGCTATTATATTAAATAGTATGGTTGGAGCATTCTTCTTCTTCTTCCTATTGAATACTGATAACTACCAGTAGCAAAGAAGTTAAGAATTATTAATACCTGAAAACAAAATTAATAAGATTTAGAAGAATAAATTAATAAAAGATTTTAAAATACCTTGAAAACGATAGTTATGTCGTGAAAATTTCGCGCAAATGCAACATCTTTTAAAACATAAGTCAGTTAGGTTAAAGTATATATACGGGTGGCATTTGAATACAAGTTACCTTGGTAATAACGTCGATATCTTATTATATGATTAATATATGGGTTGATTTCTACAACAAGCTGCCGTACAAGTTGTTTTGAAAGACGAAATTTTTTTACAAATAGTTGATCGCTTAGAAAAAATGCATCAATTCTCGGTAGTAACTAAGGAGAAGTTTTGACATCGTCAGCATTGTCATCTGCTAACATATTAAATTCTTAAAATGTAAAATATTCATCAAAATTTGCCATATTTTGTTCTAAAATTTTATTGCGAGACTCTAATTAACACTCACAAATTATTATCTCGTTAATTTGACAGCTAATGACAAATTTTATCTCGAACGCTCGTAAACTTTCGCATACTGCAGACCACTCGCTGATTATCGAATACTTTTCGTGCGAAAATTATCGCACGTGATATTTAAAAATACGGTTTGATTGAAATTATGCGATAACATGGCAATTTTCGAATACGAAATTTATTCGAGCGATTCAAAAATAATGCCCCAGTACTTTTATTTTTCATCATTTTCAACTTTTACCTAGACTATTTAGTATGCCTCTAATCCGGTCTGCATAGGATTTTCTAGGACGACCCTTGTCGACCCTTTCATCAGACACATTCGCTCTATAGATAAGAAAAGAATAGCTGTATGTCCATTTATATACCAATCACATGAACTCGCGTATGCGTATTGGCAAGACATCGAAGGCAGCAGATCGTTTTGCAGAAGTCAGGAAGACAACTAACTTGTACAATTAATGTCAATGTCGGTCGTCATGCACGTCACAGGGACGTATCCTCTTATTACCTTATCGTGATGGTCCAGTGCGGGATGAAGGCTGTGAACAATGTCCTGAACCGACAACTTAAAATATCTTACGAGTTAGTGATGTGATTAAACAAAAGAACTCACTAGTCAGGAAATCGGACGCATTATCTAACACTGCATCAACTAATTTGTACTATACGAAATGCTGCTACACACATGTGTATTTTTAGTTATAATATTTTACATAATGAAGTTCAATGATTTTTTCTTTAATATTAATAAATAAAATAATTAATTTATAATAATAATAGTAATAAATTAATTAGAAGATTCTGGTATTTTTTTAGGACTTTGTTGGGTTACGACATAGACATAAACTCCATAACACAGTTTCGGCCCGCGTCGCTGCAAGAGAACGTCTATGAGTTTTTGAAAAACACGGAGACTGTGGTCGATGACGCGGAACGCGACATCGATTCAATGCTGGGACCGAACGACAGCGCCGCCGACGGCCTGCTCTACATCTTGGATGACGGCACACAGATCAAATCGTCACAGATACAGTTCGACAACGAAGATCCGCTGGTCGACGTGACGGCGGAAGAGATACCGTTTGTTAAATACGCCGACGAGAACGGTGACGACCGTTTAGACGCGCTTCCCGCGGGACCGCAGGATACGATATACGTCAATATAAACGGTAGTCCCGTATCTGGCGTGGGATGTGGTTCTTCTAAACGCAGTTTCGTGAGCACCCTGCCATTCAAAACGGTGCCCAATTCAGGGATCGACTTCGTGTCACAATTTTCTAGATATTTAGAAGTGAAGATGAACAGAGTCGAGTCCGACGATAGACAAAGAACGCTCACGGACTTGAACGTGGGCGATTCGATGACGAACGTAAACGATGCCGACCATAAAGAAGAGAAGAAGAAAGATCAATTCTCTTTGACGAGAGAGGAAGTACTGAACATGCTCAAGGACTCGCCCTTGGCGTGTGCGCCCTACGACGACGATCAGTTGGATGTGAACGCGAAACGGAGGCATGTTCGCAAAACCGATCCGACCAGGCCGGTTTATAAGAAAATGGATAGCAATAAAATTGCACCTTACGTAGGCGCCGACGCGGATTCGAGCAACAAACAGGGTCATAACTGTTTCATTTGCGGCAAATTCATAGACAAGTCCGTGGAGAAGTTGTACTTGTTCGACAGGGAAGATCAAAAGATCCATAAATCCTCGCCTCAGAGGAGAATGTTGCCGCAGTTGAAAATAATCTGCGAAGAATGCCTCGATCTGAATTTCAAACCTCGTAGAATGAGAAGTCCCAACAGGAGTCTGGACTCGGACGAATTTTTAGTTATAAGGAACAACCAGCAATACGTTTTCAAAAAAATAAGAGACGTCGGAGGAAGCGTTCGAAACCCGAATACAGTCTCTGGCGGCTTCGTTAGTACGAACGACGCTAAAACCATCATAGAGAAGATAGAATCGGAAATCATGAAACAAGCCGTAAAGGACAAAGATGGTAAGGCCGACTTCGTCAAGTTCGAAATGGGATCTGACGGTGAAATTATTGCTAAACCATTAGACGGTATAAATTCGAAGGACGATACCACGAATGATGTAAAAATCGATCGAGATAACGGCTCCAGCGATGTTGAAATAGTCAATTCATCACAGGATAACGTACTGGATGATATAGATGAAGCCGATGAACAAGTTAAACAATTTCTCGGGAAATATCGTGTTTACATTGGCGATGCTGAGATGAAATGTCGGTATGTAATCATTACATTATAATTTTCCTTTTGCTTTCAATCACATATATAAATTTTTAATTAAAGTTGTTAGAGCAATATTCCGTCAATGGAGCAAAGAAATAACTAATCGTCTCCAACGAAGCAGCCTATATATATAAAGGTGAGCCATTAATTTTAATTTCGAGCACTCGATAAATTAACATCGATTTCAAATTTTCCCATTTATTAAAATGTGATATTTTCTTCAATTTACCTATAGCTTTATGATATTTCAAGATATTAAATTAGCAATAGGTGACTATCACACAGAAATCTTTCCGTTTTAATAGTGCCCGTACCTAATTTGTGTTTAGTAAATCGCCTCCTCGGTAAAAAAATCGAGATTTTTCTCGATTTTTTTTAATTTTTACTCATATAGTCAAGAACTTTACAGCAAAAGCGTATAACAATTTTTTGTTGGTGATTCAATTTACTACAAAGAAAAAAAAAGGTATGTAAATTAAAACCGTAGAGCAAGTAGTTTTCGAGACAGATTCAATTGAACATCCATTTTTAAAAATGGTCGTTTTGGCCTCGATTTTAGTTTTTAATGAAATTATTGCTGAAAAACTATATAATGTATGTCAACATATAATATATATTGATAAGTGATTATCAAAAATATGTAATGTAATATGAAACTGTTTTTAAAGTTTCAACGATTGCAACAAACCGGATAAAAATCGGTTGATTTCTTCAAAAGATATTTTTCGAAAAAAATTTTCAAGGTCCATTATTTTGATATAACTGTACTGATAAATTCTAAAATCTAACCAGCTCTTTTACCTAAAAAAGCAATATCGAGCGCCGTAAACAGATCAGAATCGGTTGGTTTGTTTGAAAGTTATCGTTAACAAAAAATGGCGTACGAATTTTATTTGCATATATAAAATAACTTGAAATTTTTTGTCATATTGATGTTTGATCATTTTTTTTGCTTAAAAAACTGCGTCGATGATCAACAAGCAGTTCGAAATCGAAAAATGCGTTCTTAAAATATCGTAGTTGAAAAATTAAAGAAATTGCGTTTTTTTCCTAAAAAAATCTGGATTTTTGAATTCCCATCTTATTAAAATTAAAGAACTAAAAAAAAAACTCCAAACCCAATCTTTATATAAAAAATACACTTTTTATTTTATACATGCGTATATTTTTGAACGTTTTGAACTTGAACGTAGCTAGTATCAGGCATGGTTTGCAGAGTCAACCATTTTTCGGACTATTTACCATATAATTTTACAATAAATGGTTTCATTTTAAAAATAGAAGAAAATTAACCATTTCTTCTTTTATCTTCGAAACCACTGAGTCTAAAATTAAAATATATATATATATATATATATATATATATATATATATATAGAAAACAGTTGTTTACGTATTGCTGTTGCTGACTGTCTGATGGTTGCAGTAGGCAGTGACCCTGCTCGCTGCGCTGGGGGCGTGGGTTTGAATCCCGCAGAAGACAATTTTTTATTTATTTGATTAAAAAATACTGTTTGCCTTGACTGTGGGTGTTTCTATGTATTATATGTTTAGAAAAAAAAAAGTAATACGTATTATATCAACTATCTGGCACCCACAGTAAAAGGTAAGCAGATGGATGCTAAGTTATCTGATTTTCCAATTTGCATACAGGATTATTATAAACGAAGAAGAACTTCCGTTTATAACTTATCAGATAACCCTTTCTAAAAGTAGAAACGCCTCGGACTGAGAGCGCGATTAATAGGCAAATGTATCTTTTGGCCCGTTTAAGTTAATCTATTTCTAGGAATACAGTGTTCATATTGATGAATTTTTTATACTTCGTCTACCCCACATCGCAGCACCTAGCGTTCGCGATTGTATAACTTGAATTGCAAATCACTCACGGCCGCAAAAATTTTACTCGTCCTGCATTCGATAGGCGCGAATTTTTAAGAACGGGTAGGTAGTTTCAACCATGTCTAATAGTAAAAGTCTCCCCTTATCTATGAAATCCTCTAAACAATGTCAATCTCTCAGAGTCGATGATGACAACCCCACGCAGCTTTGTTTGTGCCACGACGGCCATTATGATACAACATATGATACTTTGCCGCTCTGAATTGGCTGCGAATACTCTACTGCGCAAGTATTACGCTCCCCGACCCTTTCTTCTTCTCCGCCGCATTTCTATTCTACGACATTGCGATGCTTTCGTGACGAACTTCACAACGGCAAACTTTCGTACGTTGTGCTGTACTGTTTCCATATTGTTTTAAATATACACTTGCCGCTCGACTACTGCTTCGCCCTGGCGGATATAGAATATTACTCAGTCTTTTACAGTGAATGATTTTGTTGTTAATCCAGTTCTCGTTGTCGTTTTCGATTATGGGCTCACGACGGTTTCGATCTTGGTCTTGTTCTCCATTTCGGTCCTTGTCCCGGTTATCGATTCCTATGCTTTACGGAGGCCAGGGCAAATGCTGCTATCAAAATAAATTATAGGCTATATTCATTGAGACAGAAGAACAAAGAAGTACTCCTACATAAACAAAATGACCAAACGAAATTGGCTTCGTAGTGGGCGTGTCTTAGGATATTGGCTTCGCCGCCGTGCAGATGTCGCCACGTGACCTTCTTCTTTCTCTTTCTGTCGTCAACGAGTGTCCTCATTCTTTCTCTTTCTTTCTCTCCGGTTAAGAAATAACAGTGTTATTCGAAATTACATCTAAAAATTTTAATAATAAGGTCCTTTATAAGAGATTTGTTTGGTTTAAAAACTTGTATGTCCTCATTTACATTTGTGTTAGTTGTGTGCCACAAATGAACGTAAATTTGTCCGACGTTACAATTATATGCTTTTATATTTCGATGGCTATATTATTCGAAGATAATGTATTTTTCTACTAATGAAATAATTTTTTGGAATGTGTGAACAAAGTCATGAATAAACGCTAAAATAGATCGCATATAAATCATTTCCATGAAAATTCCTTTTGGATGTGCATACTTTCATGGTGATTAGTCAAACAACTTTGGACTTTAGCGGTTACATATATACAGACATCCATTTTTATAGCGTTTTTATTAACTCCTTTTCTTGTTTGCTCGTTTGCCTGTTTGTTGGCTGTTGGGATGCGGGATGAAATTTTTCAATCGATGTTAAACTTACTTCCCGACGGGCTGTGTTTTGGATCTTTAAGGATAGTTCAAAAGTTGATGAAAATTTAAGAAATGTCGAAGAAGAAGATTGGTGACATTTTAAATATACGTATTTCAGAATTAGTTACCAATATAAGAAAAGTGGAAGATATAGAAAAGTATAAGGACTGAGCCCTCTTACGATTTGAATTTCTACGAGAATTAATGTAATTGAAAACTGATTACAAAATACTACACACATATAAAAAAGAAGATGTTATTAAAAGGAACCGCAAAATTTATAATAATTTTTATATCATAGTTTTTATTTATAATAGTGAATCTTCGATAGGTGCGAAAATACTTGTATCATTTGAAAGATAAAAAAAAAAGTGGAGTGAATTTAACTTGATGCATATATTAGCAGATAATAGGGTACTTTACTGATATTTAGAATTTACTTACGTGATTGATCAGTAAACATTTGTTGATGAATTGTGAAAGGTGATCAGACGTGATGTCTAAAAGTGAAATCTAAATTTAAATTGGTTAATAAAGCAATGAGATATAAGCCATTAAAATTTATATGCTATCTCTCTCTTGCAAAACAGAGTTTACCTTTATTCTGTTATGGGGCTAGTAGACAGTGACGTCACTTGCTAGTATTGCCTTCTCTTTCTATTAGCAACTTTTAAATGTCATTACCCAGATATTTTTGTATTTGATAAAAAAAAACGTTTTCGATACGTTTTTACTCAAATAAAAAATCTTTAAATACAATAATATATATAAAAAAAAATAGTAAAGCACCCAACTGATGCATGAATAGTTCAGCTAAAGTTATAATAAATTAATTTTATTGTTAGTGACTTAGCTGAATTATTAACCCACGTATGTTTTATACATATGTATAGGTTGAATTCAATTTTTCTAGCCACATAAAGACTTATAACCTTAATACTATTATTATCATTATATATTAAGGTGTTATTTTTGTCGGTATGAAATATCTCTCTTGATGTATCATCAACTTTAATGTTTGATACGTCATTTTCAAGATTATTTTTCCTTCTAATGATGAAAAATAAGTTAAGCTAAGTACTTAGTATAGTATATATATATATATATATATATATATATATATATATATATATATATATATATATATATATATAGTACTAAGTACTTTATATAGCGAAAATAATTTACTTTCGTTAAACAATTGCAAATTTAATATTTATATTTTAAAATTAACATTTTAAAAAGTTTATATAAAGTCATCTGTTGGTATCCTTATATGTTATTTCTTTAAGGTGTTTTCTGTCGGTGTGATATATCTAAATATAGAAAAATATATACATATATAAAAACAATAAAAATGCGTCTATAATACTGTATGATAAATTATTTTTTTAGAATAAAATATTTAAAATTATGCATGGTCATGCATGCTCTTGACCTGTTTTTTATACCTCTAACAATTTTGAGTCCTAAAGCATTATTGTTCCAAACAATGCGGGAAGTCCTGTGGCTGGTCTGGCAAGGTCAGAATAATTTTAGAAGAGGCATGATATTTTTTTTATTTTGTGACGCGTTTATAATGTTCGTAATTTGTACAAAAAGGATTGGAAATTGAAATTATTACGTTTTTCCCGCAGCTCTACCCGCATGGAATACAATAGAATCTTTCCCACGCGACCATTTTCAACGACCTCCCTAATGTATGAAAGACAGCACTACGGAGTGGTTAAGCTGTATCTCTGGTTCTTGCCAACCGAAACCGAGACATAGCTTAGATTTTAAGTTGAACCCCAAACTATCGAACTGTGAAAATTTCATCAAAATCCGTTCAACGGTTTTTGCGTTATGCAGTAACAATCATACAGACAAGACAGACAGAAGAATTATAAAAGCTGTTGGTTTGGCTTCTGTTGCTCTAATAAAGACTCCCCCCATATCAGTTTTTCTTAATATCTATAATGTACAGAAATCGGCCTATAACAATTTTATTCGATGTTTGATGTTGTTTCAAGCCTGTATAGAAATTGGTACATTATATTTTTATTGTTTGAAAACGGTCTATTTGATCGTAAAATTGCATTTGAAACGTAACTGTTAAGGATGTGGTTTTTTTTTAAAGTTGCCCCCATCTCAGACGAAAAGATCTTGAAAATTGAAACGATGTGTTTCTCGTACACCGAAATAATGTTTGAATATAAAATAACTCACCGGTTTGTATTTCTCGTGGCGAAGTAGGCAACGCTTAGCGTCTATTTCGAGTGCATGCGACTGTATTCGGCCACCTTCGAATAAATTATGTTAAACATGATTTCAGATTGTATTTTGCGTCTGATAAACATAATGTTCTTACTTCGTAGGTTTTGCGAATTGCCCTTCGATGAAATACAAGAGGTGATAAGTCACGCGCCTCGGCATAGACACGACATGGAAGACGGCGCCGTATTCCCCTGCCCTCTATGTGACTATGGTAATTTCATTGTTACGCATACGATAGGTAAATAGTGCAGCACACTACAACACACGAAACTATGCCGCTGTGAAGTAAGTCACGAAAGCGTCGCAATGGCGTAAAATATAGGAACGCGGCGGACAAGATGAAAGGGTCTCAGGGAGCGTAATATCTGGGCAGTATATCATTCGCAGCCACTTCAAAGCGGGAAAGTTTCGTACTGTACAGGTAAATATCGAATTGCATCGTTTGGAGAACAACTAACTTAGGTGCAACTGAGCGCATTTTCAGAATTAAGTACACTACTTTATAGAGATTTGTATTGATGAAGGTATGCGGTTATCATTATGCTGGGTAGCTCTATTAGTAATTACAATAGCATATCACTGACATTTCTGATACTACTACGCTTCACATTTCTGAGAGTTTCGTAAGTTAGCACATACATTACCTAGTGCGCACGCGCGCGTTTGTTTATTAGTGTTTGTTTGTGTGTATGTGACCGCCGCTTGTCAATTCCATTATTTTCTGATTTAAGTACACATTTCAAATCGTTATGATTCCTGACCGTTTATTCTAATTGTTGTATTTAAAAGGAGGCAGTGTCAATTAATACATAAATGTATACTTAAGTTAAAACACTCATTAGTCGACTTAAGAGAAATAAAGACAGTTAAACGGAATGAACATCAAAAGGAAAGGAACATTACAGAAAAAAATAATAATAAAGGACTATGTAATATGATATATTATTCGGGGATAGTGTAGCTTTCAATGGATGAAAGAATTTTCAGTATCGATGTAGTAGTTCAGTTCAATAGTAAGAATACGGGACAAGTCCGGGACAAATGCTAGTAAGTGTAATAAAAGCATGCGCGCATTTAAAGGCTAAGTTGTGATGAAATGTCCAGTCTATCGATCTGTATCTCTCGAGTTTCGCTACCATAAACAATGTATACTGCCTGAATTTTTAGAGTTCTGTAATCAACAAGGAACCCTTATATTCGCCATGTCCTTGTGTCCGTCTGTCTGTCTGTCTGATTGTGGCTTATCTTAGAGACTCTTAGTGCTAGAAAGCTGTAATTTAGTATGAGTATACATATTAATTACGCCGACAAAGTGGTAAAATAAAATTTAGATAAAATTTTTTTATAGGGTATTTCCCCTACAAGTATAGGTCCGTGAAAAATATTTTTTTTATTTAGCGATACGTTTGCAAAGTATCAAACTTTAGAAATCTAATTTTTGTTAGAGTCAAGTGTCCTCCTCCACCTAAGTGATTTTCTTGGATGTGTGTGAAAAAATTGAAAACAGTGGCATGTATAACGGAGTTAAAAGAAAACTATTACAGCTAAGTAGGTTTTAGAAGTTAACGAGTAACAGTGGACCAATTTGTAAAATATATTTGGAAGAGTGAAAAGCAAAACTTCTTATAAGCTTAATTGGAAATCACTTTGGCGTTGTTGGTTGTCTAAAATAGGTCGTAAATATAAGTTTATGAACCATGTGAAATTTAATGATATATAAAATCATAACATTCTTAATGCTTATCCCTCGTGGACCCGTTTTCAGACGTTTTTTAGAAGTCAAACTCAATTAAAAGGTTCATAGTACGAAAGAAAAGCTCCCTTCTAAGTCCGTATGTTGAGACGGAAAACTGCGGAACCCTAGATTGCGCGTGGCTCGACACGCACTTGATCGGTTTTTATATATGAGACGGAGAGAGCGCACACAGCGAATATAAGGGTGACTACGTTGCCTTTTAAAATGTTTCAGGTTATTCTGAAAACAAGTGGCTACGCGCCCATTTGCTGGCAGCACATAAAGTCATCGAACCGGAACCATCCATCGATCAGCAAAAGCAAACGCGCGAAGCGAAGAGATCGGCGACAGCGCCGGACCGGAAATAGGTAAGCGAACGTTTAAGAAAGAAAAATTAAAATTAAATGAAGATCATGAAAATAAGTCGTCATGGGGCGCCTGGTAGATGTGACACGTCTAAATTTATCCATTTATTATGTTGAAATATTTGCGAATGAAAACAAAAATCGGATAAGTGAGAATGTCGCACGAAATTAATTATGGATTTAGATGATTTCTCGATAGAGAGCCTCGATGATTTTTGTCTGTTTACGATACTCACGCTGGTGTGATATTGGTGCGTGGAATTCCATAAGTTCAGCTTCATTTGCAAATAAATTTTCGGTTTATTAAAAATTCTCAGAATTTTGGAAAAATCTCAAATTTTCACAGTAGGGTGTGAAAAATGTTATCCCATGTTTAAATCGGTCTACGTATATCACGGGCATACTCTATTTGCAAGTGTAAATTTGTAATCTTTTTCTCATATGATGTAACCGCAAATTAACGATTTTTAGATATTCTCCTTCGCTTCTGCTGTAAGACCTTTTTCTTGTCATATTTCATGATTCCACAAATGAGAAGTACCCTATAGGTTTTGATTAACTTGTGAGTTTTAAAATACAAGGCTTAATTGATAGCATTTTGACCATATTTATTGATTAAGTTGACTGAAAAGTTCAATTTTTAAAACCTTTAAAGAACTCCAGACATGAATATCTGATATTGATTTCAAATTGATATCTATACCCGTTGCTGAGAAAAAGGGCTTTGACAGACGGACGGACGGACAGACGGGAGATGAAGTGATCCTATAAGAATTCGTTTTTGACTTTTTTAAGTATGGACCCTAGAAATGAAAATTTTTAGGTCCTGTACATTTAGTTCTGAAACATTTACATATTTGTGATCACTCTTACTATTACTGTAATTTATTTGAACCGAATAATCACATTTAACTCTTTGAGACTAAGTCACTTAAAAGAACCGATATTTGCGGATAAAAACCTGTAAATATTATTACAGAATAGCAAGTAAATATTCACATTTTATGAATTACTAACGAAAATTAACATATGTGGTGGTATAGCTATTGTATTAAAATATCGACCAAGAGCATGTCGGACCATGCCCGTTATAGGGTTCCGAAGCCATTATTGCAAATAAATGCCCTACAAATGAAAAAAGTACGTTGTTATACTTTTTCCATGTTTTCCGCATTGAATAGTTGTACGCACTTTAGTCGCTTATAACTAGAAAAACAAGTAGGTATGTCGATTATTAGATACTATTAAAATAGTGTAAACTAAAGCGCATCAGCAAAAGAACGTATCTTTATGGCACTTACGTACTTTTGTTGAGAAGCGCAGTTTTTCCGCAATAACTAAAAAACAGTTTCCGACCATGTTCAAAATAATTTTAGTTGAAAGTATTTATTAAGTGTTACCTTTGCTATATTTTTCATATTTTTTGGACGTACGTTTCATCAAACGCAGGGGGGGAGACAATATTTGCAATTTTTGAAAGGGCGATTATTTCCGAAACTATTCATGTAATCAGAAAAATTGTATAAAAAACCTTAAAGTGTTTATAAGAACTGTCGAAATAGTGCCACATGTTTGCTGAAAAAATTTTTTTCAGCTTCTGTTAAATTTATTATGTGCCTTCCTAGGTATATTAATTTTTGTTATTTAACCACCAATCTAAGTAGCGGCTTATACAAGACACTTACACTATAAATTTTTATCAATATACGTCTTGTAGTTTTTGAATTAAGTGCCTGTGACATACGGACAGACGGACGGACGGGCGGACATGATTAAACTATAAGTTTTCCATTTTTGCCACTTTGGCTCGGAATCCTAAAAATTTGTATGCACCTCGCATAGAAGGGGTATCATTGGTCAGCTTGGGCTTCCTTGCGCAGCCAACTTTCAAAATCTAGGTGCGTGGCCCAAATCGTTCTCCGCAGGTATCGCAATCTCAACATCACTCTTCGCTAGAAGTTTATAATTATTTTGAGTAGTTTATTCCGCGTTAACCGTTTTCTATCAATTCTACTAAGGGGTCATTCATAAATTACGTAAGGACGATTTCGGCCATTTTGGAGGGGTCCAAAATGGCAGGGCCCCCCCTGCCCCCATGTAAGTGCACATAACATTTCTTATACTGTCCCTCACCCTTCTTATGTAAGATTTTATTTGGTTTCAGAAAGGGATTAATTAAATTAAAACACATGATTTTAAATAAATCGAAATTTTTAATTTTTTAAATATAATTTTGTTATATTATTATAGTAAAATTAGATTTAGAGAACGATTATAGAATTATCAAATAGTTCTCTAGTTTATCTATCTGTATTATAATTATTAAAAGTAAGTTTTCAAATGATTGTGAAGTAAGAAAACAAATCAGTAAAACAAAAAATGAAGAACTATTAGAATTGAAATAATCTCAAAAAAAGTTTGTAGGTTAAACAAGTTACAAACGGTAAGAAAAACTGGGGCTGAAGGCGCAATTATCGGAACAGCGTAGAAATTCCCCGAGATTTATGATTGTTTTGATTGATCACTTTTACCAAGTCAAATTTTGTCATTTATTTTTTCTCCTATCAGAACATATAACCCCAAAATTTCACCCCCCACCACACCCCAATATTTTTTCTAAACTTATAACTGACCGTGAAAATCTATTCTTTCACTCATGTAAATTTACATGATCCCCGAGTAATGTAGTTTATATTAAAATTTTATATTTACATTAGTATTTGCTCCCAGCTTCGTCCAAATCGGAACTTTTATCGACAGCGGAATTGTATCTGAAATCGAAATCGGAACTGCGGTCAATGGCGAGCGTGAGCCTGATCAGGTTTAGGGTTAGGAGCAGTATTAGGATCGGAATCAAAAGATTGGGTATGGAATTGGAAGGAAAGTTGATTGATGTGATAAGTAAAAGAATTCATTCCACGTCCATTCGGCTGGACGTTTGGGTGTTTTCTGTACCGGCGCGCCATCTATCGGAAAGCGTAGAACAACGTTTGCTGGGTCAGCCGGTGTTTAACAAAAGCCTAACAGCTCTGATAAATGAACACCACCCACGGTTTCGTAGTTCATAGTCCATCGTCTGTCAACGATATACCTAGCTTTTTTGTACTTTTTAGTTTTTCCGTAGGAGGACATTAGTTTTTAAACCTTCGATATATATTTTTACTATTACATATTTGAAGTATTTAAGTTTGAAAATAATCTATAAAATCGAATAATAAAATATTACGTGTATCCACAAAATTAAAATTTCGTGTGTTATTTACTTAGGTATGTTTTTCGTATGCTTATGTTTCAATAACTCGAACAGAGATAAAAAACAAAATAATGTTTATAATTTTTTCTTTAATATTTATTTTAAAAGTACATTTTTAAATACTATGGTGTATTTATTATGTGTTTAATAGAGCTCTTTTTAAAATTATGGGTACTCACCACTGAACTGTGCGTTATGGGACGCTTACTGGTTTTCGTTGACTCATCAATAATGTTGAAACGAATTAGATGGATAAAATATTTTTTAAATATTTTTTTTATTACAATATATCCAATATTTATTTTCAGTAGAGCGACCCACTGAAAACCTCGTCAACGGCAACACGACATCGACATCTTCGAGGGAATGTTCGCCGATAGCTACGCGTACGCGCAGCGCCGTCGGCCGGAGGAAAGACGTGCCGGCCGCGTCTAAAGGTGTAGCCACACATGCGTTGTATATACAGTATGCTTATATTCGCTATAATTGTATTCTATTATATGCTTATATAGCGTTACGTATGTTACTACATGTCATTTTGGTGAATTCATGTTGTATCTAACTTTTCTGTTCAACAATAATCGAAATAACGTTTTGACCGCCTATGTTTATATAGTTATATAGATATAGAATATTTTAATATATCGATTTTAAATTTCGGTTTCGCCTTGTATTTTTTGCGATATCATAATGAAAGATTTTACAAGGAGACCGTTAAGATATAAACGCAATTTGTGTATTTAGAAGCAATTTGAAATGATAAATAAACTGAAATTATTACACATCATAAGAACCATTTTGATGACTAACGATATTCTAATTTTCAAACTATTTTTGACTGTCCACTGTGTCTTTTTATCTGACTGCATAAGGGCAAAGATAGGATTATAATTTACACGCGTAACTGGATGGGTATGTCTGTAGGATTCTTTATAACCTCGAAACATCCTGATGGTGAGATGAATTTTGATCTGTGATGAAGAGTGATGACTAAGTTGTCTATCGATTCTTCTATACCGTAAAATAGTTATGGGTTTTGTTTTCAAAAAACCAAAATGGTGCCCTTTACATATAGCATGGCGGTCGCGAAGAAAGAAAATTTGAGTGACCTATGCTTGTATAGTCAAAATCAAGATGATGTATCTTAGGCCACGAGAATTACACGACCTGAAATCTTATTAACAATTTATTAACAACAACAAATTATCAATAAAATAAATTTATCACTATTATTCGGTATAGTTTGCAGTCGTAGGCATCAGATTCATGTTTCTTTACTTACTGCGACTATTGCTACACTATCAACTAGCACTAATAAGTTAATAATAACAATACACTAATACGCTAAAATCGGCCGAGACCAAGGGCTTAATATGCTCTCTGACACATGGCTAGATTATTTCATACTGACTTAAGTCAGTATGAAATAATCTAAAGCTCATTGGTCGAATCGCTCGTCATGGTCAGGATTGGAAACTGATATATTCCGGTTTGAAAACAACGATCTTCACGACTTGGCCGTGACCGGAGTTTGATTTGCACTGAGAAAGACCATTGTCACGAAACGTTCATGTTCTAGGTCTAGATAAATCACTCCTAACTCCACCTAACCCGATCTAGGTCTTTAATGGCAGGTGTCCCCGACAGGCGTCGGTACAACGTGGAATCTACAGTCTGTCAATCTTTTCTGTATACCGCGTTTTTTATGACTCTTTTTTTTAAAGGAGTCATTAGGAGTCATACTATTCAGTGGAGAGTTCGAATAAATTTATATTGTTTTTTGCTTCAGGCGACTTTTAAGAATTCAGTTCTCTTTCTACATTAATAATAATTAAAACCTTTACATCAAACTGATTTGAATGGACCTGTGAACTTTTAATTCGATGCGTTTGGTTCAGTTAGAAACAAACGACCACAAATCCGTTCATATTGAGTGGATCATTTATAATTAGAATTCTTAGCGCCTACCAAAAGATTATAAAATTAATTGATACAACTACTAATCAGCGCAAACTTTACAGACGAGTCTGACACGTGTCCTGAAATATTACAACAAGAAGAGACAGAAAATAGTCCATTGAAAGTAAGTTATAGTTAAGTAAGTAAGTAACACAGCAAAAGTCTCAGTTGTCTCCAGAAACGGTTGCCCATGCCAGATCGCCAAACATTGCCGCTAAATTTGCAACTGCATAAAGGCACTCGTCATAACTCTATTATTTATATGTACATATCTTGGCCAGATTATAGTGTAACTAAGAGGTGGATGTTTGTCTCTCTGTAAGGTATGCAGCATAAATTCAGATAGACGAATTGTACATGAACACCACACTTCATATCACAAAATTTATATCTATATATACCGTATGCAATCGATCATGCATCTTTCAGCAAATATTCATAAGTTTTTTTTTTAGAACAAGTTTTCCAAATAAATCATAGTGATTAAAGTAGTGGTTTCTAAAAACAATTTGTCTATAATGTGTTCTAAAAATTTACGATATTCCATTCTTGCAATCTTGCTGAATGTCGTGTGTCACGCCGCGTCCCCTAGCCCAACGCGAAGTGCGCTCACGAAGTACGGTCAGTCTCATCCTGGCAATCGTGCGTAACGTCGCCTCTCCCTAGTTAAGTGCAAGCGCGTCCACGTGCGCTCGTTGAAATCTCATGCAAGTTTAGGTATTTTGTTATAAGTATTATGTTTACGATATTGGCGTTTTTGGAACTAAGATTATGTGCGATTACTATTGAAATATTTAATAACAATGCCTTTTACTGCTATCGAATTTGCAAACATGATTTATTGTTGGGGAGTTTGCACAGGTAACATTCCTGCCTGCGTGCCCGTAAATTGTGTGAAATATGGCTTACGCGTTTAATTTGCTTTAGTTTACCTTGTGTGTTTAGAGGCGAGTTGAACATGTGGAAAATCAGAGACTAGTGTAATAATACCTTCGGTGACCTTTACATCACTGACAACATTAAGTGCCATTTATAGGTAAGTGACTAGATAAGATATTGAAAAGTAATACATCGCATAACCCGAGTACGAGGCAGAATCCAAGTTCATCACGTACCTGGGCGCGCTGCGCAGGGTGCGCGGTCGCCCGGTCACGCGCCGCAGTCTGGCCGAGCACTATGTATGGTTGTGTACATTATTTTATATTATTTATGCGTATGTTTTTAATTATATATATTCATTATAATTACTTTTTTTAAGTTTTTCTAAAAAAAACGAGATTGTGAGTATTTGCCAAAAGATGCATGATCAATTCTATCCTGTTTATATATATGTGTGTATGTTGTTGGTGGTCTTAATGATTTATAGAAAGTCACGGACTCGTTGCTTTATTAGCCGTGTTAGTCAGGCGTTATATATTAATACAAAATTTCATCGGTTTTCGTGTGATGTTGTCTATGAATGCGCATATTTTTAATATTTCACGGTTGCTTTAATAATTACGATTTGTTGACGAACGGATCGTAAATTATTTACGTTAGATCAGAGTTTTAATCTTCTTACCCCAGGTACATTCCCCAATAACCTATTTGTTTTAGATTAAGAACTTCAAGTTTTCTATGCTGGTCCAATGCGGAATGGGTGGCTCAGGGTGCGTTGGGGTTTGATTGAATGAATAAAAATTGTTGATCCCGCAAAAGTGAATTCGTTAGATTGGAACTTATTGCGGCTATACGCCCATGGATAACAGAAGATTCCATTTGCCCGTCCAGTTGGTGAATTTAAAGAATGAACCCTCGGCCTCGTTTAGGTGCTTTGATGTAGCCCTGTTGCAGCTAGGTCGGTTAACTTCAAACATCGCTACCTGTGATTAAAATAGCGACCTGGCGGGGTACATTCGCAGTGTTGTGTCTTTTATTTTAATAAAGCTATTATAATACATATGTTAGTTTTGAAGATTTATCAACCAATACTATAATTAAAAGTATAATAGGTGAGCAATATTCTTAAATAAAGCCCTTTTCAATATTATAGCCCAAATACTACATTTATTTATTTATTACTTATGTGTTAGGTTTTTATTTATTATTTATGATTAAAGTGTTTGTTATTTACTGCCATAAAATATTAATTGTTTATGACTAAATTAAAATCAAACTGTTAAGTCAAATGATTTAGAAATGTGATCTAGAAGTCAGATCAGTTATGCTTTATATCTATTTACCCGTAAGTAAGAGTATCTCTTGTATTTGTTTGTTTTATAGGAAGAGAGTGTAGAAGAGAAACCATTTGAAAGTAAAGAAAGTAAAGAAGAGGAGAATGTGAACGAAGACGAGGAAGAGATATGGATAGTGCAGGCGGCGGATGATGATACCGAGCTCAGCGAGGACCAGTGGCAGCGGTTATTGTCATCAGCTAAGGTCAGTGATAAAGTAAAAATAATATATCTCGCCAGCAGTGGCTGGGGTTGAACTCTGTTCTACGGGGCCTTTTAATTTCAAGAAGTCCTCTAGTGAAACCCCGAATAAATAAACAAGGCTGAAATATGTTTAATGAGTAGGAGTCATTTGAAGTTGTGTAACAGTATAATTTTAGGAGCCCAATGTGTTGTTCGATACACTGTTGTAATGCGGTTATTGGGTTCGGTACCGACCAGCTGCTGGGAATAAGGGTATCTTAGGGATATGGTTCGGTATCTGTTGTAAAGACTGGAACTCAGGCTTACACGTTTACTCAAAAGTTAAAAGAATAATGATTTACACTCAAGAAATTTATGACTTAGAAGTATAATTTATAAAACGGCTCTTCACAAGCGCAGCTCTATCAAGCACACATGACGTTACACGAGAAATCCAAGATGAAAGAATTGTAAAGGGCG
This sequence comes from Eumeta japonica, assembly GCA_005406025.1. NCBI lineage: Eukaryota > Metazoa > Arthropoda > Insecta > Lepidoptera > Psychidae > Eumeta > Eumeta japonica. The sequence continues at coordinate 127,169 of BGZK01000965.1, read as the reverse complement.
GTACATTATGGAGGGATCGCCTGTTTGAGCAACAGGCTCAGGCCTCGTTTGGTTCAGAGGCCCTCAGAACCTCTTAACAACAATTACATAGCTGTCGGCTGCTGCTTCTTGAGCGCGCAGTTGCACACCGTGAGGTTGCTGCGTGGCCATTCTTGGCATGCCGAGTAACATCGAGACTAGGCACACGGGGATCGCCGATTGGATGTTTGGACTACGATATAATTTGACGCTGGCTAATTAATTTGATACTCTACTTCTTGGCTAGTGACAACGGCAGTTCTTAAATATTCTCGAATTACTCGTTGGAAGCTGGTGCTTCTGTTAGCCTTACCCTGGATCCCGAGCACTTCATCTCCTGGAAAGCGAATTGTACGCCCAGGGTTTATTAGGCCAGTAAATCTTGCGCGCGCTGCCCGCGTGGAACTTTCCATAGTTTTTATTTACAGGGTGTGTCTGTATGATTCACATGTGTCTTTTAACACATACGGTACTTAAATCTAACGGTCGTGTATCTGTCTTGATTTCATATTTGGTTTTTCTGGAACATTCCAAAGATTCCCCACTACTCTATAATAGCTATCTCTCCTTATTGTATCGCTTACTGGTGTGAGGTGGTGTTAGTAGTATCAAATAAGTATTATGTTATTTATAAATACAATATTACAGTTGGGGACCTTTGTGACGTAAAAAATATTATAAATAACGGTGAGACAACACACATTTGCTTCATTTGTTTGTCAGTTATTACATATACAATCCATTAAAAGAAACACGTGGTTGCACCTATCTGGGAGAAGCAGGAATGTGATGCGGAGATGATGCATAGAGGCAATGACTAACCCTATCATTACTATTCAAAAGTAATCACTGCTTTCTCCATTTTAATAACTTTAAAGATAATATTACAAAATTCTGGTCCATAACTAATGTTGGCTAACCTAAACGCTTGCAAGTAGTGCTTAAGATCACAAAACTAACGGTTACTAAAGTAACACAAGCTAAACTATTTATCCTTATAAGTGGTGATTATGATGTGACTACCACAGAGATGGGTAATCGCCACCTACTCACCTTCACCGTCGTCGGCCCGATGCATATCGAGGTAGATAAACGGAACGATGATCTGTAGGGTGTGTATAAGTAATTTTTAACAGGATTCTTATTGATATATTTCTAGGACACTGCCAATTCTATATATATAATAACTTTAGCAAATCTGCATTAAAAAAAGAGCAGAATATGCCTATTTTCAAATAGATGCACATGTATGTGTACCTATAAAAATGGACATTCCTATTTGAGAATAGATGCATATTTGTGCGTAAACCTACGTATCTATGCTTCGATTAATCAGTGCATATAAGAAAATATTTTTTATATGCATAAAACCTGGGCCGCTATTTGAAGTGATTTGTTTATGTTCAGCTGGAGTCCAACGACAAGAACGTGGCGACGGACGGAGAGCCCTTGCACCGACATGGATGTCCAGTGTGCAAGTACGTGCGACATCTCTTTCGCAGCTAAGCTTTACACATGAAGATTTGTCTCGGGCAATGGGGATTGCACAATGTCGCAAAAAACTATTTCGAGAAATAGAGTTTTCTTATTTACCTTTTTCTAATGTTTCCTTTCATTTCTACGTAAATATTGCATTTCTATTGAAAGGTTACACCACTCTTGCACATAAAATTTTAATAGCATACAAAAATACTAATATTGATTTGATCAGTTTTGCTGAGTATAAAATAGGCAGAGTAATAATATATCTTCTATACCAACCAAATGGTTATAGATACGGATATAAAAACATCTTAATCAGTAACGAGCAATCCTGTACCCGATATAAAAGAGGTCAGTATACATACAGAATGGATTTGAAAATGCATATTTTCGCAAATATTAATAATCTCTTCCCCTTATAAACCAATTTTGCCAAAGAAACCATAATCATTAATGTAACCGTTCCTGAGAAAAATAATTTAGTACATCTATGTAGAAATGTTGCTCTGACAAACTTAGAACAACTGACGCGTAGATACGGTGCCGCAGCGAGGAGGGGGCTAGGTGGTCAATCGCGTATGGATTGTGCAGCCGGCCAGTGATACGTTTTGTACAGTCGCGATCAATCGCGAACTTGCACCGATAAGAGTTCACGACCCGACCGCGCCCGCGCTTACAGTATGGCTAAGCATTTACTAGGGTTATGTTTATATTATTATACATTATTTTTAAGTATATTTTCAATGGCGTTATTTTGTTATAGTTACTTTGTCAAAGTAGTTCTAAAAAAGAAGGAGATTATGAATATTTACAAAAAGATGTATGATCGAATCCATACTTTATATCGGATGTAGCTGCGTTGATTCGACGTATGTTTGTGATCTTGTAAATCAATGCGTCGAATAATTTGATATTAATATTAAAATTAAAGTATGAAAGGATGTGTGTGTGCGTGCGTGCGTGCGTGCGTGCGTGTGTGTGGAATGTGTGTGTGTGTGGTGTGGTGGTGTGTGTGTGTGTGGTGTGGTTAGTGGGTGTGTGTGGTGTGTGTGGTGTGTGTGTGTGTGTGTGTGTGTGTGTGTGTGTGTGTGTGTGTGTGTGTGGTGTGCGTGTGTGTGTATGGATTCATTCATCGAAACGCGGCTTGTGGAATTCAAAGGAGTCTATTCAACTTAGTCTTCTTGAACACTTGAGCCACGGTAAATTTTGAAGAATTAAAAATAAAGTTTTTAGAAAAAAGTATTTTCTTAAATAGCTTTTAGACTACTCTTATCTAATCAGTTCTCGTCCCCAAAACATGAGCATTAACTTTTGCGAACTGTGTAAAAATCAGCTGATATGTTCAAGAGATGGTATCGGAGAAAATTTTTAAGTGTAAATTTTTACCATATTTTATAAATTATTTTACCGATAAATTCCAAAATCTGTACAGTTGTTTCCCGTAAAAGATCAGGTCGACCTTTGCTAAATACATCAAAATCAGTCAATTTTTCAAAAGGTGTTTTTTAGAATACATCTTAAACTAATCTGATGATAAATTTTAAAGTCCAACTAGCTGTTCTACTTAAATAGCAACGTCAATTGTTGCAAAATGCAAGATGTCGTTAACAATAAATTCGAAACAAAGGATTTTTTCAAAACATCATTTACCTAAAATTCTTGATAGACTGATTTGGTCCTCCACCAGCTTTCATTTTTAGAAAACTGCGTTGAATGCTATTATGAACATTAATTTCGAATAAGGTATTTGAAAGATGTCTTAGTCGAGAAATAAAAAAAATGAATTCAGTTGTTTGAACTCGAAGGGCTCAGTACTCATTATAACTGTATTTTGAGCTCAGAAAACTTGAAAAAGCATTAAAATAGATCTTTTGAACGTAATGAGCTCAATAATTCACTGATCCTTTATTTTGAAAAATGAGGTCTAAAGTAGTCAGAAGTTTCAAATATGATCTGCCGGGATAACCATCTTTAAATTTTTTTAGCTTATAAACCCATAGACAATATTTGTGACTCAAAGAGTTAAAGACATATTTATACATAATGTAGCGGAAACTTTTAATGATGTCCTGCAGGTTGAACCTTTTTATAGATTTTTTCTCATGAAAGGAGTTTGGAAAGATTAAATTAACGGTTGCTAGTCCTCGCGATTGAAGTAGGTGCTAGTTTTTCAGATCACCGAAATCGTTAAACTGACACTATATTCGACGAATAATATCGTGATTGTTTTTTTCAGGAATCAGTTCGTCTCGGCAGAGATACTAGCCGCTCACAAGTGCAGCAAAAGGCGGAGGCGCAAACGTAAAGTCTGTTCGGAGGGTGTAGCGAATGCGCCTACCGAGAAGGATATCGTGAAGGTATTATTTAAAAAACTATTGAAAAAACTTCAAAATTTCATGAAATAATATTTCGCTGTAGATGTGATAACTACAAGACTAATATCGAAAAATATTTTTTTTATGATGGGATACAATATTTTGAATGATCATATAAATCTATCTCAATAGAATAAATGAAATCAATAAATCCTTTTAAAAGAAAACATCGTGAGCATTTTATTAAATTAGATTATCTTTCTACATAGGCACTGGTATTGATATTTAATTATTCAATTATTTTTCCTGTTTTGGACTTACGTTACATTATACCGCGTAAATGTTGCAAGAGGTAAACACAAATACACACACACATACACACACACACACACACACACACACACACACACACACACACACACACATGCACGCGCACGCATGCACGCACGCACACTCTCTATCTCTTTCGTTACACCACAATGAAGTAATTAATGTCTAATGTGGCTTATTCTCTTCTCTCTCATATTTTGGACAGTGTTGTGCTCCACAGCAATAATAAACCACGGCCACTCTTGCTTGAAATAATTTCTTAGCCTCGCTCAAAAAAACTGTCGCAAGCAATGGCGTATTGGTGATTGCCAGGTATGGGCAGACCACTAAGTAAAAAGATAAATTTCGATTTAAATTATTTTATATTTAAAAGAAGTTGCATTAACCAAAGGTATCGTATGTTTTCAACAGTCATGATTTTCTTATCTAAACAAACATACAGAATGGATTTTAACATGTATCTTTTCGTAAATATTCGTAATCTCTTCCCCTAATAAAACAATTTTGCTAAAGAAACGACAGTCATTGAAGTAGCCGTTTGTGAGAAAAATAGCTTAGGACATCTGCGCAGAAATGACGTACTGACAACCTTAAAAACAGGTATCGCGCCACTGATGGTTAGGCGAATAAGTGGCCAACCGCGTACGCGCTGCGTGTAGCTGGCCAGTGATCCAATTCGCACAGCCGCGATCAGACGCGAACTTGCACTGAGATTTGTCAAAGTGTTAGTCGCGTCACGCCGCAATTCGCATGCGCCCGCGTTCGCAGTCTGGCCGAGCATTTATCAGAGTTGTCTCTATATTATTTATAAATATAAAAGATCATATACAAGTATACATTATATTCTAATGAAAACTACTATTTGTGATACAAAGATTACGTTTTTAATCGATTTCAATCGTACTATACCTTCACGAAGTGGAGAAAGAAAATCAAAGAATTAAAACAAAATTGAAGGAATAAAGTCAAAGCCAGTATCGGCTTTTGAGTTTGCCTCGAAATAGAATTGTGAGGGACACGAAGTTGTTTGACTATATTTGGACCTTGATATGGTCGCGTATCGCATGAAGTACCAAATTTGAGGTGCTATATGAACCAAAGTTTGAGGATGACATCTCTGAATGGAAGCGTTATCTTCGTATTGATCAAATTTTTCATTTGTCTTAAAAAAAATGAACAAAAATCCTTTATATATTTAATTTTTATTGAAATTTAAAACTTTCTTCCGTGCATTGTAATTATAAGAATATACATAATTATAATGTAATTATATGATTATTAATCCCTTAGCGGCGAAAAGGCAGACGCGGCGAGCCCACGTCCGACCCGCAGGTGGTGACCTGCGACGAGTGCCAGCAGTCGTTCACGTCCAAAGTACGGCTCAAGTTTCATATGTGAGTTGATATGTTGTCTGTTTACTTCAATTTATTATTTGCTGCTCTGAAACAATTATTAGAGCGTATTAGGGGTAATCTATACCTATTGCGTTGAAATTGACGCGTCTCAGGGTTGAAACAGACACGGCAGTATCTGTCTCTCTGAAAAAAAAATCTACGTAGATTTTTTTTGAAACGTGTCACACTGTGCAATAACAGGCTCTATTGGGATTTTGAAACGCGCCGTTCAAGTGTCCATAGAAAGGCGGGCCTCCAATTGGCCAGCATTAAACCATCACGTAATGAAATCGCAAGTTTGCTATTGTTAAATAAGAGATTACAATATTTTAGTTTATTGTTATAGATTGAAGATTTAGGTAAAAAAAAATGTATGGTACCCTTACTCATATTCCATAAATATAAGCACTGATTGCAGGCAATTTCACGAACCCGGCAAGCGGGCGGCGGAGGGGCGCTACGTGTGCGGCGCGTGCGGCGCCGGTAGCGCCGCCAGCTTCGCCACGGAAACGGAGTTCTTCGATCACGTCCACTTCCAGCACGGCAAACGGAAGCGATGGCAGTGCCCCGTCGAGGGATGTTCCAAGACCTTCTTTCTGAGGTATGCCCCGGGCTGGGTGAACAATGTGATTCTTATGGCAACTTTGGAAACCGTTCGAAGTGAATAGTTTCTTGTGTAAGGTTTTTGTATGTTTTTTTTTTTATTTTTATTATTACAATTATACGACCGTAACATTTTAAAATTATCAAGCTTGATGTTTTAATGTTGTATGAATAAGTAAAATAATGGAATTATTTTCAAAATTCTTTGAAAACTTTTGTACTTTCAACTCTCAATGTCTTTTAGAGTTGAAAGTACAAAACATTTCTTCTCAGTAATTATTAAATTTCTTTTATTGTTAGTATATTAATTTACTACCAAGCAATATTGTGGAATTAATTTTATAAAATTATCAATCAATAATACATAAAAAAAGTAATTAACTAAACTAAAATACCCGACTGCTGTCCATAAAAATTAAAAAAAATAAGTAAATAAGAGTAAGACTATTCGAGATAAATATATGTTCGAGGGGATAAAAATATGTTTTTAAACAAAATATGGTAAAACATGGCAGTGACAGTCATATTATCTTATGTAATATGTTATACTACTTTTATTTCATTAAAAAAAGGAAAAAAACTGAAAGCTGGGATTTATTTGCATGTAAAAGCTATAGTTATGGAATTTGTCGTACATCAAAGATTTTTACAAATAAACTAGAGGAGGAAGAGAAGGGAAGAATAAATCATAAAACGCAGAAACATATTTTTATTTTTCTCTATTCGGTGATTGATTTGTTTCTTTGAACACACATCACGCAAAAAGCACTTAATCAATGAGAAACCGAATTACTAATAAATGTGAGGCTTAAGTCGCATTACATTTTGTGTTTATTTCATCGAAACCGACCCACTAAAACGAAAGATATTGAATTGTAAATAAAAAAAATAGCAATATAATCTCACAGCAGCCACCGCACCACGGTTACTTTTCGGTGTTGTTGCATGGATGAGAAGGGTGCGTCGGTAAGAATAAGTTAGATGAAATAATTCTGTCGGATCGGAATAGAGCGAAATTGGGATCAGGACCATGTTTGACAGCGTTATCGGACGATATAAAAGATGGATGTATTCTTTGTACGTTCATGCGCATAGAGCCGCGGGCGCAGGCTGGTACGTACACGTATTGATAAATAACGCTAAGCCAAACAATGTCAGAAGTCGACCTCGCCTTTACTGCCACAGGGCCACACTGACCAAACACAGCCGCACGCACTCGGACACCCGGCGCTACGTGTGCACCAGCTGCGGCAAGCGGTTCCTCGACAAGCAGACGCTGGACGAGCACAGTGTCACTCACTTGCAGGTGGGTCAATACGTCCACGTGTTTATTTTACATCCTTGTATGGCGTCATATTACTGACAGTATGATATTCCGTATTAACTATTTTTCTTTACACTGGATCGTGTGAGACCACACATAGTCTATTTATGTACTTCACGACTATTCAACATCACGACTATTTATGTACTTGTACGATATGGTATTGTTTATTCCAGATTTCCCAGTCTCGTTTTCAATTTTAATTCCACACCTGCTCTCGTTGCCGACTGCGGTCCGTGGCCTTATTATTTAAAAGAAATCGATTTTTGATTTCGCATGATTTTAAATTTATTTTAGTAATTCCTAAGTAGATATTTCGGAATGCTGATTCTCTTTCTATTAACAGTGTTGCCTATACAATGAAACCACTAAATTATCATAATAAAATTTTATCGCATATTTGAATTGAAAAACCGTTAAGTATCGCGATTTCACAATTATTCGAAAATTACGCTCTCAAACCGAAGACTGATCTATAGCGATTCTCAAGCGATTTACAATCGATTTTCCGTCATTCGCATTTCGTACAAAGTGAATAATTTTTTTTTTTGTGAATCGTTAGAGTAAATAAAATCTTTGCACATTTATCGAGGACCTAAGACATTACAATAATATGGTATAATTGGACTGATCTGATGATGGAACCAGAAGGTAGGCACAGGAATTCCATAATGGAATAACACATCCTAGTTGTGTTTGAGCTTGTCAGAGTTGTCTTGAGATGTACTCTCACCATGAGTGACTTACAGGGTCTGATGATGGAGACGAAAGGTAAGCACTAACACTCCGTAATAGAACAACGTAGTCTATCCTTATTTGGGCTTAATGGAATTTTTTAAATAGACTTTGACCATAATTGGCTTACAGGGTCTGATGATGGAGCCAGAAGGTAAACACAGCAACTCCATAATGAAATAGTGTATTCTAGCCGTGTTTGGTCTTGTAGAAATCCTCTTGAGATGTACTTTAACAATGAACGATTTTCAGGGTCTGATGATGCAGCTGGAAGGTAGGCACTAGAACTCTATAATAGAACAACGTATCCAAGCGGTGTTCGCGGTTGTTGGAATTTTCTTGGAATGCACTTTAACCGTGATTGGTTTCCAGGGTCTGATGATGGAACCGGAAGGTAGACGCTAGTACTCCATAATGAAACAACGCAGCCTAGCCGTGTTTGAACTTGTTGATATTCTCGTGGAGTACACTTTGACCATGATTGGCTTTCAGGATCTGATAACGGAGCTGGAAGTTTGGAAGCTCCATCATCAGACCCTGAAAGTCAATCGTGGTCAAATTACATTTCAGGGCAATTTCAACAAGCCCAAATACGATTAGGATATATTGTTTCGTTACGATATGTTAATTCCGGTGCCAATTGTCGGGCCCCATCATCAGACCTTGAAGTGCACTTAGAAAATTCTATTAAGAACACATACGACTAGATTACGTTGTTCTATTATGGAAGTGCTAGTGCTTACCTTCCGGCTCCATCATCAAACCCTGAAAATCACTCATGGTGAGAGTACATCTCAAAACAACTCTGACAAGCTCAAAAACGACTACGATATGTTATTCCATAATAGAGTTCCTATGCGTACCATCTGGCTCCATCATCAGATCAGTTCAATTATACCATATTATTGTGATGTCATCGGTCCTCGATAAATGTGTAAAGATTTTATTTAATATAACGATTTAAAGTCGCTTAAAATGTGTATAAGAATAACATTTTTTATACCCAACAATTTCGACTCGCAAATCGATTCCGGAATCGCAATCGATTTCTACTTTTACGTAATGAGGCCCCCCGGTTCTTTGTATTGATCCCGCTGCCGATCTTGTTTCCGATCTTGATCCCCTTCGCGATTTCAATCGTTCATCACATCGAATGCGTCTGTCGCAGTTTCACGCGCGTAAAATACTTTTTTACTTTTAATTTTTATTTTATGTCAATTATTGTGTTCTGGTTTGTATTCTTTGCTTATGTAGGTGTAATAATTACTGTGGTGTTCTTGTAAATATGCACTTAATACAGCTTAACCACATAACATAAATTTAATATAATAATTACTCCGTAACATAAATATAATATAATATTATGTTGAGAGTTAGAAAAAAAAATCAAGGTGTCATTTCATATGAGTGATAAATGTGTTTACAAGTATAAAAAGCGCAAAATTGAAAGAAAGCTCCCCTCAAAAGAATCCCAATAATAAGGTCTAAAACGGGTCCACGGAGGACGGGTATTAAGGAGTTTTGATTGTATATAAATTTCCATCATTTGACATGGTTCATAAAGTCGTATTTATTACCTATTTCACAGCCGGCAACGTCATCTAACTAATTTTTGTATTCAATTGAACTACAAAATTTTGCTTTTTACTTTTCTAAGTGCATATTATACGTCGGTCGACTATTATTCGTTGACTTTTAAAGCCTACTTAGCTGTGATAGTTTTCCTTTTAACTTGTTGTCTATGCTACTGCCGTCATTTTTTTTCACACACATTCAACAATAACCATTTACCTGGTGGGAAAGTGGAGCTCTTTCCTAACAAAAATTAACAATTTAAAGCTTAATATTCCATAAATGGATGCTTAAATCGAAAAATGGTTCCATGAGTCTGTGATGTTTTTGAATGAGCTATCTAACGATACTTCATACCATAGTATGACAAGAAAAAAACTCATCATCACTGTACGTGCAGGGGAGGTACCCTAAAATTTATTTTTTTCAAAATGTTATTATAAGAATAGAGACTTAGAGGAGCAAAGCCAAGGATACACAGTCAGACAGACGGATGGACGGACGTGACAAAATTATAACGGTTCCTTGTTCACTGCGAACCCTAAAAATACTTGTTATGATATTATCACGATGTTTGCTCGAAAAATCTATGGGTGTACAAGGACTGAACTTTCTCCATCTTTTTTTTGTATTCATGACATATTAGTGTCTATAACTATTTAAATAAAAATATGATGTTTTGGACTTTCGCCACGGTACGCTCTGTTAGAGTTTTTTATTGGAACTGTTTATGTGGAGCGAATTCATGACGCAGATTAAACCGTACCAATGCCACATCTGCTTGAAACATCTCACGCGCCGGTCTCGGCTGCGCATGCATCTCCGGGCCCATGAGGAAGAGCTGGCACCGAGATTGGTTCTAGTCTGCAGCGTCTGTGACCGTGCCTTTAAAGACCAAGTGGACGCGCAGGTAACAGCAAACACAGTACGGGCTAGGTAAGTTTCAATCTTGCTTTGCAATTTGCAATGAAATAATGGCTAATACATCAATGAATCACTGTAACAATGATTGCAAAATTCATGTTAAATCGTTGTATTATAATGTAGAAATGAAATAAAATGAAACAATAACGTACGATTTAAAGAGGTGAATCCTAAAATACAACTCAAACTTTCTTCAAATCGAGAATATACATAATTCCTTTCAGGAGCACGGTATGACGTCCAAAGAGTGCATCGAGATCCACGCGGAAGAATTAAAAGAAGAGCAAGACGATGGCCCCAAACTGCAACTGTCCCCGACCAGCGGTGTGATGAAACTGCAACAGAAGAATAACGATGCAGGTTATACAAACGTAGTTCCTGTACGTAATCGTGAGTTGCGGTGAAATGCTGTGAAAATTTACGTGCGTTTTTTTCTTAAGGAATGACACTATCCCATGTTCTGTTATAAATATCAATGTATCTACTGATTTTCATTCAAAGCAATAAGAGAAGCGGCGGCGGTCCCGAATTAGTACTTGTGGGAGAAAGCTTTACGTCGTATGCAACACAATGTAATTTCGATTTCAACATTATTTTTTTGTCTTAACAGATACAGAATCGACGTTTTATCGAAAAACTCTAAAGCGCATGTACGAACCAGCGGACACGGCTCAAGCCGAGGAACTCTTGCGCACCGTCGCTGACGAAGCGAGACCTCTTATAAGAGTTGTCGAGATTGAAAAGGCGTTCAGATGTGAATATTGCGAGGAGTGAGTATGCGCCGACAGTAAAAAAAAATGTACGATTTTAAAAATAGCTAATGACCCGTATCATCAATCTATATTCGATTCCTCGATGATTTGACATAATAATATTGGGTACAGCCAGGAAATGGGCCGGTTCTACCATTAAGTTCCCACATTCTCGCAGACGTCAAGTAGCAGTTTCCGCTGTTGCATGTCGTCCAATGAGTGAGAGTTCGAGTGGCCCGCTCCTGTCTATGTAACCCCATTTCCCCTCCGTCAGTTCACTTTCCTCTTCATCAGATATTCTATTCTTACCCAAGAGGCCAGCAAAGCACCGGTGAATTTTCTGAGGTTGCAAGTGTTCACGAGCGTCGGTGACCATCTATTCTCTAGTGGTTGGCATTCTCGTTTGCCCCGCGAAAAAGATATTAAAAACAGCCTTGTTTGTCAATTGTTTAATTTTAACGATAAGTAGTCTAGTGTTTAGAATGCTCTGATTAGGTCTGCATATGAAAGCGGTGTATCAAAGTTAGTAATGTATAATAGGAGCGTATTCTATATTTTAACGCTTTAGATCTATTTAAAAAAAAATAATTTATTAGTAGACTAAAAAATACGTGGAAAAAAAATTATATAAAATTATTATATTATTTATAATAATTTTATATGATTTTTTTATTCTCATATTGTTTAGTATTAACATATAATAAATAATTAACGGATCGAATATCGTTTCTGCCTGACCATATCCTTTATCTATTTGTAGATTTGACTTCTAAACATTTTAAAATCAATATAAATGACATCTAATACACTATTCATTATCTAGCATATAGTGCAGCTCAGTAGGCCTAAATATGTCACATTTATGTAAATTTACGATCTGATGTCCTTACGCGGCGATCTGTGCCAGTATATTCTACGTGGAGGACGCGCTGAACTCGCACCGCCGGATACACAAGGGCGTCAAGAACCCTTTCACGTGTCACATCTGCAAAGTCAGCTTCCCGACCTACTCCAGGTACGCCGGATGATACCTACAGACAACGATCAGGTAAAATAGATTAATTTAATTGAAGCACATCACTATCGCGCCGGTATCCATCTCTCTAGTGTGAATTTGGAAATACGTTTCCTGGTGTAGTAAGTCCTGCAGGACATGATGCTTGCGAATCGTACCGCCCGTTAGACCATGGAGATAGTCGTGCTCAGTTATTTCGTACTGGCGAATATTTAAAGTAGCAGTAAATTGTATACGATCTTCGTGCATTTCTGTAGGTGTACCACGCATAAAACCACCCACGGCTTTTATAAGCGTTCTCTGGCCGAAGTTAAGAAACAGGAAGAGACGGGGACGAACGACGTCGGAGCGGCGCACGCGCCGGACGCGGGTGCCAGGCGCGAGAGTGGCGGCCCCTCCGCCGCCGGCATTGTCGGCTACGGCGGATTCCCAGTCGCGAAGCATTTCCTATGTGAGGTGTGGATATTTTATATGTTGTTTTTGTTGACTTAACAAACTTTAGTAGTCGTAATATTGGCGTATACTATCCTATATTTTTTGTATTTCAGACCGAGAAACTTAGGCCTAACCTCTAATGTGATGACTGAATCCGGGACAGACGGCTTAACGTGCTCTTCCAGGCAAAGATCTTTAGGTATAATTTGACAAGTTCAAAACTCATCGGTCAATCGACTCATGGTCAGCATTGACCTCTGTACATTTCGGTTCGAAGACAACATATTTACTAGTGTTGTAGATAATAAGACATGTGACATTTTTATTTCTTTATTACTATAGCCGCACTTCACGAGTCAAATTCGTATATAAATTACAGATCCTCCATTGTGACCCTGTTTTGTTGGAATAAATAAAAATCCGGGATGGTTATACCATAGATATATATCAGTGACTTTACTCTAGACGTATTTTATTTTTAGGAAACTTAATTACAGCATTACATACACTATACTATACACTATATTTTATATAAGGAAATGTAATTATAGCACATTTTTTTATTTTTGCATTTAAAAATATAAAAGTTTAGCATGCCTTAAGCGCGAGCGTAGGTATGCTTCTACTGTTGCCTGAAAATCCCGTGTAATCACGAGAACTAAAAACATAATTTAACTTTTAAACTTTATTTCTTTTTCAATATTATCAATAATCGATTAGGAATAACTGTATTGAAAATCATAGCTTGATATAACACCGATTAGCTGTAATTGAATCTTTTTACTAGCAGTTATTCATGTTTTGATCTGTTATTTCGCTTAAATATTTGAAATGGAGATTAAAATGAATGTTTTATGTTTTTATAATTGCCAACAGATGGCGGTAGTAAAATCAAAAATAAAACAACTATTTTTTCCCGACCATCAGCTGTACGATTTAGTTTAACTATTTAGATTTAAGTCGCGCGCGCAGGGTATCCGAGTTCAAATCTGTCTTATAATTTGTTTTTTTTTTATTTATTTTTAATTACTTTCAAACGTTTCTATTAATTCCAAAGTTATTTTTAATCTAATTAGTAATATGTTTATATTAACAAAAATTGTTGTATAATAATCTTAATTAGTGACTTCGGGAAAGTTTTGAAAAACTTCAAAAAAGGATTTTTGGTGAAAAGCTCGTATATTATCAATAACCTCTAATTTAAATAACATACGTATGTCACGAGAGCTTAAGGCATGCACATTTGTTTTTACCGAATTTCTTAATTATGTGTACAAAGACCTATTTTACATACATCTTCGTCGTGGAGATGCCGATATACCGAGTGATACATATTTACCGTCATTACAACAACCATAAGAAACATGTTTACTAGTTGCATAGCGGAAAATTGACAAGTAATCGGATAAATGCAATCTTCATGTTCTAATGACGTTCGTCAGGACTGCGGCCGGTCGTACCTGCACTGGACCTATCTGCAGGTGCATCGGCGCATGAAGCACGCCAACGAGAATTACCTGTACAAGTGCACTCAGTGCGATATCACCTTTCCTAACAGGTGGGCCGATAATGGTTTAATTTTGTTTTTAAACTTATAAGGCTGCAAAAATTATACCGTTGCATGGTATATAACGTCATTGTAACGGCTACAGGTGCTGGTGTCTCAATTATAACGAGGAACAGAAAACGAACAATTATGAACAATATATGTATTAACATAAACATCCCTTGTACTGATTGTGATGATTCGATTTTGTCATTTGACGACAGATATCTTTAACATACCGTTAAATGTCTGCGTACAGACGAATTATTTGTAAGTTATATTTTAAAGATAGTTTAAAAGCTCACTTTGAGGAGTTTAACATTTTTACTGCTTATTATCAGTACATTTGTCTGTCTATTGTATGTGAATTACTAGTGAAATGATTACATTCAAAGAAATATGAAAATAAATCTCTCTCCTAAAATTCAAATAGAATATTAATTCACTTCGTTTTAGGCCGCTTCAGTACCTAAGCTTAACGTACAATATAATTAAGGCCACTAAAAATAACGCGTTCAAAACATTTATCCACATCTGCAAAGCCGGGAACAGCTGCCGTTTTAAAGTTGGAAAATAAGTGTTATTTTAATTTCATGATGATTTCTCTTAGAAAACGGTTAATTCAATGGCATATTCTTTAAAATTCAATGTGAAATTAAATTTCCGATAAAGGATTGTACGCTTATATGATTTCAGTTGGAGCATGGCCTACCACAAAAAGAAAATACACACAAAGATCCCACAAGAAAACAGCGTTGGTAGCATCGACGTGCTGAACAGAGACAGCGGTTCCAGGTCAGTTTCGTACGCAGAAAATGAAATATGGATGTGAAAACAAATACTGATATTCAAAATTGAAAACCGATATTAACGACACTGTATGTATAGGGAAAATGAAAAAAAAAAATATGCTAAATAAAACAGAGGTAATTGCTAGAATAATGAACAGATAAATTGGCAAGTGTTGAACAAAATTTTCGTTTATTTCTATTTTATATATCTTTGTAATTCTCGTAGTATCTATGCCATATACAAAATTAAGATTTTAGAAGACAACACAATTTAGTTTTCAAATTGCTATGCACAACTTATGCACCGTAAGATGACTCAGTGGGTTGATTTTTATTTTGATATATGTACCTACAAAACGTCGTCTGAAATCGTCCTAGGGCGCCCTGTCGGGATTGCGGCGAAATATTCACCAACAAGAGCGCCCTCTACAAGCACCGTAAAGACAAACATTGCGACCTGCCCTCCCGCTTGAGCAGTAAAGAAGGTGAGTGGTAATTCGTCGAAATTCGCTTCTTTCGCTCGATTTTAATTTAATATCAGAAAAAAAAACTTAATGCAAGTTTTTCCCGAGATTACGCAAGACGTAAAATATAATATATATATATATACATACATTTACGCGTGGTTTCTTATATTAATCCAACAAAAGTCGAGACAATTATTTTTACATGTATTTTTCCGTATCTTAAAAACTAAAGATCATGTAAATTTATTGTTAAACGTGATGTATGCCCACATAAGGGAATTTAGGCGTCGGCAATCAGTTTTCCTGTTGGCGAGTAGCGCGTTAGCAAGTGAAGTGTGATAAAGTGAAAAGCGTTTTAGTGATTCTGTAGTACGTTAGAGGTAAATATACACCTTCGTTTGAATTCTTACTTTTACCGAACCCCGATTGTTGTGTGACATAACAGTATTTCACAGATGTCGTTCGTTAAGGAATCCAAACTAAATAATATTAAAAAAAAACTATTAGGATATACCACTTAAATTAAAAAAAAATGTTTGTCTAAAACTACAATTTTTGGTGTAAGTAATGTAATTTCTGCCCAGGCATATTTTCGTGCGCAGACTGCGGCAAGCGTTACGCGAGCAAACCCGGGCTGGAGGCTCACCTGCGCTTGCATCGCGCGCCCGCCGCCGCGGACGAGCCCGCGCCACCCGGCGGCGGGCAGTGCGCCTGCGCCAAGTGCGGCGACGTCTTCCGCTCCACCTCCGCCCTGCTTCGCCACGTCAAGTTAGTCGTTTTCAACCGGAACCATTAGTTTTATAACCGCCTTTCGCGGTTTTTTGCCACCCCCTCCACTACTCGCTTTTTCAAGCGTCGTCTACTATTAATCTATTACTCAGTGTAATAGGTAGTTTAGTTATTTTTGCCTCTTCCCGGGGCAACACATTCACCCGGACGTTATTATTACGTCGTGGTAACCCGGAAGGGTTTCCTGACCTTCGCGCCGTTGACACTCTCTAGTGCCTTCTGGCCGCTCAGATGAAGTCTGAAGAGCCTACGGGTTAAAGGCAAGCGCCTTAATGCTTCAGGGGGTTTTTAGTCCGTGAGAGTCGGACACACCCCGTGCGTCCGGGCGCACGGACTGTCCATAATGGATTTTGGCCCTCCTTGCCCTTCGTACGGGCAGAAATACAAAAAAAATTAAAAATGGTGATGTGGATGCGCAACGGACCGGGCAGCATTCAAGTTGTACAAAATGCCCCGGTTGGATGTTTTTTTTTTGGTCTGGAATATTATATTTAACGCATTTATTAATACGTAGCTGTATCCGTGGGAACATAGAATGGGTTCTCTTCTCTCTCGATTTCGATTGTAGTTTCATTCCCGATCCTGATGTTGGTCCGGCTCTCGATTCCGTTGTCGGTCTCATCGTCGATTCTGATTCTTATGAAATTGTCTCAAAGAAAAGCATTACCAGGCTTAAAAATAGTATTTTATATGAGAACATATGCTATCTGTGTGCTTAACTTCGTCTAAATCCACTCGACGATTTATCCATGCTTTAGTTACAAATATTTTCCAATATTGTCACAAATGTTTACATTTACAACATCGTTGCAAAGCAGGATAATTTTTGAGGTTTTTCACCGATGCGATATATTTTGCGAAAAACAGATTTCAACAGAGTCTGTCTGGTTTTTACTTAGATCATGAGTTTCAGTTATATAAGAGAAGAAATATGAATATGTCAAATTCAAATTTACCATCATGTTTCTGTCGAATAAAATTAAAATATTCTTTCCCATTGAAAAATGGATCAATAACGAAAATGAATAAATTTCGGAATAACCGGTTTCAAAATAAAAATAGTTACAACGATTCAAAAATAGATATTCCAGTTACCCGACGAGTATACACAAATAAATTTGATGTTTTATACTATAGGGAATCACACAGCCACGAATTGCAGCTGTGGTGTGTATGGTGCGGCGAACGGTTTGCAGCACGCGCCGAGATGACTGCGCACGCGCGCACGCACGCCACGCATCAAGCTCACGCATGCGCCGTTTGCGGCAGAGGGTATGTCATAACATTACTCATTATATTATGACACACATATCGGTGGTGGCTCAGTGGTCAAGAGCGTTACTTTAGAATCAGAAGGTATCGACTTCGTTCTTGGCCGCGGACAAATTGAACAATGGGTCAACAAGTTAAATTAAACGAAAATGCTTTTAAGCCGTCGGTCGCGGACGTTATCACCACATTGGCGAGAACGCTCTTCAACATCCCCTAACCAGCAAGGGATAAGTGTGGAGGGCTCGACGTCAAAGCCTCTCGTACCGAGGTGAAAGGATTGCGGGAAGGCATACCCCAGCGTGGGACGACGAAGGCTCAACTACAACACACCCGGTATTTCCATCAGGAATGCGCGGTACGCCGGCTGAGGATCGCAAAAGCGTCCGACGATCGACCGGGTCGCACTTTATGCGCAGGGACAACTCATAAGTTTCATTTTCAATGGCAAATAGCAAACACTTCATGGGTGTCAAAATCGAACCGTCACGTGACTTCGGACCGAGCTTCGAATTTTTTTTGTCTTAAGTATACGCGAAAAGTAATTCAAAACGATGTGTCACGCGCGCACCGCTTTGCGCAGATTCCGCACCGCATCGACGAGGGACGAGCACTTGCGCATACACACCGGCGAACGGCCTTACCCCTGCGACGTCTGCGGCGTGTCTTTCAGAAGGTATGACCGAACGATTGCCGGCATTTCATAATTGATTTAAAAAAAAATCATTTCAAAAGTATTAACGTAAATTAATAGGTTTAGTTAAAATTCTTGTCTCTCGAATCTGTATTAATGTAAACCAGCTTTTGTATGCGGTTTGGTCCACCTGAAAGTGATACGGGAATCAGGATTAATAGCTAAATCGGAAGTTAAAATCATATGGGATCTATATAACAAGTGTAGTGAAAGTTTCATGGGGCAAAGTCGCAGGCGAATCCTATAGTTATAGAAATAATTATAAACTACAGATCCCAAAGATGAACAATATAAGATATATATGATTGTATATTAATTATATTATAATATATAAATAAGAATTATATATATCCCGAAGATGAACAAATATTTATCTAAAAACTTTGTTGTCAAAAGAACTATATTCTTAATTCAACTTCATTAAAATCTTATAAGAAAAGGGCACTACTGAAATCCTATTACCATAGAAAACTACCAACGTGCCGTAATCATAGGATATTATGTAATACAGATCGACAGCGATGCGCAATCATCGGCTGATCCACACCGGCGAGCGCGCGTTCGCGTGCGCGCGTTGCGGGAAGCGCTTCCGCATTCGCTCCGACCTGCGCACGCACATGCGGCTCAAGCATCGTCCCGAGGAAATTATCGTTTTAGAGGTACCTACAACGCATCTATAGCGCAACTTCAGCAGAATCTAATCTGAAGGCGGTAATTCATGGTTTTTCGTTTTATATGGTCGTAGATTAAATTATTTTTACTTATAATTGTACCTAACTAAATTTCCCGATTCCAGTTACTATAAAGGACTTCTCTGAAATAGGTTCGGTAGAAATAAAAATGTATTTTTAAGATTTCATAGCCAAAGGCAAATGATCGTCCCGTCCTATCCGTATGTCATAGTTTTATAAACGCTTGCCTGCAACATGCATTAACATGCAGCATGCAACCCACCGCTGACCTCGAATCTGTCCTTCCACTACGAATCCCTATGCAAATAATTGAATATTGATTCGAGAGGATTGACCAGTATCGAACACCTAAGCAAGTGTTAATTTTTTAATTATCTTAGTCTGATAATCGTTATTTATTGTTACTGACGTTTCAAGCAAACCAGGGACATCCTCAGGAAAATGCAGACAGTCATCATAATAATAAAGGATTAGCGGATTAAGATAACAAAAAAATTAACACTTGCTTAGGTGTCCGATATCTGTCAATCCTCTCGAATCAATATTCAATCCTTTGGATAGAGATTCGTAGTGGAGAGGCAGATTCGAGGGTCAGCGGTGGGTTGCATGCTGCATGTTAATGCATGTTGCAGGC
This sequence comes from Eumeta japonica, assembly GCA_005406025.1. NCBI lineage: Eukaryota > Metazoa > Arthropoda > Insecta > Lepidoptera > Psychidae > Eumeta > Eumeta japonica. The sequence continues at coordinate 107,388 of BGZK01000965.1, read as the reverse complement.
AAGCGTCTACTATGGATTTCCGCAAATTAACACCTCACACAATAGAATAGTTTTATAACTCTATCATTTTTTCGTCGAGTCTGATGGATGTCGTCATTCGTTACATTTGCTAAAAAATACTATCATTACAATTTTGATGGACGGAGTTTTATCGCCTTATACTTAAACTTTAGAATATTTTTCTATCAACATTGTTATCAATCAATCACTAAAAAGGGGCTTTCAAGAAAAGGCCCTATGCTTTTCTAAAAGGCCGTATCAGTAAGTCTAGACGATGACCTTCATACGAATTGAACACTGCTGTTCACATGTTAATCATTACTAGCTAAGTGGTATAGTTATTAAAAGTTATTACAATAATTAAAATACAACCCTAAATTATACAAAGTTAGTCTAATGCAAAATCGTAAATAGGTAAGATGTACATTGCTGAAGTCATAAAAAGGTGCCCCTCAATGTGCGCCGGCCACCAGCCCGACTCGCTGGCGACTTCCCTCTCCGATCGTTCGTAGCTTTTGCGTCGCACGCGTCGATCCGTCGATCACACCCGAGCGTTGTGAATGATTCTATCATTCAATCATTACACCGCGCCTGATACTCTCTGATGCCGTCATATATATAGATTATAAGAAAATAATTTAATTTCGGTATCTCGAACTTTAGGTGCAAAATAGAAATCCGGACATCGATTGTGTGATGCAACTGCTGGCTCAAAACAATATCCCAGCGGAACGAGTGCTCGACATCTGTAAGGTACCGAAGGTACGTGTTCCTCAAAATTGACTGACTTATGTCGCCGCCACCGCTATTTTATAATAATATTAATGATATCGGCATGCGGACTAACTTTATTAGCCAACCAACCAACGGATTTATTTACAGCGTGCGTACGTATAAAATTAAAAAAAAAAAACAGCGACACTCCAGGATTGCCGACAGAAATGAAAACTTGAACAATTACGTGTGTATTTTTTAAATAGTCTTGTAAATATTTTTTGAATCGTCAGGTAATATTTTATTGTGGAGAAAATACTTTTAAATGAAGTATTTTTATTATACACTACTACTATAAAAATTATAATACAATTTTCAATTAATGCACTATTGTACATGAAAAATAATGCATATTAATTTATATATAATAATTGCAATCTGTTGCTTAAAACGTAAATTTACAAATACAATACGAAAAGTTCCGATATATATATATATATATATATATATATATATATATATATATATATATATGTTGTACGTAGATACACAATACATGTTTATGTCATATATAGTTATATTATCAATGTATTTCAACACAAACTCAAGTTTCGTAAAAACATCGTATAAACGGGTCCAATATATATGTGCATATTTATATACAGAGGTGTCAGTTACGTAACAGTAACAGTGTCGCGACTTCAATGGTTTTTTCCCATCTCAAAAATGCCCAACGCGCCCAAAGAAGTTTTCGCTTTAACAAAGGTATCAGATGATAGATTGATTATTAGGAGTAACCCTAAATGCATTAATATATCGTGATATGAAAGACGGAAGAGCGCGTGGTTGTGAGATAGTGCTTGTAATGTAATTAGGAAGCTACATCATTATGGAGTTACGGGTCATGCACTCGAACTATTGGCATTATATTTAACTAATAGGATTCAGAAGGTCGATGTCAATAACATGTGATTGTCTGGATCCGTGATCCGCATGGGGGTGCCACAGGGATCGATCCACGGTCCGTTTGTGTTCTCAGTTTATATTAATGACTTGACAAGCCTTGTTAAGTATATTCATGAGATAGTACTGTTTGCAGATTATTATTATCTCTTTATTATTCAAAGTTAAAAGACATCCACTCGATTATGACGATGTGAACACTGCTATCTGCAAAATGAAAAAATGCTTTACTCTAAATAATTTACTTCTTAATAGAAAGAAAACAAAATGTGTGAAATTTTCATTTCCGAATGTAAACAATGGATCTAGTTCTATTTTAAAAAGAAACGAGGAATCAGAGCTTGTTGACGCTACTGTATTCCTAGGTCTTACTTTAGATAATAAACATCAGTGGGTTCCCCATATCGGTGAGTTGCGAAAAGGCTTAGCTCTGCTGCATTCGCAATTAAAAAAATAAAAAATTTGTCCGGTATCAAAACCGCCCCACTGGTTTATTTTGGATGTTTCCATACTTTGATGTCATATGGCATCTAACTTTGTAGGGCATATGCTGTAGATGTTCACAGAATCTCCGTTTTGAAAAGCGGGGCATTCGCGCAATTTACGGCCTGGGACCTCATGTTTCTCTTAGAAGTAGGTTTTAAGAAATTTGAATTTTAACTGTAGCATCAGTTTATTTATCATAATTTAATGTTTAAAAAAAATTCAAAAGTTTTAATAGAAATAGTGATAGACATAATTTCAATAATAGAAATAAAAATAAACCGTGTTTACATGTTAGTCGACTGAATAAGGTCACAGATTCGTTTAGGAGGGGATCTGTGTGCGTATGTTCAATAAGATTCCTATGGATATACACAATTTACCCTAACATAAATTTAAAGTATTTATTAAGTAAACACTGCATAAAAAGGTATTATATAATCTCTGAGTATTCAGAGGATAAATGGATATAACGACCTCGACTTCCTAAAAGTTTTTTCCTGGTTTGTGCATAATTGCTTTGAGAAGAGCTATCCTCAAGTTTCTTGCTCGTTCTTCTTGAGAGATAACTGCCTTACGAACGAGTGGTGATTTAAAAAAACGGAAATATCAAATAATTATAGAACTGCTAATTATTTAAATGTTATGACATATTTCAAGTGTTATATTATAACCTATGAAATAAAGATATTTTGAATTGGAAAATTTGAATTCGAATAAGACATGTTAAAGGGCAACAAAACAAAGTAACAAGCTTGCTGTACCAATGCTTTAACAATTGCTGAGAAAATGGTAGAATTTTTACATTAAAATCTGCCGAGTTTGACTATAGCACCCGGAAATAGGCGTGAGCTTATAAATAAAATGTTGTATAATGTTACTACATTATTCCGGTCGAGACAAAAAATTTACAACCAGAACATCTTTGTGTGTACAATCATATTATATTGCCGTCTACAGAGTGCCCAAATTGAGGATCTAACACTGGAAAAAGTGCAGAGCTTGTTGCAACTTCGGCACGAAGACGAGGCTGTGAAGGCGTGGAGCCGTCAAGTTTTAGAAGTGTTGTCATCCGGCGCGGGGCGACAGGACTCCAGTAATTTGATAAAATTCTAATTTCTGCCATTATATAAGAGATATAAATATACATATAAACTAATAGAATACAAGTCTCATAAGTATGTTATCTTATTGGTCAGTCGATCTAAACCTAGGCCCTTTCTATGCGTAAGGCCCTTTTTTTCTATCACGGGATGTATTTCTAATTTCATAGTGTTCCTGTCATTTTTTATGGCTTTGTCTCATCTCTACTACCACTGTCTTACTGTATTTTTTTGAAGTTTACTCCTTAAGAATCGATTTCATATTAAGGCCCGGGGTATGGAATTTTATGGGAGTAAAATCAAGTGTTAGATAAATGACGTTACACTATCGTCATGGTTACTGTTTACATTTCAATCAATCAGAATGTGACAAATACCACTTATACTTGGTGGAGATTTTAATATTGATTTTAATAAAGAAGATGGTTTCCGTTTAGTGCAATTTCTGAAAGATGAACTGAACTTATATTTAATTTCTGACAGAACACTAGGGACAACTAGATATGGTACAAATATTGATGCGATGTTTTCACGATTTATCACACACGTGCACTGAAAAAAATATTGGAGGTGCTATTTACCTTCCAACACTGTAGCTATTGTGGATGGTAATGTAGACAGAATTTCTGTAGTAAGTACTATATATCTACTCTGCGTTCTGTTCCCATTACAATTAAAATACAGTAAAATTTTATTATGTTGTAAGTATCTTTAATATAATACACAATACTATCGTATGGTATTGAATAGAATCAGAGGGTAATAGACACAAAGCATAGAGTATTTGTGAATGACGTCACAAATATTGTTACAAAATTTTATGGTAGTACGTATCTTCATATAATATTCGCTACTATAGAATGTTATCATTACAGTTGCACGATAAACACTACAAAGTAAATATAGTACTGCAACGTGACGTCGTTAGTATATTTTATATGTCACAAGTTTTAACTCGAACGCATTTCGAAAGGTTTAACGGTTTTTGCAGTTCAGTAACCAATAAAGAGGCTTCATAGATTTGTTTCGACTGCATCGAGTCATTTCATTGGTTAATGAGAAAATTCGCCTGACGTTAATCAGAAAGTATTCTTATTAGAACTCGTAACTTATTCGTGGCCGTATTTAAAAAGAATTTCGTGTAAAATACCGTTTTATTTGTAGTAACACAAATTAATAATTGTTTCAATAAATTAATATTTTAGTTTAAATTGTGTTCAAGTTCGTAAATTTAAGAAACTATTTAAAATCAGTCATGGATGAAGAAACTCAAACCCTACTCACGCAGTGGAAAATGGATGATTATATTGAATTATTCAAAGGTAAGTCGTATTAAATTTTAATATGTATATCGATGTAATAACCAAAATAACCAAAAATACAATCCATCCTTGCTGATATACTGACATTTACTTTGTCTCAACATCAAAGTATTCTCTATTCTTGTTGTATATGGGCAAAACATAAGAATCTTTTATTTTTTATTATAGACCTGCGTAGTGTTTGATTTCCCAGAAAAACAGATGGGGTTGCTGTGGAAAACGCCAAGGAGTTTTCTGATGTATCTGATTTTATTCTGAATATAAACAATGTAAGTTTATTCTTCACAAAATGCAGATCGGTCTCATTTGACACTCTAGGGTCTTTTAGACTTTGTCAATTAGTTAAATGATTTTTATAAATGTAGTGTAGCATAAAAAATGGGACGCCACTAAATAATTGTAATATTGAGGTTAATTAAATTAACCAATTAATTTGTTCAAAAGTTCTCCATATTAAAACTAATTAATGCTTGTCAAAACAATTATATTGTAACTCTATAAACATCAGTAATTTTAAAGGCAGTATTCAGAAGGTCAAGAAAACAGTGTTTATGTTCTCTTAATGTTATTAACAAATTAACTGTGAATTTGATGTAGAATCGTTACAAAAAATATAGTCAATTAAGAAACTAATTTTTAGCGTTCCGTATCCAAAAATGGAACCCTATTACTAAGACTCCTCTGTTCGGCTGTCTGTCTCTCACCAGGCTGTATTCATGAAAATTTCAACTGTCTTGCTATCACGGTAGTTAGACAGTTGAAATTTTCACAGATGATGTATTTCTGTTGTCGCTGTAACAACAAATACTAAAAACAGAATAAAATAGGTATTTAAGTGGGGCCCATACAACAAACATGATTTTTGCCATTTTTTTCTTGATCTTAATAACGACAACAGGTAGAAACTTGAAATATTTGCAGAATATTTATATTTACTTATATTCACTTTAAAAATAAATGCCTATTAATTCAAATAAAAATAAAAACTAAAAAAGGAGATATGTTACAGAACCCTTCGTGCGCGAATCTGATTCGCACTTAGCCGTTTTTCTATTATCACTTAGTGTTAAATAAAAGTCCTAATTAATTACATCCATATAAAAGCTTGTTAATAATACATATAATGTTATTTATTTATTTAGAATTAGTAGATGCTTATGTATGGAAATCAAATACCTTGATTTGATTGATTGAATCTATGTTACAGAATAATTTATATGAATTGTTGCACTCATCGCAAGATGGAAGAAGTATTCTTGCTGCATATAAAACATCTGGAGTACTAGATTCTGCTGGTCGCAGCAAAATATGCAATTTAATCATTAAAGAAGAATTAAAAAATGATCCTTCAAGAATTATTCCATCTTCCCGGATGTTACAGTGGGCTCATGAAATAACTATAATTTTTCCAAAAGAAAATGGCAACATATTACTTGCCGTACATAATTTTTCACCAGGAGTTAGAAGACTTGCCTCTGGGAAACTACAAGATTGCTACCACAACAGAAAAAGAGAGTACAGAAAGTCTGGTCTAATAAGCAGAAGGTCATCATCATCGTCAACTCCTCACCTATTACTTAGAAAGTGTGAGCAGTGATAATGGTAAGAAGATTTTAATTTAATTTTATAAATGCAGTTTTGTATTTAATGATTTTCTACCAAAAAGAGCTGTGTTATATGGGATTTTGTGGTTTAAAATTGTTTAGTAAATTACCAAGAACATTAAAACTTTTCTTTAAATGTACGAAGACAGCACAGTTTACAAAAAAAAATCATAGTATTTAATATGAAATACTTACCAATTTAAATAATATTACATTTAACAATGTAAAAAAAAATGTTAAACATATAATATTATAAAAATTATTACTATAATGAATGTACTAAGATAGTAATTTCCTGAAAATACTGTATTTCAGCTTTATTTGAGTTTGAAGACTCTTCTGACCTTCTCCAATGGTTAGAAAACTGTACTGATCCTTGGGACACTGTTGAATCTCATTGGATTAGAACTGCAGGAACTAGGCTCAAACTGGTAAAAAACACTAATGCCCCAGCCTCAGTATATATAAATAAATATCCTGCACTAAAAAAACCAACAGGTTATATATTGGTAAGTACAATGAAATATTTAAATATATGTAATATAAAAGCATAGATACTTTAGAGACATTTATGAACCATTTATAAATACTTTTGATTTAGACCTATCTAATATTGAGTGCTAGCATCTAAATTACAATTAATAATTCTTATCACACATGTGTCATAAATATCATGTTTCTATATAATTTTACTAAAAAATTGTTCAATTGTGATTGAAATGGTTTTTCTAATTATTATTTTGGACATTAATGTATACCTATTTAATTTTGACATTAATATGTGCTTATTTGCAATTTTCTTGCAGTTGCTGAAGGATTTTGATTTCCTTTATCCATCTTCTAACCAAAACTATGGAATAATTTCCCAATCTACAAACAAAATATCTTGAATGCAGCTAGAAAGAAACTCTCTATCCTAAAAGATGTCTCAACAAAATCACTACTCCGTGACTATCTGGATTTGGCTGAAAGTTTGTACTCGTTTTTATGTAGGAAATTCAAAGCTTCTTTTGCAAAGCACTATATGCAATATAGTGGCGAAAATTTAAACCAAAATTTCATTTCTTAACACATTATCATCAAATAATTCACAAATTAGGGCCTCCAGTTCTTTTGTGGTCCATGAGGTTTGAGGCTTTAAAATTGCTGCTCAGTCTTCTTCTAACAGAAAAAATATATGTAGAACATTAGCTATAAGACAACAGTTACAATTAAATGAGATTTTTTTGAAGGGTAATTTGGGTGACAGTGTACATGCAGGTCCTGGCAAAGAGGAATGTGTAACTTTTTCTTCTAAGATATTAGATGCAGTTAATATTGCCACTCAAAATACCTTATTTCAAGTTACATGGGCTAAAGTCAAAGGTACACTATACAAAAAAGAAAATGTTTTGACTGTTGATGTACTTGATGAAAACTATGTATTTGGCATTATAAAAAAATATATATTTACATGGACAAAAAGATGTAATCTTTTATTGTAAGCTTCTCATTACAATAATTGCTTTTGATCAACACACATATGCATAAGAGGTATATGAAACTAGTAATTATGTGTATCTTAAACAAAGTTCCTTGATTTCTCCAATACCAAACAATATTAATGTAGACTCAAAAGGTCAACTGTTAATAACTATCAGAGGCTCAATTTAAGAATGCTACAATCTTATTTGAAAAAAATACTAAAACTTGTTAACTGATTTTTTTTAAATAGTTCAATAATAATTAAATGATATTACTCTTTATACCTAATTGTAAAATACTTATTGTTTGTTGTACCCAAGTAATGTCTTATTTTTATATTTTGTCTTACTAATGTGATTGGCAATATATCTGACAATAGTAAGTAAATATTAAATGTTTTTTGCAATGTAAATTAATAATTTTTTCCTTTTATATATTAATTAGGAATCCTTAGAATAATACATACAAATCTGTATTAGGTTGATTTCAATTTTTCTGTAAATTTTACAGTCCAATATTTTTAGGCTATGAGAATTTAGTATTAAGAATTTGTGTATAGATATGGTAAGATATGAATATGTAATAATATGTATAATCTGATTTTCCATCTTGAATATTAGACAATAAACTTTAAAGTACTGCATGTAAGCAATTATAAAATTAGCATATTGACTATTAAATTAAATAAATGATTAGATATAAACATGATTTTTTTAATTTATTCTGAATTTTAATCCCAGTAATTTATGATAGGGTTATTTTGGGTCATGTGATTCAATGTCTCATTGCATTAATATTTAACGAAAACAGTAATTCGCATTCTCACAAACTTCGTACAATACATTTAAGTATTGTGAGAGGTATCCGAGAATGCGGATTACTGTTTTCGTTAAATATTATGTGCAATGTCACATGAGACATTGAATCACGTGACTTGAAAATAACCCTCATATTCTGTAATTATAACCATACTTCACTGTAGTTGATTACTATATTTCAGTAATGCATATTCTACAATATGGTATTAGTCACACAATACGATAGTAATCATCACACCCCCACTTTTATAGTGCTAACATTAAAGAAGGTAACTGTTGACATTTAATATTGTAATTACTACAGAAAATGTAATAGTTACTAGTAGTATTTATGGTGATAAATACATTCTAACATAATAGTACTTACCCTAATAGAGTGTTGAGAACACATTAGAGACGTTAATGGTGACAAACAAATTGTAATCATTACATACTAAAAAGATAAAAGTTATGACGTCATTACACGTACCATCCTTATAGTAATTTATTAACAATCTATAGAGGATAATCATTACAATCCAGACTGCTGTCCCATATGTGACCCTCTGTATGGGTACTCACAACAGAAATTCTGTACCTACAACTATATTTTTTTTTCAGTGTGTCTTCCGACATTCATGTATCATATTTCAGTTAGCATAAACCAGTTGTTTCAGTGTTTAATGATACCGCTATTGTTCCTGTGATAAACATTACGCAAGATAACGTCAATGATACAGAAAATCAATCTTACTAAAAATTTTATTGTATAACATAATTATTTTCAATATTCTCTTAAATGACGAATTAATTGTTTTACTATTAACATAAATAAATGAATGAATTGTGTACTATGGTTTGAATAATATAATAGATGCTTTCATTTACCATTATACTAATCTATATGTACGATATCATCTTAAAGCAGTAAACTCCATTCGTGCGTCGGAGCTGACACACTTTTTTACCATTCCACTCCGGATAACAGACTAACAGATCGTGTAATAATCATTAAATTTTATTTATTCTCAGTCGATAGGTGCCGGTCTGCGCGTCGGGGCCGTAGCATCGCGAGAGCCGACAGGCAGATCAGAACTGATGTCGTCGAGACGAATCAAGTCCTGCAACAGGCAAGTTGCTACTGCTGTGCAAGTATAAGTGTTAGAGACGCGTAACATAAGACCGATCTCGGGGCTGATGAAGTTTGAGTCGATACATCGGAGACGAAATAACCAGCAACATGCATTCGAGTTTGTCTATCTGTATTGCTGTGGCTTACTTGAAAAAATTTTAACTAAATGGCATTATAGAAAGCCACGTATATAAATTTAATTTATCCCGCTTTTGTGGGAAGATACCTATATAGATAAACTTGAAAAGCAAAACTTTATCGAAGTACAAACTAGCATCGAAATCATTGGGGCCGTTTCGAAGACAGCCTTATGTATTGCCGCTAAAAGTGACAGTTACTTTCGACTTATCCAGAAGTGACTGAAACTCTGTAAGCCCAAGGGCCTCTGCAAGATCTGAGAGGACGTCGCTCAAGTTGAAATCCGGCCCTTTAAGTCCGTCAATATGTTATTCGAACATTTCCCACCGACCGGGATCTAGGACTCGAGGATCTGTATCCGCAACTCGCGGCCAGTCCGTCAGCCGGTAGGTATATTTTGAGAGCGTACTCAAGTTTGAAGCGTTCCTAATACGCATACAGTACAACGCACGAAACTTTGTCTCTCCGAATTGGCTGCGAATGATACACTGCGCGGGTATTACGCTCCTCCGACCCTTCCATCTCCTCGCCGCGTTCCTATATTTTACGCCATCGTGACGAACTTCACAGCGGCAAAGTTTACTGTAATTTAATTTTGTTACAGTTCCCGCCAGTGGTAAGCCACTACAGTAACACCGGTCCGGAAGGCGGTGCGCAGACGTCGCCCGCGGCTATTATACAGTGATTCTTGTATCGTCATAAAGCAATTCTGTGATATGACAGAATTTCGTAAATGTGTTTTATTGCGTTGTTTTTCTTAACTTTTCGTGGGATTATAGCATGAACATAAATTGAACTGATATGCGTGCTTTCATTATTTTGCATAAAAATAATGTTTGAATATTTGTATTGAGAGCTCATTACTGTACTGCGATTCTACTTGCATTGACGTTCTATAATACTCAGTATTAGATTACATTAATTGAGTCATTGCTCGGTTTAAGAGAAGTCATCTTTTTACCCGACTGCGCGACGCAAAGGAGGGTAATGCTGTTTATCAACCTATATAATAGAACATAAAGAGTGATTTCCTCTTGATGTTTTATGTGTGTATTGCTTGTTCCATTATGGCACACTAGTGGCCAAACGCATGGGCCGATTTTGATGCTTTTCACGTCAATCGGTTTGCCTTAATCTAGTGAGTGTCACTCGCAAGTGTCATGTAGCCGTACATGATCAAAATTGATTACATTTTTGATCATATAATTAAAATGATGTTATCATTTTTGATTACATGGCAGTAATGAAAATCCGATGTGGTAATAACCAGACGCTATGTTGTTAAAGAAAAGTGAAAATAGACGAATTATGACAAGTGAAGCATAATTGAATAGGTTTTGGAAAACATCCTTAAGTTTCTTCAATATTTTTTTTAATTTTAATGACCTTTTGAAATCCCTAATGATTTAAAGTTGGTTAACAATCATTTGCAATAATGGAGCTGTGACAATTTTTTTACATAATCGTAGATTTTATTAATTGTATAAATAATTATTATAATATAATTCTATATAATTCTTAAAATCGTGTGACCAACCCAGAATTTTACTACTTCCAAAAATAATTATATCGAACGTTACCTAAAGCGTTACTTTATACAGTGAGAAAAAAATAACTAATCTGTATATATAAAAATCAATTGCTACATGTATGGAAAACTTTCACTCGAGAACGGATTGGCTGATTTGGTTGATTCCTTATTGTTGTGTTCCTGATTGCCAGGACAAGGTTTGTATGAAAGAAAATAAACCTTTGTATCTGTCCGTCTGACCGTTTGTCCGTTTGCCCGTGGTATCTTCGGAACGGCTAAATCGATCACTATGCGACTATCACTGGAAGGTAGAGGAGCTCACTGGGCCACTTCTAGGATATTTGTTATCGCGATATTTTTAGGGTTACTGCATGAAAAAAAACCTTTAATTGGAATAATTTATTGGAATTGAAGTGGAACCGCAATCGAGATCGGGTGCAAAATCGACATCGGGATTAGATCAAGACGAAATCGAGGACGAGGAGCGGAAACGGATCATGAGCGGAATCATGGCGTCCCTGTCGTGGCCCAGATGCTGGGGCCACGGCCGCAGTTTCGTATTTAAGCATCACGCCGACGGCAATAGCCCGATCGGAAGGGAGGCTCTTTCTTAATGCCTTGTTCAGTACAACGTAGGAAAATCTGCCGCTCTGAATTTACTGCGAATGATGCGATGCGCAGGTATAACGCTCCCCAACCCATCCTCCTTCTCCCCCGCATTCCTGTTTTACGCGATCGCGACGCTTTCGTGACTAACTTCACAGCGGTAGAGTTTCGTACATTGTACAGTACGGGAACACGCGCCGCGTCGATTCGGGCTTGCAAAGGCACGACGAAAGCCCGAAGTACGCCTCACGGGACCCATATGTGCGTGCCACGTACAATAAACTGCAACAAAGCTTTGCAGCTATAGGATAGTGTTTATCTGCAGCCGACAACACGCACATGTTGCATACCACCTTCGCGTGGTTCCGGCATTCCATCGTAGCCTGGCCTCAGCTCGGCCCCTCCTCGATGTCCTCCGATTCTCTGAGCTCAGAGACACCAGCAAAGACACCGACGTGGCCCGGTCACGGCGAGCGGAAGTTACGAGGAGCATACGAAATCGACTTTATTATACACAATAAGAAAAATTAGGTTCTACTCTCTATGTATGTGACGAAAGTAATCAAAAAAGAAATTGATTAAAATCTACTTAAATTGGCTAAATACCTGTTTTGATGTACGTAATGTTATGGTCGCTTACATTAAATATATTAACGTATTAAGTAATTTGTACTCACATTTATTAATACATTTATAGTGATACTTTTATTGAGATGCAAAGAAATAATTACCAAGCAAGTATTAAATAGATTTATATGTATATATATATATACATAATTCAAATACGACTGATATATCACGATATCCGATAATGAATTTTAAGCAAATTTTATCCAAAAAAATGTTGCATATTTTATTTCTTCGCGGTCGGAGCCGCGGGCAAAAACTAGTCACTTATATAATTAGTCATTTATGAAGTAGGCAACGATTAAAAATATGCCAGACACAGCCCTGTATCAGCTCGATAGAGGTTGAGTTGATTGTTTTAATTACGTTTTTCTTATTTTATGTATTTTTGTTACACAGTCTCCAACAGCAATTATTCGTAGTAAATACATAATTTAAAATTGCAATTATTGGTATTTCGGTTAAAATTACAATGGCTAGTTCATTTTATATATTTTTTATAATATCTAGAATTAATGTGTATATATTATAAACAATAATAATATAATATCTCTCTTGCCTCACTAACATCCATCCACATATATATAACTAATTACTTATTTATTTATTTACATTATATAACATAAATGTATTTTATAATATGTTATATATAATATAAATAAAAATAATTCCATATATATTATAAAATACACAAAATTTTGTATTTTATAATTCGTGAAACTTATTAGGTTTCACGAACCTTCGGGAATTACAAAAGTTCATAAAGTGTACGTAATATAGCAGTCTTAGTATACTAGCCAATTTCTATTTTAATATTTATGGAAAGAGATGTCACTGAAAAATGTTAGAAATTTCAGTTTGAGCATTGGAGCAGATAATGCGGTTAAAATTGTAATTTGTAATTGTAACTTTTTACTTATCGTCCAAGAAAACAGACGTCTAAATACGAATTTTGAGACAAATTCCGGAGTCTCTGATACAAGTGACTCTGAAGTATTTAAAACAAATCGTGATCTTCTCAACCCTCAAGAAGGAATGGAAAAAAACATGTACTTTTAATGTACAAAAAGAGTAAGAGTTAAAAAAAATCTTAAATACAAGTTGTAGACCACGAAATTTTATATAAAAATGGTTTCTCTATTTTATTTGCTATCATTAAAATTAATATAGCTAAGGCATTTAGAAACTAGGAGATGGTAGTTACAACTTTAAAAAATCATAACAAGTTTAAAAATTAATATATTGAAAAACATATTTTGTATAATTAAAAATTGATACGCACTCACGACCACAAACCCACACACACGCACGCACGCACCGCGGACACGCGACACGCGCGACGTACACGCGCGCACACACATACACACAGGGACAGGCACAGGGATAGGGATAAAGACAGAGGGATACAGAGAAAGAGAGAAGATGGTCAAATAAGATTCCTGGGACCCTAAATCAACAAGATCTAATGAAAAATCGATTTTTGAAACCAGAACTGAAAACTACACTTCCCAATTAAAAAATATCCATTTCTATTTTGGAAAATTAAAGAAACGTAGACAGTAGTTAAGCAACCAAAAGTTTTTATTTAAAAATATTGCCCAGGCCGCTCTATAACTATTAAGTACAAAAATCTTTTTGGGAGAACGTAGCAAAAATTACGCTGTTACGCTGTAGGAATGTACTGCATGCGCTACTATAAAATGGTCAAAGGCGCCACTTTAAATACAAATTTCACTATTGCTTGACAAAAATAATTTTGGAATAATGTTTATTATGATGAATTGTAGAAGTAAACGCAAGTTCTAGTAGAAATTATAGATCAACTGTTAAACAATGTATTCGACTATTCGTACGCGGTCCCTTTAAAGAAAGGAAATCAGTACCCTGCCGTAGGGCGTTATATATCATAACTATTTGGATAGTAACAGGGTCGCATTGTTTTAACAGGCCCGGTGGTAATATGAATTTTTGGCCTCCCCAGAAGCCTTCGATAAAGGTAAATCGGATAACAATTTTAATAGTTAAAAACGTACGTCAAATGTCACAAAGCAGATCAAAATTGGTCGATGCGTTTAAAGGTTTCCGCCGTTCAAAAATTTCCAAAAAGGTGTTTTTTCAAACTATCTTTTCAATTTTTTAACATGTTGATTTAATACTCATCATTTCATTCAACGAAAAACTACCTCAAAAGTCGCAAACAGATAGATCAAAATCGACTTTTTCATTTGCCTTTTTAAAATAACTTTCAAATTTTTTGATGAAGCAATACTCTTGAAAGGACATAATTTTTTAATAAAAAACGATATTTTACACAACACATACACAATTTAATTAGTCGATAAATACTGTTGTTCAAAAACAAAGAGAAAGTGCCATTATAATTTTTGAACTCACAATCACTGAGCTAAATAACGGAAAGTTTTAAGGATGGTTTCTTGGTTTTTCGAATTTGTCTGTTTGATTTCTTTCCGAGTATGAATGGACTATTTTGCATGTAGGTTGTGAGCCTGAGGGTAGGTGCGGTGGGGCCGGCGCAGGCCGGGGCCCGGCCGGCTAACGCTCCCTCGACTATATGACCAGTCCGACATTGGATAGCCATAGAAATTTATTTGAAGTGTATATTGACTGCACTGGTAAATAGGAACAATTTTATTTTTTAGTGGTTCGTAAAAAATAAAGTTTAAAAATAATTAAAGCAAACACAAATAATTTATTTAAGACAAATCAAAAGTTATTTCTAAGTTCGCGCCGAAAACACTCCCTGATTTGACGTGACATCATTCCAAGCATTAAAACTTATCACGGTGCATTAATATTATTTATCTGTCGCACAAACAATACATTTTTGTTTTATTTAAGAAATTATACTTTTCAATATTCATAGGTAATCCTTTAAGAAGTATAGATAATTTTTTTTAAATAGAGTATGTTTGTTTATACATTACTTGTCAAAGACAAACCTATAGAAAAGTGGATGAAAGTAGTTATAAACAATATTTATTTTCTCTTAAGTCTCTTTTTTATTATTGTGAAGATTATTTCGTTGTAAATGAATTGTCTTCATATAAGTAATAATATGGTAAGTAAGAAGCAAATGGAATATTAACAAAAAGTTAAGTCGATACTGTATTGCCCCTCAAAGCGAATATTCGCGCATCTTATACGAGACGCATGCATTTGTCTTACATTGCTATTTTATAGATGTTTTATTTTGAACGCAGATAAGTTAAACTTTCGATGTATATGGTATTAAACGTTATTGCCGTTGTTACCGATCATTTAATGTGAAATTTTTGAGTTTCAAAATTTAATTAAGTAACACGACTTATACAATATATTTTATTGACTCAATATCAACAAATATAAATTAAAGTATACACATTCTTTTACCATTATAGAAGATGCTTTTGTTTAGATACCCTTTGCCTATTGTATACAGATGGATTTTATCATCCATCTTTTTCGCATATATTTATTAATTCTTCCCCTTATAAATAAATTTTTCCAATGAAATCATAATCATTAATAAATCACAGCAGTTTCTAAAAAAATATCTAAGAACATCTACGTAGAAATGTACTGATAGCCTTATAACAGCTGACGCGAAGGTGCTGTGCCACAACGCGTTGTGCGGCTGGCCACTCGAATGCGCCCGCGCTTGCAGACTGGCCGAGTATTTATTAGGATTGTGTCTATATTATTTTGTATTATTTATAAGCATATTCTAAATGATGTATTTTTGTTATATTTACTTTAGCAAAGTTAAAAGAAGATTGTAAATATTTGCGAAGAGTTCTATGATAAAATCCATATTGTATATACCAAAATACCTACCTCGCATATTCGCGTTATTCATTTCATAATAATATATATTATATTAAAGAATATATTTCATCTATTGTAATTGTAAGAGTGAACTCTTATAGCGCGTCGGAGATGATGCGCACCACATTTTTTGTATAAATTTCTGTACAATACAAAAAGGAAATAATTAAATTTCTAAATATTTCTAAATCATAAATGTTAATTAATAATAACGTTACCAAAATAACAATTAGTTCTAATAAAATAAGTAACTCAGTTGCGGAAGACTAAATAGGTGTTAAGATTAAATAATTTTATTAAATAAAATCACCGGTATATAACTGAACGACATGGCCGCAAATTAAATACTTGAATATAAATTTACTTGAATAAAAAATTTAAATTATGTAAATAAAATAAATACGCAAATAAAATAAATTTTGAACTTGGTTTATAAAATTAACCATAAATTTATTGTAGAACAGATTTGTGGAATGTGAACATTGATCAATCGGAGATGATCTGGTGGTAATATGGATTTTATATGATCAGTAAATTCGAATTGGAAATAGATTTGAAACTGAAATAGATTTCTAATCTTGGAAAATAATATCCGTGTTCCTAAACGACATTATGCCTTCACTTTTGATATGCGCTTCATTTTTAGATATATTGCATAGTAAATGATACGCATAACAACACTTTGCAATAATGACTACGCAATGTTGTTCATGATTATGGTTGTTAGGCTACCAATCTTATCATTTAAGCGTTACATAAAGATTTAAAAAATTCACATATTGGAACGCAACCATAAACTATAACTGTTGGCTTTTAATCATTTCCTGCCACAAATTTTCGGGGATGCCAATATAGCATATTTAAAGCTAATTTCGGCATATCATATTCCTTGGCATACATTTTTGGCATTTAATATATGGCGTGTTTTATGGTACATTTAATTTTTCTTCAATAGACGTGGCGCTACCTAAAATAATACTTTTTAATTGTACAACAATTATTGTCCTAGTTCTAAGTTTACAGTCTGTTTTCAATAAAAAACATGTCAATTTTTGGTTAATTAGGCGAGCAAAGCGAGCCTCTACTAGGTCAAAATGTTACTTCTTTGTAGTACACTTTACAGAAAAACTACAAAACATCTAAACGTAAAATTAAATGTAATTGTTTCATATTAATGTCTGGATGTGTTATCAATTATTATTTTTGAAAAACTATATAATTAATATATATATATATACAGAGAGAGATGAGAGAGAGAGACAGTGGCTTCATCTGTGAGCTACATCAAATACTAATATATAATTTGTCAGTTCATCATTGTATAATATATAAATGTACAGTCATATAACTTTGTAATAAGTAGTAGAGCTCGTGAATTGAGTTCTATAAAATATATATATATATATATATATATATATATATATATATATATATATATATATATATATATATATATATATATATATATATACTGAAACCCCCAACCATAGTAGATATTTGCTATACTATATTGTATGATCGGGGACTCCATTAAACATGTAATGTGTAGTGACCTCCAGTATGACGAGTGTCTATCATAAATGATTTCATCTGTGAACTGCATATTTTAATTATGTTGCCATCTATAGGTTTTTCCACGTATTAAAAAACGTCAATGAGAAATACAAAAAAAAGTCATAACAAAACATAACCTATTAATTTTAGCAGTTCTACAGTTAAATAACCCAAAAAAAATTTATGATATTGATACGAGTGATGAAAAAGTTTTAATTATTGTATTATAATTTTCCAGTTATTTATTAATTATTATTTTATAAATAACATGCCATGACGTCGTACGTTGACGGGTCGTTAAGAGCGTGATCGTGATCGACCATTAATGCGTGATGAAGGAAACGACGGAAACAAAATCAAGAAGTATATTTTTGAAATAAAAATATTTTTTAATGATTTAAAATATGATTTTATTTAAGATACATATACTTTATACGACACGATACGCGAGCCATGTCAAAGTTACACTTTTAGCTGGTAAATTACACAAAATAATTTTTTTGGCCCACTAGTATATTTTATAAATATTTTTTCACATTCTGCAATAATCACTCATCATCTAATATAGGACTATGATTTGTTGGATATTTAGTTGGTTGATTAATAATAACTTTATCTTCCATACTATTTCATATGTAGACATGACACGTTCGTAATTAGTGTTCTGTGATGACACTGTAATGGTATCACTGGTACATTAATTGGCGGTTAAGTTTTCTGTTTTTTGAAATGGAATCGTTTGCTTCTTAATTTTGCCTGCATAATTAAAATAGTCAAAATAATTAGGGGGTGACTGTTGGTGTAGAGTTTAATTATAAGACAACCTTTCAACACTCAACGATGTAAGTGATATCAATATTTTCATAAATGCGCAGTAGGCCTGTGTCACAGAGTCTAGAAAGAAACTTACTCGATTAATAAGTAAAATCTGAACGTGTAAAATTTCTAAGGAAGGATCACATCAATATTCATAAATACATTTTTTTTTATTTGCATGATTTTATCGTGATGTTTTCGTGTAGTAATGAATTTATACTTTGCTCTACCTTGTACCTACAATAAGAATCTCGTCAAGAAAAAAGCGGTGAATGTAAAAATTTGTATGAAGCAATACAATATTAATTACAAATGAATAGAGAAAACTAATTGATAAGTTTTCTCTGTTCGTTTGTAATTTCTTCTCTATTCTGTTCTTTTTTTTTTTATTCTGATCTTGATCAATACTATGTATTCAATTATCAGAAGAACTGCTCCAATTGATATTGCTAAATTTATATTAATTAGTTTTATGCCCGAAGTGTGATGTACTTTTGTGATGTGAGCATCGGTGTAATTTGTACACTCATACATTGACAGGCAGTTATTGATGCAAATGTACCTAGGCCATCTTCTGTTCAAAGCCAGCGTTGTATTCTGTAAGCGATGTTGGTTACCTTTGTGTTGTTGTTGTCTCATAGTTTTCTTTATTGCACTACTTAAGCATACCCTCCCGCAGTCTTTTTATTGCGTATTAAGGGTTTTAGACTTCAATCTCCATGCCGGTTCAGTGTGACTTGAAGCCTAATGACCATTGTCACCGATGCTATGATATTTGCGATAGGCCACTTCACATTCTCTCTGAGGCATTGAGTGAGTGTCTTCCGACTTAAGTTAAAAACTCATTTGTCAATTGCCCATAGTCGGAATGGAGGTATCATTTGGCCGGAAACTGTAACTTTTAACCACTAAGTTACCACCATTCTCTATTGTTTAGATGTATATGGAATATGTAAAAAGATATTGAAAATGAATTATACATACACAAGATGTGAACATAATAAGATTTGTTAAATGCAATTATCTATAAATTTACAGCTATTTAAATGTAAAAATTCAGTTCAGTGAAAATATATGATATTTTGAGTTGTTTGTTTTCCTATAGGGTATCATACGACATAAACACTTGGTGAATGTTATGACTAATAATTTTAAATAAATATTTTATAGTTAGTTTCAAATCATTGGTATCCTAAAACTGTTTGTTGATTGGTGAAATCAGAAACCGTATGCATTTCCTTTGCTTAACATTCAATGAATATGAATGGATCACATTACATATTAGTGGGCATGTATTTATAATTCAAAGTTAAATTTTAATGTCAAGAATTCTCACAATAGAGAAATGAACTACAGTGTAAACTTTTTATAACGTTATCCTTTATAACGATAAACTCCCTATAACGTTGGAGTGAGCCCAAGTTGGTTGGTTTGCGTTAAAACTCACATATTGAAACACTCTTTATAGAGATACGCCATTCTCTATTACGAAGAATTACGAAGAAATGTGTTCATATTTTTAGACAGTAAATATTTATTATCGGTATTATTGTTTATGTTATGTTATCAGGTAACAAAAGACTTTGAAGCTCCGAAACATCCGAGGTCGGTCTAGCTTTTGTTATCCTTAATTGCCTTGAACATGTGCAGTATGACGCATTGTTTTCGGAAGTGATGGTCTTCGACCAAGCATACTGGGTACCTATCGTATTATCAGTCGTAATCCGTCATCAAATTACGCACGGTAAAATGAATGGTGAGGCGCGGGATGTCGATATGCAAATCAATAATAAACAATAATTTATATGTATAAGCATTTATTATCTAAGACATACATACATATTAAAAATTCTTGTTAATTTGGTTTTTTTTTGTTCACTCCATATAACGATAACTCTCTATAACGACAAAAAATGCTCAGTCCGTTGAGTTTCGTTATAAAGAGTTTACACTGTAATGTACTTTCATTAAAAACATATTAGTGTATCCACAATTTAAGCATGAAGTTCAATGGATTAACACACTGTTGATGTGAAACATCTATGCACGTCAGCATGAGGAGTTGGAGCTGCTGATGCATGGTGATCGCAAAGCGTAACATTACACAAGCGTAATAGATATACATTAACACATAAGTATGTTGTACAGGAGAGACGTACGAATGAGAGAACGAAAGGAATTTAATATATGTATATGTTTATAAATGTTTATGTAGTTTTTTATAAATAAATTAATTACAGTTTTAAAAAAATGTTTGTTTTATTACTTAAATTTTTCAAATTTTGTATTACTATTATAGTTTGAATTTGTTGTCCCAAAATAAAATTTGATATTAATTCTTTATTTAATTGATTTCATAGATTTATTTGACACATAATATAAAATATTTTTAAAGAATATTATTATTATTGTTTTATTTACTATGGCTTCAATCTATTATACTTTATTATTAAATTTAATAAAATGGACTTAAAATTATTTGTATTTATTACTAATTAATTGACAAAATTCCTAAAAGAGTTTGAATCAGTGATATATTATTAAATAAAAACATATTTTTTATTTATAAATACATATAAATATTCTCTAATTATTATTATATTTAAAATACTAAGAAAAATGTATTATATTAACAAACCTTAACTTTTTTAGGGTTCCAAGCCAAAATGCTAAAAACGGAACCCTTACAGTTTCGACATGTCCATCCGTCTGTTCGGCCATATGTCACAGGTATTTCATTCAAAACTACATGACTTATATTGATGAAATTTATTGTGTAGGTGTCCTGTGTGAGCCAGTACTTAGTTTGGTGGTTAAATAACAAAAATAAATATTTCTAGGGGGGCTCTTCGTACATATAATAAAAGCTGAAAAAAAAATTTTCAACAAACATCAAGTGCAATACATACTTCGACAGCTCTTTTAAAAACGAAAACATGTTCCCCCTCTCCATTTTCTACACTGTATGTCCAAAAAATATGAAAAAAATAACGAAGGTAACGCTTAATAAATACTTTTAATGAAAATTATTTTGAAAATAGTGAATTTACTGCTTTTTGAAATTACATTGAATATACTGCTTTTTAGTTATTGCTGAAAAACTACGCTTCTCAACAAAAGGATGTAAGTGCCATGAAGACGGACACTCTTGTTGATGCATTTTAGTTTACACTAATTTAGTAGTAATAGTCGACAAGCTTACTTGTTTTTATAGTTATAGGTGACTAAAGTGTAATAACATACTTTTTTCATCTGTAGTGCATTTCTTTGTAATAATGGCTTCGGAATTCTATAACGAGCATGGTTCGACATGCTCATTATAGGATTTTTATAGCTGCATTATAGCTGCCAGTTTTTTTATTATTTTACTACATATTTACTTTATTGGTATTTATTAATTATAAATTCTAATATTAACTTAAATGTTTCACATCTACCGTGATGGTTAAAATTTTTTTTATCTACAAATAAATTAAAAACATCTCAAACATAATACTCATAAAACATTCTTTTATCAAAAAGGAGAAGAAAAATAAACATAATTGTCAAAAATTTTGTTTATTTCTGTTTTCACTAGGGTATTTTATTAACACTTATTACAATAAAAATGTCAATGTAAATAATATGGCATTTTAAAGTAATATTTTAACAAATTCTTTTTTCATCAAAATGCTTATTAGGTATTAATAAAAGACCTTTAAATTTAATTAGTAAAAAACCCTTACATGTCCTGGTTAGGTCATACTGTACATTATATAGATAATTCAGGTCCTTATTGTTGTATACGTCATTTTTAATTTTATGAATCGTACAAATTGGTATAATTTAATTATTTCAGGAGCGATGATGAGCATCTATCCTTCAATGAACCTGAATGCGAGGCAGAAGAAGATTCCAGTAAAGGTGATGATAATAGTTCAGTTTCTGAAGAATCCTTAAACGATCCTGAAACTGAGAGTAATACAGATGTTAGGGAGCGATATTATGAAACAGTGAAATTCCACAAGTATAAAATAGAGTCGAAAATATTACGAAGAGTTGTTAAATCTTTGAAAACCAATAGTAAAGCTAACAGAACAGAATCATATTTCGCTCAAGGAAATATTAGTTCGGATGATGTGTCCGTAAACGTTACTGGTATAGGATGCATTGCGTTTCCTATTAAATATGAGACTGCCACAAAATTGATAGACATGGCGATGCTAGCACCATTTGGACATGGGGAACAGACCAAACAGGATCCAAATGTCCGTGACACCTATATGATATCAAAAGGAAAATTGAGCGTGAACATTAAGAGTCTGGAGAATACCCTAAAAGATATAAAAATGGCGTTAGGTCTTAATGAAAATAGCAATTTGGAAGTGCATCTTCACAATATGCTGATATATAAACAAGACCAGCATTTTGATTATCATCAAGACACGGAGAAAATGAATAACATGGTAGCCACGTTGGTGGTAGCTCTTCCTTCGGCACATATAGGTGGAGATCTGATTATAAAACATATGAAAAAATCGCATGTATTTTCAACGGAAATGATTTATGGAAATTATGTTAAATACATCGCCTTCTATTCGGACTGCCATCATAAAGTTGAGAAAGTCAAAGAAGGTTTTCGAATTGTGCTTACATATAACTTGATTCTGTGCGATTCTCAATTCAAAATTAATATTTCTTGTAACCCAAAACTTGTCAAAGCTTTGGATAAGTATTTTAAAAATGAGCAAGAATGTTATGGAGATAGAAAGTTGATATATTTATTTGATCATTACTACACAAAGAGTGTCATAAAATTTACAAATTTGAAAGGTTTTGATTCACAGACTGCATCTGAATTGTTATGTGCTGCTAGGAAATTAAACCTTGTGGCGAGTGTAGCACTAGCTGATGTGCAAGAAGTGTGGGACGGCGAAAATGGTGATCTAGTAGAAATGGATATAACCTTGGAGTCATGGCGAGACGAGAATAATCAACCGTTAGACTATAAGAATTATACAGCTTCCCAACATGATGTCTGTTGGTTGAAGCACAATAATAAGATGGAACCGTACAATGTAGAGAATAGCGGGTACACAGGCAATGAGGGCATAACAGAGGAAAGATGGTATAAGAGAGCTGCCATGGTCCTTTGGCCACAGTCGTCCGATCTCCTTATGCAGTTTGAATTGAACTATAACGGAGAAGTGAATAAATTGAAAACTCTAATGGAATCTCCGAATAATCTGAGCACTGTTCAAGATATAGTAAGAAAGGCAGATAAGAATTTATACCGAGGCTTAAAATCATTACGCAGTGACAATGAATATGTCAAAACTTTTGTCAAACTAGCCATATACATGAAGAATTCAGAAGAAGCTCTTAAAATATGTCAACATTTCTGTTGTGATTTATTTGATTGTGAGAATTATAATTTATACCTTCAGCTCAAAGATGCATATGGGTCACCTTGGTGTCTCCAATTAATGAGTGATAGTGGCATAAGCAAAAATGCTTATTCAAATAGGTTGGTCAAGTTCATATCAGTTCTAAATGAAAACGATCGGACCATGATAGAGCAGATATTGAGTGACCAAATACCAAAGGCGGGTGATTGTTATAATAAAAATGAACAATTAGATAGGTACAGTGCCCTCGTGAGAGCGGCATATCAAACCAAATGTGTTGACTATGTGAAGGACATATTCAAAGCTGTCGTCTGTAGAGAATGGGATGTACAGAAATTGGCACAGTTTTATATACAAAATTGCATGGACATACAACAGGATATTGTTGAGATGTTAAAGGAACGAGTAGTAACATTATTAAAGGAAAATATTAGTAAATATAAGGAGATTCATAACAAACAAATGCAATGGCTAAGTAAAGTTAATTTCGGCAACTGTAAATGTGAACTGTGCGAGGACATGATAAACTTTTTGAAGAAGGGAAGGAAAGTCAAAGAGTTTGCTATTATCAAACAGAAACGTCGACATCTGTTGAATTGTTTTGAGGAACGGAATAGAACCTTATTCAGCATGACAACAAAAGAAAAGGGCAGCCCGTATCGTTTGGTTGTGGAAAAGAAAATTGATGTTATTAATGGCGTAGAAGGTGTACTCGCAGAATTAGAGAAACTACTGAAGAGAGTGAGAGAAGCTGGTGCCGGTGATGACGAGACTTTTAAAACTGTGCCAGCAAAGCGTTCTACTCAAGAAGACGTTACCGAGACAGAAGTTAAAAAGCAATGCCTTTAGGAATGTAACATTATAATTTTTAATTAAAATAAGAAAACTTAGATGGCTAATTCTAGGCACTTGTAAGCGTGACATCGTAAACACTCGACTAAAAGATACCTGTTATTATCGGCTTTTCCTCGAGAGAGTATTTTTAAGAAATTTCAAATTTACTTATTATAAGTCTATATTTGTCATTATATCGGGATGGTATTTTCATTCCTTATGAGTGCTAAGAATTATTTGCCGGGTGGTAACACTTATTGAGAGTATCAATGTATAAATGTTAAAAAGCAATAAGAATTTTTGTATGAAGACTGTTGTTCCCATCATAACACTTCTTTTCATATAAAGAATGAAACTTCTTCAAAAATTTGACATTCAATACTATGACGGAAAATCTGTAAAATATTGGTGAAAGAAATATTTGCAGATATATATGTATTATAATATTAAGTATTGATCGTTTATAAAGATTTCCCTTAATCATTTTGAATAAACACGCCTGTTATTACCATATTAATTATTATTAATTATATTTCAGATGTGTTAATTTAAATGGGTTTTAGAAAATATTTGATTGTTCTTCAATAAAACCAAATTTTTTCATCAATATTTTACAGATTTAGTTCCCAAAAATGAAGTTACATTTTTGAGTATTTTCATTTCGTATACAGAAGCAAATTCTATAATGGGAATATTTTGGCTATTCTTGTGTTTTTTTTTGTATTCATAAATTTATTTCTTATATTTAAGGTTACAAAGGTTTAGTTTGTAGTGCTTAAAGTGCTTTTAATATTGATTTGATTTTAAAAATGACATATACAAGCCGTAAGTCCC
Organism: Eumeta japonica; assembly: GCA_005406025.1. Lineage (NCBI taxonomy): Eukaryota > Metazoa > Arthropoda > Insecta > Lepidoptera > Psychidae > Eumeta > Eumeta japonica. The sequence goes on along the minus strand of BGZK01000965.1, from coordinate 81,654 downwards.
CCTTACATCCTTAAATTGCGCTGCGGCTTCGTGAAGGGCTGAAGGTACAAACCACTCTGTTTGAAATGAGATTGAGGGAGTGCGCCGGCGCAGTAGAACGAAAAAGCTAACTCGAAAATGTTGCGAACCCTCGCTAAACGTTGGCATTTATTTGATTATTTTAATGCTGTAATTGTCCATGTTTGAATTTTCCTCTTCCAGTAAAAATATTTGCCTTTCATTTCTTCGTTTGAATAATTGCCATAAGGACAGGTGACACGGTGTGTCACCACGCTCTGCTGATCACCGACGCCCTGAGCCGCGCCGCGTGGATTTGGATAGGTTCTTACAAATGTATACTACTTTGATTACTGTTCACCTGAATGACAATTACCTACTTATCCAAGTAAATTAGAAAATTGTAACCCTAGATTTATTATTACTTATTATTATAGATTTTTTTTAGTACTTGCTTTAGAAGCTTTGCCGCATTTTCAATTATGAGCAAGTACGTGATAATAAAAAAAAGGTAGGGTCACTTTTTTTAAGGGGAAATTTGAGGGGAAAAATGGCATGCGAGCGACCAGAGACTAGATGATCACCGCCGCTCATGCGCGCCGACAACTACAGGAGTCACTTAGTGCGTTGGCAGCCGTTTAGAAACGAATATGCTCTTGTCTTGAAGACCCCTTCGTCACCTTGGTAGATCATTCCAAAGCTTTACTAGTTTTGGAAGAAAATTGCGCATGAAGCATACGAATCAAGTAATCTGTCGACAAATAATAGTATCCTTGATCTCTAAAAAATAAATCCTTGCACTTACACATTCTACAATACATGGGTGTTCTGCAGAATGTGTAGTAGGATAAATATACAGATTTATATTATAAGAATAAAAGAATAAATAACTATTGACCTAAAAAAAAGAGTGAATAAATAAATGCATTTTTTAAGATATTGAATACAAACTAAAAAAATTAGTATATGACTAGCGATTTGCAGTATAAGGTCTATGTAAGCATTGTTTTTATTTTTTTTCTCTCTCTAACAACTACATATTTTTTGTGTGGGTAATTTGTTAGAGTCGTAACTTAAGTAATCTGATGTTTTTTAAATTTTAAAATTGACAAATTCCCTGTGCATTTAGCTTCAATCAGCCCTTCTAAAATGGGAAAAAAAATTGTATATTAAAAGTATTTTATTGTACTTAATACAAAAACTAAAAACCAGGGACGACTTCTGTTCCAGTGATTTACCAAATTATATGCAAATAAAACTTATAATTGTACATAATTTATGTTTTAATTTATTATGAAATATTTACAAATATCAGTTCGGTTACCTTTAAAAGTCCCATTGTGTACATTAAGATATACATAGATGCAGCCTCTAAAAACTGGCGTTAAGCAGCGGTAAGAAAGACCACATTTCACAGTAGTTAGATTCGTCTATGGTGGTGAATTGTGCATTTATGCTCCGACACCATCGTGTGGGTTCGATGACAGACTCCCAAAAAAAAAGGAGGTATTCGGCTGTTTTTTGTTGTCTGTACAAGTAGGATTGAACTGTGGAATTGATTCTGTCTACGCGAGAGGAAGCATATAATCGTATAATAGCTGTTACAAATATGAAAAATAATTATTGTAGTATAATACGATATGCTTAAAATCGATTAACCCAGAATTTAACTGCTTTCAAAGATAATTTTAACGACTGTTAGCTTAAAACGATACTTTGTATAGTGAGAGAAAAATAACTTAATTAAGAATAAATAAATAATAAAAAATAGGCATAATACTAATAATAATAATAAAAACTCACGCCTATTTCTTAGAAAGGTATTCTACATGGATAGGTTTTCTACATGGCACGATCTTTGCACCTCTCTTGTTTCACTGACATCCATTAATCTTTTCATGCGACCTCGTCGTTTCGGGTGCTTAAAATTCGACCCTTTTCTAATATGCCACTAATTTGGTCTACATAGGTCTTTCTAAGCCGAGCCTTGCCAACCTTTCCATCACGCACATTCGCTCTATAGATTTGTTTCGTCAGTGTACTTTCATTCATCTTTTACAGACGGCCAAACCACCGCAACATACCTTTTTCTACTCCAGTCACTGCATCTTCCTTCAAACCACACCTTTCTCTGACATCACTGTTTCCACATCTATCTGTCTGAGACACTCCACAAATACCTAATACGCAGCACTTTTCTTCTGGCATACTTAATTTTCATTACCACACATAGGTATGTGTAGGGATCAGGGACCCCATTATTGCATAGCCAAACACGCTTGTCGTGAAGCGCTTTTACTATTCGTAATAGCAAGCCAGGCCCCATTTCCTTTATTTCCCGCGTTGACTCTCCTTTCGATATCTCTGTCATGTTTACCATCATCTGTAAACAGACTACCCAAGTATACAAGCTTTTTCACTTGTTCCACTTTCTTACCTTCTGTATATATATATATCTCGCATTCAGTCGTGCTCTCGCCCTCTCAAATACCATCACCTTAGTTTTACCGACGTTTACTTTCATGCCACTTTTCTTAATAGAATAAATAGAATAATTATTTTATTATTAAGAAAATAATTATTTTAGTTACCATCTCCCGCAGCCCGCATGCCGACGCCGCAGGTATTACTCGGTCGTCGGCGTACAGGAGGCATTTGACAGAGCTCATTCATCCTTAGTCCACACTCTACATTCTGAAATCATACAGACGGTTATACATGAATACGTCGAATAGCCACGGTGAAGCTACACATCCCCGTCTGATACCCCTGCGGATGTCAAACCGGTCAGTGTAGACTGGACTGGAGCCCCTGTATAGAAATCGCAGTGCCTGTATCAATCCACTACTCACACCATGTTAGGGTTCTCAGTAGATCGTTGCTTTACGATCATAAGCTTTTTCCAGATCTACGAAAATACAGAGAACCTTTTGGCCGTTGTTCAAAATCTTTTCCGCAGTGTTTCTTGGACAAAAAGTTTGGTCCGTACACCCTATCCCTTTTCAGGGTCCCGCTTGTACGTCCCAGATAATGTTTTCAGTATCATTAACAACTATTCCGATAATGATTTTTGCATACAACATAATAATTATTTGATAGCAATATATTGATAAGAAAAATTATAACGATTATTAAAACTAGACAAGTTGACGCCGTTAATGACGAGAAATCTATCTTAGGATATAGTTAATAGAGAATTAAAATATAATAAATAACAAAAATAATAAAATAAAATATTAAGTAAAAACACGAGTGCGTAAAAGTGAACTGGAAAGATGAAACAGATGATGTAAAAAGTCATCCCGTATGACAAATATTTAAAGTCAAAGGCGTCAAATTCACGTTTCTCTTCTTGCCGCGACTCTGACTGCAAATATTTATTTATTTGTCGTCAGTCAAATAATTATTATATTGAACAATTTTTGCATCATTCTCGCTTCTATATTTTCAGTTCATTTTTACGCGGTCGGGTTTTATAATTGTTTTAATTAACTTTGTTATCAGCATTTCCCTTCATTTTAGCTATATCGCTCCCGAACCGGTATTAATTTTAATCTTCCTTCGAACCAATCGGTTAAAAATAAAAATTCGTCCCGTGTTCAAGCGAAAGACGACGCACGTAAAAGCTAAAAACACTAGACGTTAATCCGACTCGAGCCCCATTTTTATCATAAATTAGATTTTGAATTAATTTTTGCGCGATGCACGTTCAAGCTAACAGACAGATCGGCAGACAGAAATAAAAATAATATTTTTACATCCTATTTGTTAAAAATCTTTAATTTGCAGACACACAAACTGTATGTTTAGTAAAGTTTAATAGCTGTACCCGAATAAGTTTGCATACTGTGAATTTTTAAACTTTAAAAATGTAAGTGCCTAACGTCAATATTATATTATAGGTAGATGCAAGCAAAAATGAATCCGGACAAAACATAAATGACAACTGCGAATTAAGAAGTAGTACCTATCTATTCCACAGCTGTGATCAAATCTAATCCATATATTATAAATGAACTACTTATTACCTATGCTGAATATATGAATATAATGAAATAGGTATTTTGATGAAAAGATTTGACTATTTGTAAAGCTCTACACATTCATTTTTTAAAAGGTTATCACTGACTTCTCATGCGTTTTTAACTGACTTCAAAAAAGGAGGAGATTCTATATTCGTTTGTATGTATTTTTTATGTATATTCAGCGATAATTCAGCGACCGATTTTGATTATCTTGTTTTTTTGAATGAGTATACTCCCGAGGCGGTCCCATAGTCACCAAGTCAAGATCTGATACTGGGAACCCAGGGAGATCGAGGGATATTCTCAAATATTATAAACACTTATAGTGTGTTTCAGGTAATTTCGGTTCCCTAGGTCTAAGAATTAAACATTTATGAGATCGATATTAATTTATGAAACGTCACGTGAGTTAGAAAATTCAAAATTTTAATTTTGTTATGCAAATATCGGACAGGATAAATCGCTAGCGTTTGTATAAATAGAAACGATTTGCCGCTTGTCTCGGCTTGCTGATGACCAGCTGGTCCACTTGCAAAGTTGTCAAATTAATTATAATGTGATAATGACTCGATTGCTAAAAAATGTGTAATAAAATAACTTTAATGAAAATAGAAAAAAACCGCTTACATAAACGTATTTTAATAACTGCTCAAACAGACTCAAAAATTACTAAAAAGTTGTTTTTGGAATCTGTATAAGCAATTTTATTAACAGTTTTCTGAAGATAGTTTTATTTAATTTTTTGTAAATGTCATCTTTATGGCTTTCAACCGCAGCGACATCTGTACTTGATAGATGTAAGGATATAACCATAAACTACCAGATTGTAAAATTAAAAAAATAAATGTCTATTCGAATTTCATGTATCTTTCATAAAATTTCAATTATTTCAAGTAGAACATAATACATTGATTATTCCTAGCCGTATCTTTAGTTTTTAGTGACATTTTAAAACAAATTAACTTTCAAGTCTAATAATACGCACAGGAATCAGTAGATGTCGCTTTCAAGCATAGAGTATAAATTCTGAGAGTTATTACTTATTGCACCCTAGAAGGGCCTCTATACAATTTTATTAAATACCATTGACAATAAAAATGCGATCGCGGTCCTGCATTCGTCCTTGGCCTCTTCTAGGCCCTTGCCGCGCACTTTATCGGACCGGCGCCGGCGGTTAATACTAGTTTTATGAATTCCAGTCTTGTTACTTGGAAACCGTTAGAATTGTATTGTGCGTGCGGTGTGCTTTGCCGCTCGGTGCGAAGTTTAATAGCTGTACCCTAATAAGTTTGCATACTGTGGAGTTTTAAACTTTAAAAATGTAAGTGCCTAACGTCAATATTAATTATCTTTGGTAATAAAGTAAACGCGCTCAAATAACTATAAATGTAAACGCCAATAACAATAACAAAATAAAAACTTTTTGAATTTGATTAAATATTACAAAATAAGTTTATTTAATCAGCAGTTTTTATGATTCGAATTTAACGATAGTGATTTCATGGTGTTGATATTTCATATTTGTTATAGTTTCTCACCATAAAAATCATACCTATAAGAAAAAACAGCCAAGTGCATGACGGGTCACGGGCACTGTAAGGTTCCGTATATTGTGGTCGTCACAATATACGGATTTGGAAGGGGGTTTTTGTGTTTGATACTATGAATCCTTTAATGAATGAGTTGACGGGTTAACGGCTAATATCGTCTAAAAACGAGCTTAAATAAGACGGGCGTCTATGATATGCAATATGAAATATCATATTGTATATTACCATAATTTTATGTGGTTCATAAATTAATATTTACCGCCTATTTCACACAACCAACAACGTCATGTAAGCAATTTCCAGTGTAATTTTTGTGAAGTTTTGCTTTTCATTCTTGCAAATATATTTTACAAGTTGGTCTACTAATACTCGTTGACTTGTAAAACCTACTTAGCTGTGATAGTTTTCCTTTTGACATGTTCCTTTAATTTATAATCCAATACCATACCATCGTATGTGTTTATATGAACGCACTTAAACATAAAATTGTGTTTTTACTTCGTATGTTTCCGACGTTAAACGGCACATATATAATTTATGAATTCAAATTAAACTACATCAGTGGGTTTTTAATTAAAATGACGAATATTACAACTTAAAATTGTGCTTTTGCATCATAGTTTTAGGCTATCCGTACCTATTACTAAGTCTCTGCTATCCGTCTGTATGTCAGTCAGCGGCCTGTATCTCATGAACTGTAATAGGTAGACAGTTGAGATTTTCACAATGTGTATTTCTGTTGCCGCTTCAACAAAAAATAGAAATATAATAAAATTAAAAATTGAAGGGGGCTCCCTATATATATATATATGAATACGACGGAATAGTAAACAAAACTTTGACAAATTATACACGATAAAATATAAATTTAGCGAAATTTACACTACCTACTTAGCTAATATCGTTAATTAATTGCGATTGCAAAGTACAAAGCTGGTATTAACCATCTGTTTACATATGGCTCTATGGACATGTCCATAGGCCACTTATTTTCATTAAGCGACGATTTATCGACGGATCGTTCTCGTTGCGGTCTGTGCCGTAATATCGCAGTGCGGACGGGGCCTAACTGTAGGCGTTCTGGCCGGCGGTGGATTTATATTTTTTAAGAGTGTACCTAGACCGCTTTATTTCCGCCGCCCCGTGTACCTTTCTAAAATGATAATTTTCCGAAATCCGCCGCCCCTAGGCCGCGGCCTACACGGCCTATTGACAAATCCAGGGCTGGTGCTGGTCGCTGGCGTGTTCCGTTCTTGGCGCGAAGCGATCGGCCGGTTCGCCATGTTCACGTCGGTCTGTCGGTAGCTCTGCCGGTCTCTCGCTTTCATTCCTAATTCCGATTTGGGTACCGCTTTTGATTTATTTTTATTATATCTATTATTTCTTTTTTTTTTTAGTTTTTGAAGTATTGTTTTCTTACATATTATGGCATTTATTTGTATCAAATTGAAGGAAACCATGGTTGTCTATTTCGCATGTATACCTACTGGGCATTAAAATGACACGCGAATTAAACGCGAATTATGTTTAATATTCAAGGTCGTTTCAAGTTTCCTATGCGTAGACTAATATAATTTTTTTTTTGTATGAGTAACTTTAGCAAAGACGGATTACCACAAACTATTTTCCCTTTTTTTATACCCTTAAGGGGACAATTATTAAAAACTAGCTGGCCTGGCACACGTTGTTCTGCACTTTCTTGTGGGTGATTTGTCCGTATAGTTAATGCCCGCAGCTGCACCGGCATGGAAGTAGACTTTTTTTCTTTTGTAGTGATCGATGTCAATTTCAATCACAGTATCATTTTCGATTTCCATTCCAGTCATACTTTCGAACCCACACACGTTTTCGACCCTAGTCCCTTTCTCAATTTCGGCTCCGGTCCCGCTTTCGATTCTGATCCTGTCCCCGATCTCGATTCTGCTCGTTCCGCTTTCAATTCCGATTCCGCTCACGATTGCGTTGCCGCTCCTCGTCTTCGATTTCGTCTCGAACTAATCCCGATTCCGATTTTTCTTCCGATCTCGATTACGGTTGCACTTTTGATTCGATTCCAATAAATCATCCAATTTTTAAGGTTTTTTTCATGTAATAACCCTAAAATAATGGCGATAAAGAGTACCCTAATAGTGGCCCAGTAAGCTCCTCTACTTTCCAGTGAAAGTCGCATAGATACCCCGTAGATACCCCGGACAAACAGACAGAAGGTCAGATAGAAAGGGTTATATTCTTTTATACGAACCTTGTAATATTTATTAAAATAGATATATATTTTAATTCCCTTATGTTAAAAAAATATTAATACAATTTTCTACTGTAAAGAAATTAAAATATGTCAAACAAACAAATGCATAATAACGCAACATTTTAATAAAAAAAAGATCAAGTGCGAGTCGGAATCGTAAATAAAGAGTTCCGTACCTGTGTACAATGTTTTTAAAATATTTCAGTAAAAAAAAAAGATATATAGGTGTGCTATATCAATATGTGGTTATCCGTTAAAATCTGTAAGGTAATGGTGTTATTGCATCCTTCAATATCTTTTTGACAAAATAATTAAATAATGATAAGTATTTTAAAATTTTCGCGCATTAATTAAATTCTGCTCAATTTGAAATTGTATCTACAACGTCTTATGTGTACGTATACTTACATTATACTAAATACTTAAGTGTGTTGGTACCTAGGTAGGTACTTACATACTTAAGTATTCTACTCAATAGGTAGGTACGTACTTATTCAACACACCAATTTTGACGCAGTTTGGCGCAAGAACAAATTAAAACGCGTGTCCGACTCACACTTAGTTGATTTTTTGTTGTTTTACTTAAGAGTAGGTACACGCAATGGATGGTCCAGACGGTCTATTAGATGTTTGTTTGTACGTACATCCATTATTAAGATAAGAGCTTAAAACGCTAAAAAAACACGTTTTTTGTAGGGGTTTTAATATTTTTTTTAGTATTTGTTGTTATAGCGGCCACAGTGATACATAATCAGTGAAATTTTCAAGTGTCTAGCTATTACGGTTCAAGAGATAGAGCCATGTAACAGGCGGACGGACAGACAGCAGATAGCGGAGTCTTAGTAATACTTTGACACTCTTTGGGTATGGAACCCTAAAAATAAGGAGGGAATTAAAAAAAACCGGCTAAGAGCATGTCGGATCATACTCAGTGTAGGGTTTCGAAGCCGTAACTACAAAGAAATGCACTACAGATGAAAAAGTACGTTATTACATTTTTTTTTAATGTTTTTCGCACATGATACTTATTAGCACTTGAGTCGTCTATAACTAGAAAAAAAGGGGTTTCAGAAAATATCTGACTAGTCAAACAAATTTCTTAGAAACAGTGTTTTAAAAGAACTGTCGAAATATGTACCACATGTTGATATTTGCAGAAAAAAAAGTCAGTTTCTGCTACATGTATGAAGTGCCCTTCTAGAAATATTTTATTTTCGTTATTTCACTACGAAACTAAATAGCGGCTTACACAAGACACCTATACTCCGAATTTCATCAATATACATTTCATAGTTTTTGAGTAAAATTCCTGTGACATACGGACGGACGAACGGACGGACATGACGAACTGTAAGGGTGCCGTTTCTGCCATTTTGGATCGGAACCCTAAAAAATAATCTTAAATATAAATTGCACTTTTCATAAACCATGGTAAAAAAAATGTCAGTATTGACAATAAATACATTGTTATAAATTACGCATTTCTAAGTACACTTCTGGTTATGGTATATATATAACTAATCAGAATAAGGCCCCTGTATTTTTTAGTTATAACCGATATGGCTTTCTAAACGATATCGCTCACGTGGCTTCGATTGATGTATTCATGCCCGTATTGTTACTAGTTCTATTAATTTTAAAGTATAGATTAAAATATTTATACGTCATTTCAGGAGCAGTGACGAAGATCTTTCTTCTAAAAGTACTGAAAGTGAGGTAGAAAATGACGACGATGAGGAAGAAGATGACAGCGATGAGGAAGAAGACAGTGAAGAAGAACATGATAGTGAGGTAGAATTCGAAAAGTATAAAATAGAATCAGAAATATTACAAGAACTGGTTAAAGCATTAAAACCTACCAATCAAGGTGGTAATACAAAATCGTATTTTGCGGAAGGGAAAATGAATTCAAATGATGTATGTCTAAAAATTACTGGTATGGGAAAAATTAAGTTTCCCATTAAACATAATACTGCCACAAAATTAATAAATATAGCAACGCTAGCATCATATGGACACGGGGACCAGACCAAACAGGACCAAAATGTCCGTGACACCTATATGATATCAAAAGAAAAACTAAACGTGACCATCAAGAGTTTAGAGAATACGCTAAAAGTCATAAAGAATAAGTTATCGTTAAACAAAAACAGCACTTTGGAAGCGCATCTTCACAATATGTTGATATATGAACAAGGCCAGCATTTTGATTTTCATCAAGACACGGAGAAGATTAATAACATGATAGCCACTTTGGTGGTAGCTCTTCCTTGTGCACACACCGGAGGAGATCTGGTTATAAAGCACTTAAAAGAAACACATGTTTTTTCTACGGAAACGGGTAATGGCAAAGATATCAAATACATTACCTTCTATGCAGATTGCCGTCATAAAATTGAAAAAGTCAAAGAAGGTTTTCGCATCGTACTTACATATAACTTGATTTTGAGTGGTGCGCAATTAAAATCGAACATTTCTTGCAATCCGAAAGTTGTCGGTGTTTTGAGAGAATATTTTAAGAATGAACGAAAGGACGATCGACCTAGGAAGTTGATATATCTATTCGATCATTACTATACAAAGAAAGAAATAAAATTGTCGAATTTGAAAGGATTTGATATGCAGGCTGCATCTGCACTATTGTCTGCTGCTAAGAAATTGAAGCTTGTCGTAAGATTAGTGTTTACGAATATACATGAAGTGTGGGATGGAGAAAATGGTGATTTAGCGGACATGAATATAGACTTGAAGTCGTGGCGAGACGAGAACAACCAACCGTTACAATATGATACATACACTGCTTATCAACGAGACATCTGTTGGTCTAAACACAATAATAGCTTAGAACCGTACGAGGTTGAGAATAGCGGATACACGGGCAATGAGGGCATAACCGAGGAAAGGTGGTATGAGAGAGCTGCCATGGTCCTTTGGCCACAGTCGTCCGATCTCGCTATGCAGTTTGAATTGAATTATGATGAAGAATTCAAAAAACTGAAAACTCTTATAGAATCTCCAAATAATCTGAAGGCCGTTAAAAACATAATTAAGAACGCAGGGAATAATCTATTCCTAGGTTTAGAGTCAAGTCGTAATGATAAAGAACTTCTCAAAACTTTTGTCAAACTAGCCATATACATGAAGAATTCGAAGGAAGCTCTTAAAATATGTCAACATTTCTGTTGTGATTTATTTGACTGTGAGAATTATAATTTATACCTTCAGCTCAAAGATGCATATGGGTCACCTTGGTGTCTCCAATTAATGAATGAAAGTGGTATAAGCACAAAAGGATATTTGAATAGCCTCGTCAAGTTTATATCGGTTCTAAATGAAAATGATCGGACCATGATAGAGCAGATATTGAGAGACCAAATACCAAAGGCGGGTGATTGTTATAATAAAAATGAGCAATCAGATAGATACGGTGCCCTCGTGAGAGCGGCGTATCAAACCAAATGTATTGATTATGTGAAGGATATATTCAAAGCTGTCGTCTGTAAAGAATGGGATGTACAGAAATTGGCACAGTTTTATATACTAAATTGCATGGACATACAACAGGATATCGTTGAGACGTTGAAGGAACGAGTAGTAACATTATTAAAGGAAAATATTAGTAAATATAAGGAGATTCATAACAAACAAATGCAATGGCTAAGTAAAGTTAATTTCGGCCACTGTAAATGCGAACTGTGCAAGGACATGATTGACTTCTTGAAAAAGGGAGGGACGTGCAAACGGTTTGTTCTTTACCAAGAGAAACGTCAACATCTGATCAGTTGCTTTCAGAAGCAGAACGAAACCTTGTTCAGTATGACAACACAAAAATGGGGCAGCCCGTATCGTTTGTATGTTGAAAAAAAGATTGATATGGTTGATAACGTGGAAGCTACACTTGCAGAATTGGAGAATCAATTGAAGACTATTACAGAAGGTGATGTCGGCCACCATAAAATTCTAAATGCAAAATCGCTAAAACGTTCCACTCAAGAACATGGTACAGAGACAATACTTAAAAAGCAATGTCTTTGAAAATGAAATTTTGCAATTTTTTGATGTAGGAGTCTTAAAAATTTTCTCTTTTTCCTATGTTGAAATTAATTTCTAAAATTGCCTACATTTTGAAATAGGGATTATTCATTTCAAAAAATTAGTTTTTTATTGTAAGTTTCAGAAATGCGGTAAAAATGTCATAAAAATTCGTAAGAACTCGAATTCCTTTCCATCAAAGGATCGTACCATGCCAAAGCTTAAAATCCTAGCCCCTCCATCTGCAATGAGATTGAGGGAGTACAAAACAGATAAATCATGTTGATTGTTTATGTTGTACATCCTTATTCTGTTCAATACAGAGCCGATTGATTGTATCGATAAATTGATAATTCTAGTCGTCATTTCGTATGTCGTAAACTGTACAAACACGTTCACGTCTGTATTTAAATCGCGTCTTCAGGACGGTTTTTTTTTTACGTTTAGGTTTAAAAACAAACCGTACATACATACCATTTAATTTTAAACCTAAACCTAAATATAAACCATGAATGACGTGGAAAAAATGGCCATCGCTTTTCCAGCCTTAATATCGATAATATAATTTGTAGTTACTATTCTTCGATTCGAATTCACATCATAATGCCCCACTTAAACACTCGGGCCGCCGGCCGCCTGCATCGACCTCCGCGCCGTCGACACCGCATGTGTTATGCGAATCAGCGCGAGTTTCTATTTGTTCTGTGTTCAGATATAACAGTACGTCGTAAATTTATGGTGAATAACCGCTGTAATTTAAGTTTTTAATATAAAACATTATTTTTTTTAATTTTTATACTTAAATTAATTCATATATTTGTTCTAAATATTTTAAATAGAAACGTGAAGTTTATGGTATAATTAACAGAATGCCTGTGTTATTGCCATTAATAATAGCCTATACTTTGCATATCGTTTTCCGTCTATTGTTAGAAATCTGGTGCCATATCGATCGTATTCTATTGTAATAGGTTTTGATAGTATCGTAGTAGACTTGTTATTGAAAGTATTTTCTAAGCCTTTCTCTTATGGTTTGATAGACCGATGTGGGCGTGGGCATAAATTTCATTATACAACCTGTCGCAAAAATCGATCGTTGTATGCGGTGTGACCATAAAACTAACATAAAAATTTTTACCAACAACGCCATGATTTGTGGACGCATTTAAATATTAATTCTGGTCTATGGCCAAAGAAGAGATAGCTGAAACATCGACTGCATTTTGATATTGTTTTTCTTTAGTTTGATAAGTTTATTTTTTTTTTTTTATTAAGTAGGTGTTTTAAGTGTACCAAGAACGTTTTCGAATTTTATACTTTTGTGACTTAACTTTAGGGTTTTCATTGTATAATGTGGTTACTTAATTAAAATTGTTAAAAATATAATGCATTATTTATTTACCTATTGACACCATTCATGCAAAAAAAGTTGCAGTAATAGCGACGGGTTGTGCCAAAAGTAAAAATGTATGTATTTGGTGAACGTAATCCTTAAGATTTGACAGATAAAGTATGGGCGATTTGCCTAAAACAATTTGAAAAAAAAAATACAAAAATAACGCTTTATAAAATATTTTCAACGAAAATTATTTCCAGGTTGATCGGATATACAATTTTTGAGTTATTGCCGAAAAACTGCGCCCCTCAACCAAAGGACGTAAGTGCCATGTAAATATGTCCTTTTGTTGGTGCACTTTACACTAGCTTCGGTGTAATGGTCGACATACGTACTTGTTTCTCTAGTTATAGACGACCAAAATGCCTATACTTGTTACGTGTGGGAAACATTTAGCAATTCTGTCAATCAATTAGTAATAAACATAATTTTAATCAAATTAATTTAAATAATAATCAATTATAATAGGGCGACGTCATAGTGAATAAAACAATAAAATAAATTCTTTTAAAATACTTAAAATTATATGTAAAGTAAATCAATGAAATCAATTAAATAATTAATTAATGTCAAACTTTATTTTGACGACAACAGATTCAAAGTACAATAATAACGCAAAAAAAAAAAAATGGAAAATTTAAGTAATAAAGCAAACATTTATTTAAAATGGTAATTAATTTATTTTATAAAAAACTATATACATACGTATATATATTCAATTCATTTCGCTCTCTTAGTCGTACGTCTCTCCTATACAGCATACTTTTTTTTTGTAATTCTCCCCTTGCGACAGGGAAGGTGGATAAAAAACCCCTTATGGGCAGTCCATGTGCCCGGGCGCACGGGGTGTGTCCGACTCGCACGGACTAAAAAACCTCCTGAAACAGCATGATAACGGCCCTATCGTTAGCCCGAAGGCTTTGACGTCTTCGTCGGAAGCGGCCGGCAACATAGAGATGCTGACGGCGCGCGACTGCCCTGTGGGTGCTTAGTGATCAGCACCTCGGCATAGGATTTCGCGAAGATTTTCAGCTCGCGCTGAAAACTTTGGGGGGGATGCCGGATGCGTGGGAACGCTCCGGTTAAATGAGCCTTAGGGTCGTCGTGTAGAAGGGGGGGGATACCTACTATTCTAGTGGCATGCTTCTTGCTTCCGTGAGTTTTTCGACCTCTGAAGTGATGTGCAGGCGGCGGCTCGTAGGTAGCGGCCGAGGCTATGAGGGGGTTGAGGTGGCTTTGTGCCATGTCGAAAAAGCGTTTGGAAGCGTCTTTCACGTGTTTACTGATCGTAGGGAGCTCTAAGTCTCCGTGAAGTACCGAGTTTTCGACGCACCAGCGGGCGGCTGTCGCTTGTCTACAGAATTTGTTCTGAAAGTTCTGAAGTGTGTTGATTATGTTAGGCGCGGAACAGCATACGAACATTAATGCATATCTATATCGCTCGTGTAACATTACCCTTACGATGATCGCGCATCAGCCATTAAAACTCACCACGCTGAAGCGCGTATAGATTGAGTGTAACAACGTAGTTTTTTTCACCTGTAGTATATTTCTTTGCAGTGACGCTTCGGAACCGTACAGAGCATGGTCCGACGGCCTTTTAAGTCATAATGATACTAAAGAAATTTTCACTTGTAAAATAAAAATCAGTAAATACATTTATTAGGAATATAAGTTGTGCTTAAAGTTACGTGCGTAAAATAACGCGTGGTCTCAGAGTGCGCTCAAAACATTGTACTGAACTTTACGCGTGTTGTTCGAGGCGTCTATAGTACAGTACAACGCTCGAAACTTTTCCGTTGTGAAGTTCGTCACGATAGCGTCGCAATAGCGTAAAATATAGGAACGCGGCGGAGGAGAAGGAAGGGTCGGGGAGCGTGATACCTGCGCAGTATATCATTCGCAGCTAATTCGGAGCGGCAGAGTTTCATGCGTTGTATTGTACTATTGTATATACTTATTTCGCGTTGATTGGTAAGTTACGAATTGTTTGAAACCTCGGCACGCGCATCTGCGATACGAAAACAAAGCAAATCGTGGAATAGGTTGGAAAAATATAATGTGCATGTAATTTAATAAATATAAATTTATTATATTCAAAAATATTTCAGGATGGAATTAATATTTGATTTAACTTCTGACGTGTATGCTTGTATTAAATATATAATTTTCGTATGTTATAAACTTTCAATTGTTATTGAATTGGATACGATGTTTGCTACCTCTTATTTTGCGAGGAGGGAGTGGAGGAATTAAATTTGTTGCATTTCATTCACTTTTGTTAGATAAATTAATATTCGTTATTTTAATTATCAACAATACGATTGGTTTACAAGAAATAAATTCACAAGAAAATAGGCAGTAAATTAAAGGGTGATTAATAAATTTCTATAAATAACTGTTTGTATTTAAACGACAACTGATTCCATAAATGTTTGAATTTTCACACGGAAACACCTTAATAACTAGAATGTTCGCAGTGGACTGTTTGCAATCAGTGTACTTTTCTAAATCGATTTTATGCAAGTGCTTTTTGACTATCAACAAGCTTTTTGGAATCCAACTTATAAATAATAGACTGTCTATTTTGGATATCCAGCATTGTCACTGTCGAATAGTGTCGAAATGTTATGTTCGATCCTAAATTGAAATAGATATTGAAATGAATTAACCACATTCACTAATTTGGCCGTATCGAGCAATCGGTCTAGTTCAACCTTGAACTGCTGTTATCTGGGGGTCATGACGTCATCACAAAGAGTGCCGTGCCACAAAATAGGTAGTCCCAGAAGGTCCGCTCCGTATAAAGCACGCCGCCGGCCGAGCAAAAGATTCCCAAACCATCTTAAACGTGTCAGTTGCAAATGGCGCGCGCGAGAGATAAGTGATACTACGTTTTCATTTAAATCAACAACAAAATGACTGTCCGCTACAAGTAGTGAATTTACTTTTTTTTTGGTTACTGCTGATACAGAAAGGTAATAATAAAAAAAACTTGGTCAATTTTTTATTAGATATTCAAACTCGGTTCCCTCAAATTCTATCGTTACACTCAAATTAAATGTATAACTTTATTAATAATAGGCTATGTAAAAATAATATAATCTATGCTATATTATCGAAACGTTTTTTGGATGTAAGAGATATATAATTTTGAATGTATAGTGATCCGAGTTCGATATCTTTTAGAAAACATCTCTCATTAAGATAAAATATTATATTCCGAAAGCAATATTTTTCTATATAAAATACTCTTTTCGGATGCGAAAGCGCTATGCCCTATGAATTATATACTAATATAAAAATAGAATACTAATTCTCCCTAACTTGACCCGTGCTAAAATTTTTGTAACTAACGTGCTAATTTAGTAACTAACTAAAAAAAATATTAATCAATGTTATAATTTTTCAGAAGAACATTGGCTTCAAGTATATTCAATGAGAGCACTTAAATAATAAATCCTAGCTCATTGTTGTGTATACGAATATAATTTTAATACTAACTCTATTTTGTTAAATCAAAAACAACAAAAAATAATGTTCCGATACTCTTATTATCAATATACAACACTATAGGGATAACAGGAGCTATAGAGCAGAGTTTTCAATTGGTAATTAGACAAATTTAATTTTAATTTAAGTGGTGGTGCGTTCCAAACTTGTACGATTAGTTGAATTAATAGAGGGCAAATTTTGCAGTTTTTTAAAATTAACTATGTAAATTGTCAAATTATAAAAGATCTCTTAAAATGAAATGAAACCTGCACTTTTTTATGCCTACTACCTGGTCTCCAGTAGTCTATTAAAAGAAAATTTATTTAAAAATCAAAATTTATTTACACTAAAATACAAATTAACAATATAAAATAAAATATAGCAGTCGCCGCAATCATCGAAAGTGCTTTCCTATCACGAATACGTAATTGTAAGTAATTAAAAATGCCTCCCTTAGATCCCTGTTGATTTATTTTTAGTCATAAGTGTTTTTAACTTTCCAGAAATATCTTAGGACCACATTTTTCTTATTAATAACTTTATTACTAAAAATGTGGTAAAGTTAACTTAAAAATACCTTTAATTATTTTTTAATAAGGTAAAATAATGTTTTAGTAGAAAAAAAATACATGTTAAAATATAATTATCTAAAAGTCGGCACCCCTGGCCCTAAGCGCTGTGTCAAGGGAAGGTAATTAAATGGAGTACATGCAGGAGCGGATCATCTGTGAATAAATATTTTGTGGCTGTGCGTTTTACTTCCGCATAAATTAATCCAAGCGTAAAACGTTTGCTGAATAATATATAGTCTGTGATCCTGATATTCTGTGCGAGCGTTTCTTCAAGTTTCTTGTGTACATACATACATGTCTATGGTATTTGGAAAAAAATGGTGAATAATATTTTATTCCATGAATAGAGTTGTCCAGTATAACAATTTATAGATACAATTTGAAATTGCAAATAAAGTAAAAAAAAAAAACAGGGTTAACTGAATCCTATACTATTGAATGAACAGTTCTTGTATAATATTCCACGAAGATATTTAAGACCACCCTAAAGATTGCGATGAAAATTTTTATTTTGGTAAATGTTTGCTTTTTAAGTTAGTCTATACAGGTGTTTACTCTGAAAAAAAAAATTGTGTACTAGCTTTCGCCCGCGGCTCCGCTCGCATATACATATATAAAGTAATGAATTTTTTTGGATAGAATTGGGTAAAACTCGTCCTCTGTCCAGAAAAGAGTATTCAAGGCGAATTTAAAATCAATCGAACCTATAGTTTCGGAGATCTCGTAATGAGTTAGTCAGTCGGCCAGTCTTGGTATTTCGTTTGTACATGTATAGATTATCAAATAACAATTCTAAGGAAGGAATGGTAATAAAACCGCTTTCATTATATTTTTTTCAGTTTTTGTTTATAAAATTATTAAAATGAACAATTTGTTGATAATAATTATTATAGAAATTTAAACAAATTGTAAACTTATTAGTTACATTCAACACATATACAAATATGCTGCAGTACAGACGTACAAGGTACGTCTATAGTAAAGAAATCAGTGAATTATATAGTAAAGAAATAAAGGAGAAGTCGCTCCTCCGCGTCATGTACACGTTTACAGTAAAATGCACGTAACTTTGCCGCTCTGAATTGTGAATTATATAATGCGCAGGTTAAATGCTCCCCGACCCTTCCTTCTTCCCCCCTGACTTCCAGCTTTACGCCAAAGCGCCATACGCGCTTTCGTGACTAACTTCACAGCGGCAGAGTTTCGTGCGTTGTACTGTACCCTCTTTCTTTTTCATCCCTCTGACACACAAGAGTCGATCGGACATTTTCCCGTGTAGCACCCACCCGCTAAATACGCGATAAGGAACTTCGTTCCAATAATATTTTTCCAAGCGCCGCTTTGTAGCACCATCTCGTATTATTATTGAGGTAACCACACCATTGTTTAATCACACATATTTCTGTTTCTCCACCAGCAAATGGCATTGCATGAAATAGACTACAGATGGCACTACGTAAATGAAAACATAGGTAAAGTTTGTTTTTAGTCTATTTGCGATTTCAATTTGTATGTAAATCCAGGAAAAGTAAATCAGACAATATTATGTCTTCTTAGAAGATATCCTATGAACTCAAATACTTCACCTTTCAAATTCATATTTACACAAACAATTTTTTTTTTGGCCTGCTTTAGCTGGAGGTTGACGACAAAAACGACTAACAATTGAAATAAGTTTTTGAAGGAGATTATATATTTGTAAAATTTATTTTATTTTACATTTTATGACAATATACTTAGTAAAATTGACAAGGAATTTCCTTTATTGATTATACATACGGAGCAAGTGGGAAAAGCAGTTCCGATCGCGAATTTATTGTCCACTGGTAATTATACCAGGGTTTTTACGTTTTTAGTTGGAGTACAACTACCAAATTATTCTTGTAAAAACTATATTAATTATTCTTTATATCATATAAAAGTTCTACAATTTGTTCAGGTAACATTTTCATTCACTGAAATTAATTCACTCTACCTCTATTGTTATTGCTAAAAGTACCTATCTGTTCCTGCTAAGATTGGCACTTTGGAATTACATAATCAAATGAAAATATCTAGGTGCATTAATAAGTAATTAATTTTAATTCTGTGTGTACTAGGTTTTACCAATAGCCATTGAAAATTTTTTCTGGCTACAAATCGCAGTATTATCCCCTATCTTCTAAAAGTTAAAGAGTGCTGTGGCTTCTATCATCAGCTCAGTAGCGTGAGATGATAACTACTAAACGCAAAAGCTTGAATAATTAAAGAAAAAGAGCTCAAATACACAGAAGGTAGATAGATATCTCTCGATTTCTTTGGGATTCCATAATTTAATTCTGACTTGATGACTACGGAACCACTTTGGTAGTATACCCTTGCAAAAAAAAATCCTAACAGGTTCACAATTGGAAAATTTGTCGCTGAACATAAATAAACAATACATACATACGAAATTGAACATCCTCTTTTTTTTTAAAGTCGTTTAAAAAAAATCCGAAGTTTTTCTTCACGTATTAATATGGTCTACGTGTACTCATATTGTCCTATACCTAATTAGAATATCGATATAATGGAGGAAATGCAAGTCCAGAAAATAGTTGGGCCTTGAAAAGTCGAAAGTGGTGCACAACTCAGACGGTGCGCGTTATGAGGCGGGCGGAAATCCCCCTCCTTCTATACAATATCTTGTCACTTGCATGTTTTTAAAAAGAAGCTAAAAACAACAATGACACTAATGAGAAACAAAATAAATAAACTTGCAGCTTGCAATTTTAATTGTTTAATTGTAATTGGCGTAATTAAGTCTAATAATCAGACTTTATGAGCTTTTTATACAAATACTTATTTTCTGTGTGGGCGATTGACGTAACTATGACGTAAGTATGTGGTGATGGCCACGGAAATATATTTTTTTATATCCCGGACGACAGTGTCAACGTGTCAACGGTCATTTTGGACCGTCAACGTCATCTATCAAATTGAGAAAAATGTAAATTTGCACTAAAATTGATAGTTTCCCCCGACAACAACAACTATGAGTTCCGTAAGGAATTTCGCAAAATTCAAAAACAGCCGCGAAGCATCGGCCACGGTGCCCAGGAGGAAGTACGAAACGCTAAAATACAAATATAAATGTCTGAAGCGACTCTTCGAGATCTACGACACGAACGTGCAGCTGACTTACTCGCAGGCGGCGCGCCCCAGCGGCCAGAGGTGCGCCTGCGACAGTAGAGACGTCTACGTGCAAGCCGACGCCGAAGAGCTGGACAACAACCCCACCACGGACCGCTCCAAGAGCGCTCTGTACGAGCTCGCGAAGGCTCAGGAGGCATCGGAGAGCAATTATCGTTCCGAACGTGACGAGTTCGTCGCCGACAAACCGACGGCGGGTCCGGTCTGCGTCAACTACGTCCAGGAGTACAGGAGCACGCCGTTCGACCGCAGCAGGACCGCGGCCGAGTCCTGCGGCGAGAGGCCGGCGTACAGGACCCGCAGGACCATAGGGCTGGTGAAGTTCTTCAGCAGGATATGCGGCGGCGACGCGCAGAGCGCCACCGACGACGGCACGTCCAACAGGAGGGGCGGCTGCAAGCGCAAACGCAAGAAACGAAGAAGAAGGAAGCGTTCCCTGATAACTCTGTTTTGAATCCTTTTAGGCTGTGTCATTTTATGTGTGTATATAAACATGTTTTTTCGGTTTTGTGATGTAAATCAGATTATGTATGAAATAGTAAAAAAGGAATTGTATCTGTAAAAATTTCGTTGTTCAAGTCATTTTTGTATTCTCATGAATTTAACATGTGAAAGAATTCTTTAATCGGCGCATAGGCTCATAGCAAGTCTCAAAATCTGCCAACGCATCGTAAATCCATCGGAGCAATCAAAGTATTCAGCATCAATTAAGGTGACGAAGTAGAAATTTTGGTGATACAGATCTGGATTTTTCTCAGGAAATACAAAATAATGGAAAATGATCTTTGGTGACTCGATCCTTCACGTCATGGCCTTTAATTTATCAGTTGCCGTTACAAGATTTATTAAATTTTATAACAGATATAGTCTGGTCAAGGAATACGTTATCTACTAAAAATAGGAGTTTTCTAAAAATATGAGCGATGGCTCATTCGATACGGACTGCGATTTTGAGAAAGGCGTTTTGAGAATTTCTTCTGCTGACAAAAATTGCATTTATTATTAACAAAAAAGGAAAAAAGAACTAAAGTAAAAATCGCAAAAAATATTCATAAAGTTAAGAAAAATTCTGATAATAAATCATTGTAATGAAAAAAAATAAAATTTTAAATGTATGTTGCCGTAAATGTGATCTAACACCACAAGAATGAATAATTATCTGAAACTATTAACCAAAATTGGAATATTTCATGAACAATTAATATTAAAGATTTAATCAAAAATTGATTGAATAGCTGATTTATAAGCAAAATAGTTCTCAATGAAATTAATGCTAACTTCAATAGTTTACTAGATTTAAGCAATATAAGAAGAAGACTGCAAAATTTTTGAAATAAAAAATCTTGTAAATAATAAATCATAGATACAGACTTGCTGTCAATTTTAGTCAAAAAACAACTTTTAAAAGTCATACTGAATGTTAATTATTATATCTTCAATAGGTAGTTTAAAAGTTACAGTTGTTCATTACTTAATAAATCAAGTAGCTGCGTCAGTTTCGATACGTGTCAATTTCAAAATACAATAAAAAATACAAAAAAGTTATTTTCATTTTTTGAAATAATTGCTTTTATTTTTGTTAGTTTTAGAACAAATGTATAGTGTTATTCAGAAATTGCTTACAAGGAATTCTTAACTTAATGCACATTTAAAATATTAATAAAAAAAGTTTTATTGTAAATAATTTCTTAGCTAATTATTTAAATAATGGAAATATAGAAAAAATGAGTATAAATTTTTTTTTCACATTTTTTTAAAATCATAAAATCTCTCCAAGCATCAAAAGGGAAAAAATCAAAAATATAAGGCTAATCCGTTTGTTTATAAACAATCTTTAAATAAAAAGCTTTAAATAATTTTACCCATTATTATTTCATCTTTATGTTAAACACAAAACCAGCTATGGTTTTTCATATACAGAAAAAATTAACCATAAGTTCTATATTTTTCATGTTTGTTAATTAAATAGAAAGGACTCCAAGAAGTAAAAAAAAAATATAAAGGGATTATTTAAACATTTATGGTGTTTTCGATGAGAACGGAGGTATGATAAAAAGTAGTTAATACAGCATTGTCTTGCTTTTTAAAAAACGCATTTAATTTTTTTTTCCTCAAGAATTTCTTTCGAGAACTGAATTCAGAGCTTTCATAGTTTTTTAGGGTTCCGAGTCAATATAGCAAAAACAGAACCTTTATAGTTTCGTCATGTCCGTCCGTTCGTCCGTATGACACAGGCATTTTATTTCAAAACTACAAAACCTATATTGATGAAATTTATAGTGTAGGTGTCTTGTGTGAGCTGCTACTTAGTTTGGTGGTTGAATAACAAAAATAAATATTTCTACGAGGGGCACCCCATAATGAAGTTGAAAAAAATTTTTTTTAGCAAACATCAACGTGCGATACATACTTCGACAGTTCTTTTAAAAACACTAAGGTTTCTCAGCAATTTTTCTCATTACGTGAATAATTTCGGAAATAATCGCTCTGAAAGTTGCAAAATTTGTGTTCTCCCCTCTATTTTCTAAACCGTATGTTCAAGAAATATAAAAAAAAAATAGAGAAGGTAATGTTTAATAAATACTTTCAACTAAAATTATTGAACATGGTTAGATATACTGTTTTTAGTTATTACCGAAAAACTGCGCTTCTCAACAAAAGGACGTAAGAGCCACGAAGATACGCTCTTTTGCTGATGTTCTTTAGTTTCCACTATTTTAATAGTTATAGTCGACATGCCTACTTGATTTTTTAGTTATAGGTGACTAAAGTGCTTATAACTTCTGCGCGGGAAGTATAGAACAAGCGTAACAATGTACTTTTTTCATCTGTAAGGCATTTGTTTGCAATAATGGCTTCGGAACCCTATAATGAGCATGGTCCGACATTCTTTGGCTAGTTTTTTTTATTATTATTGGATTAGAATTTCGTGCAAGCCCTCGTGTCGGATCTACGGTTGAAAAAAACGAGTCAGGTACTTATCAGCTCACTGCCGGGACATCTCACGATGTATTTTATTTCGGATCGAAGATCTTGGATCTTCAGTTCTTCATGTCAGCCTACTGCGGGTCGAGGTTCTTACACGCCTCGTGACGAGAAGTGTTTGAGCTGGTTTATCCTACCCTCGACTTGGCAAGGTCAAGCAATATAATGCACTTATTGCCTCTATTAAATGCGTACTGCTCTTAAAGACAAAATGACTACGACCGTATCAAGGAAAAAAAACTACTACTACAACATTTGATATTTCTAAAAAAAATTGTTCTGTTTAACATAAATGGAAAAGAAAAACTTATAAACAATTAAAGATTACAAAAAAGGGGGTCTACGTTTTTGCGAATAACTCAAAAACTATTGATGCTAGATGAATTAAAAAAAAAAGGTTCTGAAAGAGGAAGAAATTTCACAAAACAGGTCTCAACTCCTTGAACCGTAGGACTAATATTTATAATTTTTCCAGAGGGGTGAATGTGCGGCCGAAAACGAGTACTCTGGCTTGCGCACGCCCCGCCCATTTCCAACACTCAACAAATATCATTAAAACGTATTAAATATAAAAATCAAGGAATGAAAAAATTCTGGCCCGTAGAGGATGGATAAATGAATAATAGTGCGCGTCAAAAAGTTTTTATCGCAATTTTTTTGTTAATCATGCATTACTTAATTAACAATTCTTTTTTTACTCGAGCATGAATATTGCTAGTGGAATAATTATTAAACAAAACCTCTTAAAATTATTTCGCTTCGTATAGACCTTGTGGTAACTATAATTAATTAAGCAAACATCATGTGGTATTTTAAATTGTTATTGTCTATTAGTTATGAATTGTTTAAACGACTAAATAGGGAAAAATGACAAAAAAGGGGTACATACAATTTTTTCATGCAATTTCATTGTTGTCACTGTTTTTAGATCGCAAACATCTATAACAGTATAATTGATTTAAATTTTTTCACTCATTTGTTTAAATATTTTTCTTGAGCAAATGTAATTTCTCATTTTTGAAAAAAAATTTTTTCCCATTGTTTTAATTCAGGATGGTTACGACTTTAAAAAAAATCCAAATTATATTTTACGATTGCTTACAAACGATTTTTATCTTTTTAGATCGCTTAAACAATATATTAAAAAAAGATTTTTACTTTGAAATTCATTATTTAAGTTATTCAACAATATCCAAGATAATGTTTTTGTCCTATTCTATTTATTTCTCAAATAAGCAATTTGTTGTAAACAATGACCGTTAGTGTTTTTATTTTTAATTTTTTTTTGAAAGGAGAAAAAATAACAAAAACAGTCATGATCAACAATTTGCAAAAAAAATTATTTAAAAGTTTATGATTTCATAAATAATTTTTGTTATTAATGTAATCATAAACTTTTGTATACAACAAAATTAACATAATCGATTAAATGGTTATTCTATGATGCTTGAACTAACCGACGGGAAATTACATATTACTTTTAGAACAATATGAGATTTGTAGTGTTTCATTATCGTCTAGGAAATCGTACAGTAACATTTATTTAACATGAAACTGATTATTATTTAGGAAAAAAAAGCTGAGGTGCACTTACATAATTTTATTAAAAAAATAATAATTTATTTATAAAAGTAAATGTCAAACGCTATAAAAATCTTTCTATGTACAAAAAGTCTATAAATTTTAATACATAAATAATAACACTTCTTACATCTATACGTAGAAAATATTTTTGGAATTCATTCATTTTCCTAACGAATATCTCGTAAAATTTATAAATACCCTGAAAATTTCATTATCCAAACGATCCTTCTGGCATGAGTAATGCTGCAACAAAAAAAAATAAACTTGTCTATGTGAGGAGAATACAAAAAAAAATGTATAATTGTACGCAAAGGAAACAGAGAAAAAAATCCGCCATGTGCATCGTATCTTTAATTTACAAGAAAATTATAAAAAAATATAAAAACTTTATAATTTTCTTCTAACAACGCGAGACGAATTGATCGATTTTTCAATAATTGAAGATAAAGTGCTGTCGACGTAAGGAAATTATTCGCTAAATTAATTAGCCCTAAATCGAAAAAAGAAAAGTATTTTTTTCCACCAAAGACATATACCATATTTACGTTTTTCATAATCCCTAGAAACGGACGACCCGATTTCCAATTCACTACCGCTAATATAAAGAAATAAAATAAAATTGGCCCATTACTTTATTGCCAACAAACATAATTTGAATTCGTCTTTTCCCTTGTTTTAGCAGGGCGCGTTCCTTTATGAGATTCATAGATTTCTTCATTATAATAAACATCCATATATGTACAAATTATTTTGTGTTCATCTAGCGATCTGCAGGTCTTTTCGTGCAACCACTGGTTTCGGTCAGGAGTATGAACTTCGATTCCCGTCCGTCGCGTGTGTATATGTTTGCTTATCAATGTTCGCAGCGTATTACATTCCGGTTGACACGCCAAGGTCGCGTCGCTGGCACCGTCTATCACTGAACGGAACAGGTCCTAATGGATGCCCGATGAAATGCTCTCCTGCGATCTTATGACTTCAAATCGAGGGCCTTGGAATTTGAAGCTTTTGACGCTGATAACTCTGCGCGGCCGTTGTTCTCGCTTGCGATCCTCGGTCAGCCGCGACCCTGGGGCGTCAGTCCACCTGATGCAGGCAGTCTCACGCTTGTGGTCGCCAGTCGAGGCCGGTTCTTCCTCAGCGGTCGTCGGCTCTAAGAGTGTCGCCTGTTCGCACCGATTTCCTGAGTTAAAACGCTTAGTATGTTCTGTTCATCGCTTTTTCCGCCGCATGTCGAGTCCTCGTGAACGAAGTGACCCGTAGAAGAACATATCTGGCGTCCGTGTATCATGATTAGTAAGACAAGCTGTTCTATGAGACTTTCGTGTTTCAAAGTCGGAAATATAATATACTACCTGACTCGAAACACGATGAACTGTCAAAATTTGTGATGTATTTGGAATGTGTTTCACACAACACTACGGAAATGCTGCAAATTTCCATGAAATCGGTCAAATTATAACAGTTACTATTAATTTTCATTGAACTCTTAACAATGTAACTCTAAAAATAATGTAATCTGCATCTCTTTCTTTGGTTTAAGCTATGTCCATGCCAAGTTTAATTAAAATCTGTCAAATTATAAGAGCCCTTAATCGATCTCACAAGACACAATCACGGAACCTGTAAACCACTTTAAACACTCTCGCTGTATTAATAAGGTAAAGTAAGTGACGATATGGTAATTATTGATTAGTAGTGTATGCACTATCAACGAAAATAGTTACTAATAAATAATAAACAATAAATAATGTCAAATAAATAGGTGATGTACCCGCGATGCAGGCGGTCATGAAGCAGATGCCGCAGCCGGCGAAGAAGGCGCGGACGGCGACCTGCGGAGGACGAGCGCGGTGTAATGGCGGGAAATTAGGTATACAATTAGGTATAAATAATACGTATAATTCATATTTACACAACGAATTTAAATAAATATGAAAAAAAAAATGGTTTATTCGTAAAAGTAACTCTATAAAAATTTTCATGTATACCAAAACTCGGTAGCAAGTCATAAATAATATTTCTTTCGGGAAATTAGGTATGTTATTCGAAATAAATAATTTGTTATCTAAATATAAATGAGTCACTAAGAATCATCACTTCTTTGTATATTTGTAACACTTACAATCGATTCGTAGGTATTTGATATATCCGTTTTAAAGGTTTCTAAATTATCCTTTTGGCAAAATATATTATTTCCGACTATCCAATTGGCGCAGTTTTAGTGATCCTGCTCGCTGCGCCGGGGGCGCGTGTTAGATTCCTGCACAAGACAAACATTTATTCATTTCATTAAAAATAATGTTTGTCTTGAGTCTCGGCGTTCCTACGTATTATATGCATATATTTATACAAATAAAAGTATATACGTATGATATCAACTGTTTGATATCCATAGTACAAGCCTCGTTGCTTATTTTTGGACCAGACGGCGATGTATCTATGCCCGACG
The DNA here is from genome assembly GCA_005406025.1 of Eumeta japonica. NCBI lineage: Eukaryota > Metazoa > Arthropoda > Insecta > Lepidoptera > Psychidae > Eumeta > Eumeta japonica. Next base: position 54,147 of record BGZK01000965.1, on the reverse strand, counting down.
ATACATTACATATTATTAAAATTTTATATCAGATCGATGGGTTTGAGTTTAAGCCGCCCACTCTGGCCCCTTCGAGTGGTGTTGAAGAAGGCTGCTGACGTTCGTCCTTACCGACGTGATGACCTGTTCTCCGAGAGGCGTGGAGCGAATGCCTTAATTTGACGTAAATTTAAAGTAGTTTTCGCGCTTACCTTGGACAGCGTCTCGCGCTGCGCGGGCGCCATGGCGGCCAGCACGCCGATCATGATGCCGGCGGACGCGGGGTTCGTGAACCCGCAGAGCGCGTACGTCGCCACCAGCTCGCCGCGGGGCTGTACACGTGGAGGCAAATCTTATTGCACACCTTGAGTGTGTAATTTTCGTGTATAATATTAAGGTGACCAACTATTTTTTGTTCAAAAAGAGTGCACTTTGCAAGTATTTATTTACAAGAAAGGAAATTCCCATAAAACTTTGCCGTACATATTACGCATGCGTCAAGACTGTCAAGCATGCCGTGCATACTGCACGTCAAAGATCAGCCTGGGGATTACGTACACAAATATTGGAGATATAGATATATCCATCTCTTTTCACAAACGTAATTTTGACGTTGTTAGAAAAAGAGGTCTGTAGTATCTATCTACCTTTTCAGGTACATAATACGGCCTCTCAATTGTGCATTTACACATATTATTAATATGTGTAAATGTATTCATTGGTGTCTTGAAACTGTTCTGACGATTTCGATGTAAGTTTGTACATTGATGACGTTTCGCTTTTCTCGTTTATTTACGTCCCGACTAAAGCATAAATGCGAGAGAGGGTCGAATTTGGTACAAAAAATGTCAGAGCTTGGACGGCCTCGTCGGCGAAAGAGTTGATATTCGAACCGAACGAGGAATTGAACGCGGAATACAACTAGAAAAGTAGTTGAAGTGTCTGAAATGGAAAAGATGTTGTAGTAGTAAAGAGAAACATATGGTCGTTATTAAACTACCCCCTTAAATAACATAAACAGAGAACATAAGACGACAGTGACAATCAATTTTGAGGAAATTCAGAAAACTGATAGAATTCATTGTTACATAAAATATAGGTTATTGTTCACTTCTTTATATGTGTATGTCTGTATCACCCGTTACAATTATAAAATTTAAAAGTCATTAATCTTATACCATTTAATCGGCCATGCTTATTGTTTGCTTTATTTAGAGAAAGGCCGATGTTAAAATAGAGGACGAGGGTGTGGGAGTGGGAAGTACAGCGAAAGCCAAAGTAAGAGGAAGTATTAACAATTTCGATCATGACTATATGATTAATAATAATAATAATAATTTAATAATAAGAAAGTCATAGTAAATTAAAACGAACTATATGGATTTTACACAGCGCCTTTTTAAGTATTAGTCCTATTATTCAAATATTACAAGTGTGGTATTTGGTGTCGATATTCGGTCGTAGGGAACTCAATCACGCATAAACTGCTTGACGGATTTAGATGAAATTTTGGCACACAAATAGAATATTTTCTGGATTATACGCATGATGTTTCACATCTTCCACTAATATGTTCCTGCGCAATAATTGACAAGAAACCGGGACCTATATCGAAATAGGAATCGATAGCGCGATTGAAAAGATTGTTGCAGGATTGAAAAGGAATAAGATCGTGTCGGAACTGACTGTGAAATTGGAACTTGAACCGAACACGGGATCGGATGGTGTCAATGATAGCAAGAGTACTTGATATACAAAATGAGGTATTAGTTATATTTAAACGCGGGCGAAGACGCGGGCAAAAGCTAGTAATTGTATGTTTACTATATATTTATATCTTTATAAATTAAACGACTGATATACATCATTGCTCACCACTCGGAATAACTTCAGACCGTATTATTTATTAAGTAGGAAGATGTGAAAATATGAGGGCCTATTAACACCACGACGTATCACATAAACGCGCCCCTCGCCGAAAATACACCCTGATATGTTTTCCCTGACGAGCCAAGGGAAGTATAGCTTCAGAAGTCGCTTATCGCTATCGCCTAAGCCAAAGCATTGTCGTATCCCACTCGCCGCATCCCTGACGTCGCCTTTCAGCCCCTCCCTGCCCGTCGCCCTTCAGCCCCTCCCTGCCCGTTGGGGACTCACCGATAGCAGGCCCTGGAGCTTCATCTCGCCCATGCGCTGGTACGCCACGAACTCGTTCACGATGGTCTTCAGCCCGATGAGGACGCCGACGTGCTCGCACTCCTCCCACGGCGTGCCTGTCGGGTGCGAGCTTTTGAAAAAGTAACCGCGAAAATACTTTTTTTCAAAAATTGGCTCTTTGACATAGCCCTCGTCTATTATATATCCCGGAGGGTTGGGCAGTGACCACAGATTGAAATATGGTTACGATTTTTGTATATTTCTCTCGCTTCACTGATAGTGGATCCATCAACCGTTTCATTGAAGACTGATGTTATCGATTGCGTAAAATTTAAACCTTCCTTAATATGCCACCGATTTGTTTTACGTAAAATTTTCTAGTGCGATCCTTGCCGACATTTTCATCACATATATTCGCTCTGTAATATCGTTTTTTTCTTCTAATTCAAAAACCTCTTTGTTTTATAGGTTATATTTAACTTTTTAAATACGTCATTATAATATGAAATTCGCTGCTCATTAGGAAGGCAGTTTTCCCTCTAGAAGTTTTTTGTCAGTTTATACTTTCATTTATCTCTTCGAGATGGCGAAACCAGGGCAAAATGTCGTAGATTTAGTAAAATTAAGCGATACTTATTGATTTAGTAAAATTACAAATCGAATTATTAAGTTGTAATAAGTGGTGTTGTAGTTTTAAGCTTGAGAAACAACAACGAAGTCTTGACTCCTTTTCGCAAGCAAAACGTTGGGTGAACGCCAATAATATTGTTAAGCATTTAAAATGAATGCTTAACATTACGTTCTATAGGGTATGTATTGTCAACTACAATTTTCAAATTTATTTTTAATTGTTTTAATTTGTGGACACTTTAAAAGTTGATGTTATTTTCAATTTTACTTAATACTTCAATTTGTGTACAACTATTCTGGATTTAAATAAATTTATCATACAATGAACGTAACGTGCTTATGGCGCGGCGTGTTCATGGGATAGTTCGCCATCATTAACCACTGGGCCACGGAAGCTTTGAAGGCAAAAATGTTAAACGTTGAAAGTTAATACGGGATTCGAATACCAATCACTGGCAAATTCTTCTACAAATTTTTAACTTAAGTTAAAGTAAGTCAATCGTTTCGCGCTTCGGAGAGCACGTCCTAAAGCGTTCTCATCCTTAACCGTCGGGCTTGGTTGTTAACGGTAGTTAGCGGCACCCGACAGCAGCGACTCGGCGCCAAGAGCTCAAAATTCCGGCTCTAAAACCTGAAATAAAAGGATTAAGGGAAAGGCATGCCCTGAAATTTGTCGGTTGACCCACCCATCAGCCACGCGAACGGGATGAACACCTTCCCGAAGATCCATTCGAGGTTCAAGTCGGGGTTGCCCAGCAGCCCGCCGGCGTAGCCCAGCACGCCGTTGACGAAGGCCACGAACGCCACGAACGCCACCAGATTGGCTATGATGTTCAGGATCAGCGCGATGCCGTTGGTGGCGCCCCTCGTGGCCGCCGACAATGTGGAGCGGTCCTCGCTGAGGATGTAGAGAAATGATTGGTGAGTGATTATGCAAAAGCACCATTTTGTGGTTGCGTTTCATATTTCAACTAAACCATATAAAATATATAGTCAAAATGTAACGAAATATCGAAAATTAAAAAAAAAAGTGTCAAACGAACTACTATTAAGCCAAACAGCAAAAGAGTGTAAAAACAGCGAACCGTTAGTGCAGAGTGCTAAAAACAGGGTATAATTAAAACCTTTTTCGTAATGAGTGCATAAAAATAATATAGAAGTATCTAATTAGATTTATTTATTCTAATACTATTAGAACTGTAAAAAACCTTCATGTTTACACACTTTTGACGCCATCTAGCGAAAGATCTCCGTACCAAAAAACACTGTTATTAACACAGCAACCGAGAGAGGGCGCTTAAACGTTATGAAAGAAATCAAAATGCTACTGAAAATAGGCAGATAAATGAGAAAACAAAAATCATATATGTTGGCAATGACAGAAGACATAAAAACATAACAATATCAACGAAATTTATAGTTAAAAATGAAATTGTGGATGTTAAATAAAACAATACAGTAGTATAGATATATATATACTCCTGTATTGTTTTTTTTTTTAATTTTTTGTATAATGTCTAATGTACTAATGTCAAAAACTATTATATATATCTATATATAATAGTAAAGGAAACGAGATATAATCGTGTTAGTGAAATCCATATCTCGTAATAGTCGACATATGCTGCACAGCATTAAGGCGGAAGACCGTAACGGGGGCCACAATCGGAGCTCGTTTAGCTATAAGCTGCATTTTAAAGCTTTAGTGACCGTCGCATACCCCTCGAACATCTGGATGTTGTCGACGGCTGTGAGCGACCGCTTGACCTCCGGCAGCAGCAGCTTGGAGTAGCAGAGCGCGGCGGGCGCGGACATCACGCTGGCGGTCACCAGGTGCGCCGGCTGCGCCCCGAACTGGATGTACGCCGCCAGGATGGTCCCTAGAACGGGGTGTCGTGATGATACCGACTGACGGACGAGTTAATTTTTAAACTCATCAATAATTGCAATAATAAAGCGAACGCAGGTACGGCTGTATCGGATGATATCTCACCTGTTTAGTTGAGTTAGTTTAGTAGTTTTAGCGAAGCGACGTGTCAAGGATTAGCGACAGTATAGGGTTTTTATTGTTTTAAATTTGAGCGTTCTATGCTTTGTAAACTAAGGGAATTAAAGGTAACCACTTACTAAAAAGTTTAAAAATTTGATTAAATTTTTAACTCGTATTATGCGCAGTCGTTACACATTTACAGAATTAATTATTTCTTTTTTGTATCCAAATTATCATATTACATATTCCACGGTGTAAATAAAATTTGAGTCTGAAAAAACATTTCATTATCAATAATTCTTCTATGCCTATTTACTTTTCTATTACTCTTTTTCTGCATTATATTATTCTCCTTTTATTGTGCACTTTTTTCTTCTTTAATTTGATCACACTGTCACATTAAATAGAGTTGGTCACTTTTTGAACGTGAGGGACAAACGCGATTACACGTTCGTCCCTTACGTTAAAAAAATACTTATCAGAACTATTATAAGTACAAAAGCACAAAGGTTCAACGTGATGGAACACACTCACGCCCTCACCTGAGACGGTGGCGAACCCCGAAGCCATTACGACATGAAGCTCGGATTCCGTCAGTAATGCGACATACGGCTTGATCAGTAGGGCTGATTCTGTCTGGAACAGGTATGTAAACAAAAATCAACTGGGTGCTAAAACAATTTTACATATCGATCGAGCGACGCGAGTTATAATTGACGTTAAAATTGGCACCAGAAGACTCAGAGTGACGAAGTAAGGGATCATAACTGCTATAATTAACTGAGTCATAGTCTCTAGTCACGACAAAATTAAAACAAGCAATCTTTAGAATGGCAACGAAGCAATATAATGTAAAACTATTAATGTCTTATGGCCGAAGACTGTCACGACACCTGTCGGTATAGTGATCAACTTTACACGTCACTTTAAAATATTTTATACCTAATAATTATTTACAAATAATAACCTTATCTACGTGCACTGAAAGAATTATCAAATCGCACTCCAATGAAAATTTATCTGTACTAATTGCAATTTAGTAGATACATGTTGTCAATGATTGTACTGTGATACTTCCTTGTAACAGCAGCCGGGTGGAATTATCTTGATGTTAAATGAATATTTTTAGATTTTTAAGATATTAAATATTCAGATTAACGGTTCGCAACCCACATTGCCGAGGAATACGTTGCCGACGGCGATGACGCTCTCGCAAACGGTGGTGGCGGTGGCGGCGCGCAGCAGGTAGCCCAGCTTCAGGCAGAACCACTGCAGGGCGCCCCAGAAGAACAGGATCTCCACCAGCATACTGAAGAAGAAGATGACCGGGAGGGTCTGGAAGAACGTTTAATTGTTATCAGCGTGTGCGTTTGTTACAATTTTGAATGTCGATGATATTTTCTTGCCAATTTGGAATATTTACTAAAGCCCTGTGTGTACGTAAAAATAATATGACATACTTACAGCGGGAAAAATGCTTTTTCGCTCCACTACGCCAGAATCACTAGCAAAAATTTTTTTTCCGGGCGAATTTGCTTCGAATTTAGTACAATTACAAAATTTTCGATATTTCATTAGTTACAACGGAACCCTAGATACGGGAGTCCGATTTCCATCTTGGCCGGTTATTTTATTATTGTATTTACTGCTTTTTTGAAAAAATACAGGCATTTCATTTAAATTATTATTAAAGTATATTATTCTCAAAATGTAAATGTTCAGGGAGAACTAGGAAACTTATGCCATATAAAACACACGCTGAACTTGTTTTTGCAAGAAGGAGATTCTTAGCAATTTATTTCCTTGTTTCAATTTGTTTCAATTTTGTGTTCTTTTTTTGGTGACATATGTAATCGGCTTACATATTTAATAAACAAATACATTATTTTAACAGTATCAGTCAACTATCCATTGTAATATTTGGTGGTAAGCGTGGATAATAAGCATTTTTTAAAGCTCAGGCAAATACGCACTGTATCTTTATTTATTGCAATTTTAAATAAACTAAAAATTATTAAAAAAGTAATAATTTCATTGTGTTACCTCCAACAATTAAAACTTTAATATTTCTATGTCTAATCCGTAATTTTATTTAATAGCTTCATAATTACAGATAAAATCTAGATGTCTCTTTGCAAGCAACACCTAACATTTTAGCCAAACAAATTCCGAGGCACCGTTTGCACAACGTATGCCGTCCAGTGCTTCGCGATTCTGTGCTAATGCATCGAGTATGTTCTGAATGTCCTTAAAGTCGATGCCACTTTAAATGCGTCATCGTGACCGTTAAATAAACAAATCTAATGCACTCACGCTGAAAGCGAACACAGCCTCGTCGTGCACGAGGAAATCGCCGAAGACGAAGGCAGCCCCGTCTACTCCGTAGGACAAGAAAGTTGCCACCTAAAAAAAAAATTATAAGTGTTCCTTATAACATTAATTTTTTTCCTTAAATTATTACTATTATTATTTTTTTGAATAAAATATATTTTATTGCAATAGATAAACACTTTTTACACGCTTTATATTTCACCTGTATGTTTGTATGTATGTATGTATGTTTGTAACTCTCCTTTGGCGGCTGCTGACTCCAAACGCCCTCTGTTGGAGATTCTCTATACTACCTGCTTCAGTCTCATTTTGAAATTTGACACCTCAAATTTTATTAACGAACGCTGTGGGAAAATTATGTGGAAAAACAATAATTTGAATATAGAAATAATCAATAAATATTATTGAAAAAGCGTAAGTGCTACATGTTTGTCCGTTCTGAAAAGCACCCCACACTTTTCACAATAATAATATTTATTGTTGGTTCATTAATTGATTTCTATATTCAAATTATTTTCACTTTTAGTTTATTCCACTATAAAAGCGTGTTTTTTAGTTTTTTTAAACTATATTTATTTCAATACTAAAGAAGGTGTACATTAGTTTACAGATTTTTTTTGTGATTAAGGAGACGTTTCATGTAATAAATATTTTTCTTTTAGCTAACAACATTTTGATGTGTCTAAACCAATTGTTTCCTAATAAACAAACAACATAGACAATAACCAGATTAATTTACCAAATGGCGATAACAGCTGCAAATGGAATATTTCTACATCGAAATTGTACTTTTAAGTCTACGCGCACTCGTTGATCAATCCGACTGATTTGAATTTGATTTCAACAGCAAAAATTATTCAATGAATTACATAAATCGATGATTGAAGAAACTTCGTATGCGAAAAATAGCGTCCCTTCTTTTGAATGTATTTCGGTTAAATTTTTTTCTCACAATTGTAGTGGTATACGTGAGTTTGTTTTTATTAATGAAAGATGATAACTAAGTAATTCCGAAAACAATGCATTAACTACATTTTTGATATATCGCTTGTTGTTATTACAATGAAAAATCTTTTAATACCTTTTTCTATACTCGCATACTTACAGTTTGATTTAGCAAATTGAAACTTATTATTAACGTGTTAAGTGTTAATATCAATAGTGACTTATCGTTCAGTTTCGGTTCAGTTTATTGTCTAAAGGAGAAATTCTGTTTCTATTTTTATGTATCGCTTTACTTTAAGTATGATTTCTAAGCGAGAGACCATCTAAAACAAACCAACCATATTGCAACAACCTGCTAACTAACACAGTATAATATTTTATTTTGTCATTTTTTTAACGCAATTTACTTATGGTAGAGTCCGCTGCAGCCAACTTGGTTGCATTCCGAAAATGGACCCGTGAAATGTTATACTCTTACGGAACACGGACGTGAAGTAGCAGTTTCCGCTGTTGCACTTCGTCCAGTGAGTGAGAGTTGTCTGACGCCCTCCCCCTCAACCTTCCCATCAGTTCGATCACCCCTTCATTAGATATCCTATTCCTTTCCAAGAGGTCGGCAATGAACTGATGACTCCTTTGGGGTTGTGAGTGTCCATGGGCGGCGGTAACCTACTACTCTCTAATGGCTAGCCTGCTTGTTTGATCTTAGAATATGCTATAAAAATCCGCGCCTACCGAGGCACACCTTCCCACAATCTTTTTATTTGCGATTGTGGTATCATGACTTGAACAGTTTTTGACGTGTTTCTCATAATTAAAAGATAAATAAAGAAACTTTAATATAGTGTAATTCCGTGGAATCCATATTGATTTCTTTAGTAAAAGGATTCCCAAAAATCCATGTGTGTGCATATATTAACTCGATCGCGCACGCAACCGGTCCAAAACTCGTTAAATAAAGCAACTCGATCATTGATTTAAGATTAGTTTCGCATACCTAAAATGTTTTGAAATGAGGTTGCATCAACCAGGCGAGTTAGCGATCGCTACCACACAAACCGGTAGCCTTTGAAAACCTGTACATTTAAACGCTTGGTTACTCAGCGTCAACAGCATTTGTTTAAATTAAAGCGACAATGTAAACAAATGTCAAAGAACAAATGGTGATTTATGTTGCAAAAAAAAAACTTATACCTTTTATATTTTTTAAGGAATTAAAGATCAATAAATGAATACAAATTGTTTTTTTTTTATTTCTATGTTGCCTTTAATTGATGTTTTCTTTTTTCACGCCTCATAAGCGGAGCGCATGAGGTGGTGCTCTACTCTCGCCTTACGAAAAACGAGTGATTTTTTGAACTTTAAATGTCTTTAATTATTACATGTTGCATTTGTAAAATAATGTATGCACTCAAACGGCAAGAATAATCACTGATTTTAATATCTGTAATATCATCAAAACACATTTTGTTATAGAACATATTTTAAAACTGTTTTAAAATTTTTCGTGGACGTCCGTGTGTCTGTGTGTGCGGATCCTGTATGTGGTCACGATAACGAATGAAATACTTCACTAATCGAGTGTTTTTTTTTTTCATTCGCTTTAGTATGCATCTGAATAGAAGCCTATTGAATTTCACTGTCTAATTCAGTGTAGTTTAATTGATATTTAATAAACAAAATTTTGACGATTCTTTTAGTAAAAAAAATTTTTTTTTAAATTAAATCTTAATCTAGAGAATATAAGAAACCCGAAGCGTGACTGTCTTTTTTATTCTCAATGTTTAAGTAAAAATTTTGACGCCACGGTAAGTATTTTTTTTTTATTTATTTCAATTTAAATAAAAATGACGAATACGGTATAAATTTTCGTTAACATATAGAATGTAGAGTATTGAACAATGCATACCAAGTAATTTGTAATCATTCATAAAGAGTGAGCTCTAGTTATTCGTCGGAGCTGACATACGCACTTTTCTTTAGTAAAAATGGAGTAACCGCTATGAGGCGTGCACTTTTGGATTTTCCAAATTTTTATTGTTTATGCTACTGTAGGTGACCTCACCAGAGACATGACAATGTTCTAATTATCACTCATTTAAAGGATATCTATTATAAAGACTAAATAAGTGACTGTCAACGTTCATACATGATTTTCGCTTGCCTAATTATTTGTTTAGAATGTTCGCTAAATACAAACTTTAAAGGATTCCACAATGGCGTATTCTTCATATACAAAAATCAGTAATGTCTTTGTAATATTTGATCTCGCAACTTAACCAAAGACAGAAAATTATTCATTAGACATAAAGCGAATAGCATTTATATTTTATAAAACAAAACATATTTTTAAAACAAGCTCCTTAATGTGGCTTTCGGCAGTTATCGTTTCTTCGAAATGGTCTTGCGATAATAAACAAATATAAATAATCTAAATTAAAATATACAATTAGATTCGCAGTTGAAGAAAAAGCTTAAGGAATTTTTTCTTCACGGGGATTCCCTACCACGCACTTTTTTTTTATTTCTGGTTCCGTTGCAAATAAAAGGAAAGTCGAATTCATTACTCGCAAAATATAAAATACACGAATATATTTATTTGACATAAATAAATAAAAAAATAGCTCCATTCCTCGAAACGGTTTCTCAGTTAGAATTTTATTACAAACACTGAACAATTCTAGTCCTATCGGCGGCAATTCCGCGACGTTTACTAAAACTAATAAAAGAAAATAACATTTATTTTGTAAAGATTTAATTCTACTGACTTTGGTCCGTAACTTTTGGTTTCGATCGATTATTTCTAGCTAAATAATTTTTGTAAGTCTCATAGGTAGCATCTATGCTCTACGTCCAATGTCATGATGTGCGCGTCTTGCACCCGCCACCTTATTTAGCCTATACCATTCCGCTATCACTATTTACTCTAAGAATTAGCACTACATTTCAGTAGCTGATCTAGATGCCACTTCATGGCACCAGCTCACGAGTACCATGATGAGGCAGCCGTCGCCCGACTCAACCATATTAGAGAGAAGCGTGCGACCCGCTCTCACAGTCACCACGGATAGGACTATTTTGTCTTTTTTATTTTATTATAATTTTTTATAGTACTCTTTTTATTTGTATATACATTTTGATTTTGACCTTATTTTCTTTCTGTATGTTTTCTTTTCAGATGTATATACGTTTGTAATTTTTTTTTTTAATACATATTTTTTTATCTGTTTTATTATTGTTATATTTAAACTATCTTAATTCCTATTGCATATCACTTTACGTCCACATATATTTTTATTACATAAATTTGTGTTATTATATCAACATATTTTTTGCTAACTTCAAGCCATATATTTTTACATACCACGGTTCACACATGTCTTAATTTTAATTCTTTTTAAGAGATAATTTATTTACTTAGAGTTAATGACATTTCCTTACATACACATTAAGGAATAGCTTCCAGTCTTGTCTTAGTCGAGGAGTAAGCCTTGTCGGCCTTCCAGGATTTTTTGTCCTTATTGTGAATAGCCATTTTGGCATTATTGTCGTATATTTTTTTGTCACTGGCAGCCAAGGCACTATTGATGAAACTGCCGACTACGTTTTCACCATCGTTCGTATAATATACATATTTCCATCACGGCGTACGGTACACTGTCTTGCAACTTCTGCTTCGCCGTGGTCCGCATGATGACGGCTCCTTCAGACGTCAGGCCCCGTATTTCATGAAGGGTCAGAACACGGGACTGTTCTCTAATTCCGAATGCCTGGACGATGAGGGATTCTTTCTCTACTTGTGTGTATGTTCGGTAGAGAGTTTTTGGGAGAGTTAGTCGGATTTTTCATGTCACTGTATCTCTTCAAGTGCAAAAATCGGAACTTAGTCTTAGACGAGTATATGTCACTATATACCACGTTGAAGGCATATGCTACATCCATCGGGTTTCTGTAAGTGTAGAGCCTGGGAGTTCATTGACCCATGTTATGTCGGACACCGTCTAGTCTTCCCAAGAGTTACTGGAATTTTAGATCTGATGATGGCTTCCGCCCTCTCTAGCATTCTTTCCTCCAGTGTTAGTCTCGTGCATCGGGCAGTTACCACTATCGGGTCATACGAGTCATGCACTTCGGTCTTCCTGTATGCTTAGTCTGTTTTTTTTCAAGGGACACAAGATCATATTTCGCACTGCATATTTATGCAACTTGTACTTTCTCTGAATATTGTTTGAGAGTTGTTGTTATATACAGCAGTCTTTGCATCCTCAAGCGCAGCCGTCAGGTGTGACTCAGATTTACTGAGGTATATCTGTAAATACCTCTCGCGCATGTCTTTGTGGAGTTTTTGTGAAATTCTAGGGTTGCCGAAGTAAGCGCTGTGAACTCCGAGAATGTGTTACTGTTTTCCGCAGACTTTTCACCCCGGGCATACTTTTTGCAGCTCTTCCTAGTGTCGTCAGAAGGGCACGGATGCGTCCCTGAGACTCGGATTTTTCTTTTTAGTCTCCCTGCCTACTTTCTTCTAGCTTCGCCGTCTTATCTTCGACTATGCGTTACTGGAGACATCCGGAACCTGATGCTCCTTCGCACAGTATGAGATACCCTCAGGTGTCTACTTTAACCGGATCCTTTGGGTCGCGCTGCAAGAGTTAGTTTAGGCTTTTACCTCAAACCTCCTACACCATTTCTTCGTGATCCGCGGACTCTTTGATGCATCCCAGTCGATCGATTTCTCAGGAGTTTTTCGATAATCTTTCCGAGAATCGATAGGAGGCCTATTGACTTATATGATTTCGGGTGAGTGTAATCTTCCTTTCCGGGTTTCCGGATCACAACCACGTGGGTAACCTTCCACTGCCGGGGGAAGTGCCCTAGCAACAGACATTTCTTTGCTATCGCCAGGAAAATGCCCTCTACACTGTTGATGGCCGTTCTATAAATGTCCGCTGTTAATCTGTCCGGTCCGGAAGCTTCCTTCTGATTTTGTGCCCTCAGTACCTACTGCAGTTCTACGGTAGTGAAGAGTGGATTATCCCTGGCTAGCCCAAATTTCTCGATCTTATATTTCAGTTCTGTGTGATATGATTAGTTTGATGTCACGGTATTGTCTGGGTAGAACATTTGCCTGGCTGACTGAGTTGGGGTGAGGGTTTACCCGTTTTCGTTCCTCAGTAGAATGTCTTTGTTTCTCCTCGTGGTTTTCATCATCATCCGATAAATCTTTTCCCACATGGTCTCCTTCTCCTGTGCAGTACAGAATTCTTTCCAGCTTTTCGTTTGTGATTGTTTGGATCTCCTCAGATATTCCGTCTTCACCCGGAAATATTCGTAAATCACGTACTGCCTTCTGATTTGGGCTGCGTTCTTTATGCGGCGTTTTTCCTAAGGACTTCCGTCTTGAGGACATTTAAGTTTCTGTCTACCAAGGTGGAAAGACTTTGCCTTTTCTTATGCCCATACCTGGTATCGTATCTGTGTATGCCTCGTGGATAGCATCGGTGTAGGCTTGTAAGATGGTCTCCAGTTCCGCTCCATCGATTATACTTTCGATGATCCTCAGCGTAACTGCCTTCCGTAAGAGTGCATATGCCGTTCCTCTAGAATCCTCCACGCTGCTTCTTTACCAGTGGCTCCATGTATTGATATCTCCGACCAGGATAACAATATTGGCCTCCATGCTTTTGATCTTAGCTTGTGTTCGCCTAAGGTACGACTTAATCTCTTGATCCCCCTCATAATAGACGGACACGATCCCTAACTTTAGACTACCCGCAACAATATGGTGGCAGCTTTCGTTTCACCGATCAGCTGGGGGTTCACTATCACCTATTGCCTATCGCTATTATTGCCGCTTCTACTGGCTCGTGGTTTATGTGAACCACTCTGGTGTCAGAGTGCTGTTTTGGCAATCCTGTATTCCCTTTATAGGGTTCTTTCACCAGAGCGATTGATGATACCTTTATCTTTGGAAGTTTAAAGGAGTTCAACTGTCGCCAGCTTGGATCGTTGCAGGTTGGCTTGTATTATGTTTAACCTGCCGTCCTTTACTTTAGGGGGTATTAACCCGTTGTAGCCGCCCTTAGCAAGAGGATACCCTTTCTCGTGCTATTGCATCTCATTTTTTTTGCGAACCTTGCACTCAGTGCTAAAGACGTTGCGTTACGTCTGCAGCATCGTTTCTCTCACCCCTTGTGCAGTTTCTGCAAGTAAGAACTTTTTCTTGTAATCTGTCCAGGCATTTCCCAAGTGTGGGAGTTCCCAAAAAGCTACACTGTGCCTCCTTCTCCTTGCAGATAGCTTTTGTATGATCAAAGCCCAGAAATCTTATGCACTGCACGAGACGGGAATGGTCGGATATGAGATAGCTCTGCAGACCCACGTATACTTTTCCAGCGTCTAAGAACGCCTGTGCAGCTGTGGTGCTAGTTCAAGGACGACGTGGCATTGCAAGAGGTTTCTTGCTTTTTTCCTATATTTGACTTTTAATATGACGTCTTTTATTGTGATTACTTCCAGAAGATGCTTATTGCGTGCTACAAGATTTAATGTTATATCCGAACCTTTATTGAAGGCCATCACATCCCTCACCATAAACAGCGAGTTGGCAAGTCTTGCGCCCTCTACTTTTAAATTCTTGTTTGCCTTAATTCTGTTATGAATTAAGGCAAGGTCGTCTTTTGTGCTGCAGCTCAGGACGACTTTCTGATTATTTGCGTTTTTCACTCTGTTCACCTTGGCCCCCGTTGTCTAGGACCTCCCTGATCCTTTCGATCACTTGTTTCCCTGTGTTTTTGGGGTCTGCGGAAGAAACGATCAGTGTGTGGTTGGGCTCGAAGGCGGGAGAGTTAACTGCTTTTGGCATAGATTGGTTTAGCCATTAGTTTCTTTTGAGGCAGCTCCGTGCCTAAGCTGAGCGCAGTCGGAGGCAACTTATTCTCAATCTTTTCCCTCATAGCTTTAAGCTCGGAAGACATTATCTCTAATTGTTCCTGTATTGTCTGCAGCTCTGCTGTTTCTTGTGTTGTATGTTGTGTTTCTATATTATTTTGTGTGTGTGTGTTGCCATTGCATTAAGACACTAGATCATTTTTCATCCTTGCAATCTTGTATGCGGGGTCGGCCTCTTCCGGGGGTTTTGAGACCTGTCATAGTCCGCTCGCTGACCCCTAAGATTTTTGGATAACCTGTGTCCGGGTCTCCTCGATGTTTCTTCTCATCGAGTCTAGTTTCCTCCGGACAGCGTCGATCGCAGACTTCATTTTTGTAGGTGTTCCTCGGTCTTTTTACCGGGGAACACTGATTCTAGTTTTTGAGATATTTCGACTCTGATATTTTCTAACCTTTTTTCGAGCCCGGTTACGATCCTGGTGATGTTTTTGATAATCTCGAAGAGCTATCATGTCTCAAAATCATAGCACTGATATATGGCTTTGGCGCTTTCGTTTGAGGTTTGTATATCCGCCCTGGCTTGTGCGACTTCTGAGACTAGGCCCTTGACCGACTCAGATATCGTTTTGGAGTGGACCCGTTCTATACGCACGATATCCTGTGCGTTGCCAGGTCCTCTCCACCTTGAGGTTATTTTTATGTCTCGAGTTCGAGTCTGAGAGCGCTAAGACGATTTTGTACAGATACTGAGAGACTGCAAGTATTCGAGCGCAGTTGTTTTGCACTCTCTTTTCATGTTGCCTGCAGCCTCCAGGGATTCTTTTCCCTTAAAGAGCATCTCGTTCGCTTGTCTTGTGGCCACGTCCATCTCGACACTCTTGCCCATTTTCGTACGCGGTGGCATGCTTATTCTCGTCTATTCTCTCTATATTATATAGTCTATACTATAGTCGTCTATACTCTCGTCTCGGCTACAGTGTCTATTTCCGGAAGGCCAAATACAGGAAATGAAAATTCTGAGAGTGCACCCTCGGTGTCTGTTGGGAGTAGCGAACTGTCAGCCCAATCCCAGTTCTCTATTCTGATTTCGGCCTCCGCAGGCTTCGAAGGGGTTTTGAATGTTTGATTGCATTTTACATTCAACCAGCTTAACGGATTGTAATGAAAATTTACATGGAAATGGATTATGTTTTAATACAGTATTGAGAGAAGAACAGAGATTGTAATCGAAATCGGGAGCAGGACCAGGATCGGGATTATGATCGATAGCTAGATCGAGTGATTTGAAAAATAGGAATTCATTCCATACTCATGAGAGTTAAAAGCGCCGGCGGAAGTCAGTTTGATTTTACAAATCATTTTATTCGTCTTCTTTGCTCATTCACCATATTAATAAGATGGTTTAGGAACGGATCTCTTTAGGCAGTAGTTTCAGGCACATTCAAAACTGATATCGTTTTGACAAACTGACAGACTTACGTGAGATCTATGGGTATTGCAAAAATTAAGTGTTCTTACCTTGTCAGAAAAACACTGTAAAGCCATTCTTCCAGCGTCCCATCTTATGAATATCAGCCCGAATAGAAACTGTATGAACAGACCGGCCCCAACGCTCCTCCAGTTGACCCTGGTTGGGTACGCGGACAGCAGTAGGCCTAGGAACAGCAAGACGAACAGGCCCAGCAAGGAGATCAGTCTCTCGCGGTTGTCTATGGTATCGAAGATCAAAAATATAGCGATGGCCGTCAAGATGACGACAACGATACCGATCCGAAATGCTCTGAAATTCAAAAAAAAGCATTTAGAAAAAATATATACCAAAGGTGGCTGTACTTTTATGAATAACTATTGAAGGTTAAACCTATTATTAATCTAGTTTCGCCCGCGACTTTGTCCGCGTAGATTACATAAATACGGTAGAAACAATTCTGTTCTGTTTGGTTTTTCAAAGAGTCTGTTGTAATGAAACTAATGCGTCACCTGCTGAAATTTTGAGTTATTACATCGTTGTCATTCAAATACTATGGGCAAGGTAATTCAAATTAATTTTTTTTTTCGAAAAACCCCCGATCTAATATTAATACGAGGATCAAATAATGTTTGATTATTTGACCCTCTCTATTGTGGTCTATTGTAAGCTGCAAGGCACAGCCTCACACAAAACATGAGATAACGTCATTGCTTTTATATGAGTTGTGACAAGAGAGAAAATACTTCGCGTGCATCATGTGCTCAGAATGAAATAGCGTAAGTGCAAAACTAAAAATATGTCCGTTTGTCGAATAATGATATATCGAGTAAAATATACTCTTTACTGTAGGAACCATAAACAGCATGCAAATCTATTCTATTTGTAAAAATACAATATTAAAACCAATAAATAGAAGAAAACGTTTAAAATTCCTCTTTTGGTAAAGAGCTTGATTTATTATACAGAAACGGTCATTGAGAATTTCTTTCTCGAAATACCGAGTATAATCTTAATTGAATTCTTATTTCCAAACGTTGTCCATCTCGTAACTATCGTATTTATAGACAAGTACCTCGTTGGGTAGACAATTTTCAAATTTTCTCCCAAAGAAAATTTTCACCAGTTTTTAATAAATGTCTCGATCGTTTGAATTATTATTACGTGGAAAAGAATTTATATCAAATGGCACCCCATTATTTTTTGAGAGTAATATTGAATTTGACGCTATTTTTCAAATGATCCCTCATAGTGTATGATGGATTATAAGCACTACAGAGAAATACAAATGTATTCAAATAATTTAAATCGAAGGATTTTCCACACAAACATCCTAGTGTTTAACTTAGACCACACACGGTTAAGTTGTTTAAGTTAAATTGATATTGATTCAGTTATATGTGTACAAAATGTACACGAACAAACAGATGAAAATTTTAAAATATACCTACTAATAGATGCAGTGAACTTCGAATAGTCAAAATCGTATAGTCCTTCAACAAATTACATAGATAACTTATCTGCCAGTTCAATGGACAGGTATCCATACACAGATGTTTCGGCAGATAAGGAGAAAAAAAATCTCTTCGTACAAGACGAAGCGACTGCCTCACAAGCATGCACTTACACGAATTTGAACAGGAATCCCGTGAAGTCCTCCACTTTGACCCACACCGCCCTCTCGAACCATTCACCGAAGTATCTCTTTAGCACCGTAAAATATATTACAAAGAAATATATTATACTCAGGAACGCTATCAGCGATCCGAAACCGAAGCAAAGCTCCAAAGGTTCCCGATCTGCGAATATAAAATGATATCGTACAGCACAGACTGTCATCAAAATATTGAAAAATTTTCTATAGGAAGCCGGAAAAATAATAAGCCTTTTTTTAACCTCTTCACTCTATAAATATAAATATAGAAGCCGCTTAAAAGGATATGTCGAATTCGAAAATTGCTCAAGCGCGAGTTGAACTCAGACATTAAGGGTTCCGTAACTCCGTGCAATGTTTTAAAACTAGTTCAGTAAAAAAAACCCCGTTTCTTGTATGACGACAAGCTTTGATTTTTAACTTTATTTTATTTTTAGTATTTGCTGTTATAGCGGCCACATTAATACATAATCGGCGAAATTTTCAAGTGTCTAACTATTACAGATAGAGACCTGTAACAGACGGACGGGCAGACAGCGGAGACTCAGTAATAGGGACACGTTGGCACACTTTGGATACGGAACCCTAAAAAAAAAAAAAGTAAAACGTGACCTACAGTAGAGAGCATCGGCGGTGAAAATACAAGACAGTGTTAGTGATTTTTAGGTTTGATGACGCGTGCGGCTGGCGTCTGTTGCGAAAAATTAAGTAAACGCAAAAGGAGAAACATGTTTTTTCGACGGATAATTAGATATCAATTGAAGTTTTGTTTTTAGAATCGAAACAACAAGCACTAACCTATAGCGACGTTTAGATTTAATACAATAACAATATGGAAATAATTAGGGTATTTGATCCTAAAAAGCATTGCTTTTTTAATTCTTTCTTCTGGGTTTTTGCTGGCGTGTACTCCTTTAAAGCAAAAATTTTGATATCAGAGTATTCAATATCAACATCTTACAATAGTCAGGTACGACTAAGAAATACACCTTTTTAAGTGACTAGTCCCTGGTAAGGTATAAAGTTCGAACATTCGTTATAAGTTCAAATTACAAGCATTGTTAAGAATTTTTATTTATTCATTGTTATATATTACAGTTTCATTTGACAAATGAAATCTGCTTTTATAAATATGAAACAGTTGATTATTTGATATTACCTTGACCGGCGATATCATAACTCATAAATATTTTTTTAAACGAACCTTAAATATTTAGGCACTTATTAAACATTTTTAGAACTTTTTTATGATGCCCCATTTATTTAAATATATCCTCATATTTCGGTATCACGTGTTTGTTTCACGGTTTATAATTGCATTGTAGTTTGATCTCAAAACACTGCGGCGACATTGCATTGTTTTACGATCAGAACAATGAGGTTTTCAAAGTATGTAGTGAGCCATGGGCAGTAAACCAAGGCTGGTCTCGTGTATTGTAATTTTTCTTAAAGTTTCGTTCAAGTTTAAGATTCAATTTATTTTGAATAACCTCTACGAAACGGGAAATTTACAATAAATTTACATTCTGCAAATTATTAGCCCTTTTGATCGCATGACAATGAGTCGTTTTTTAATTCCGGAATGTCTACTAATTTTAAACAAATCTGTTTGCACTTTTAACTCGTTGGCTTATCACATGAGAAACCTTAGCAATTATATCTTTGCAAAGAGCAAAGAAACCATATCTTCGACTTGTATAATAAAAGCGTGTGTTTTAATTTGATCAGCTTTTCATAACTATTAATTTGTAAGCGAAAAATTGAACGTTCCGAAGCTAAGTAACGAACCAGACTTGGGACTCAAAGTTAAAGTCCATTATGTGTCCAGATCGCGCTATCATCCATATATAACAGATAACTACTATAAAACGGCTCGCGCTTAGAACGGCCTGACATCACTATTTGACTACTGTGAACTATCATTAAACCAGGAAGGCTGACCTCCTGTGTACCAGTGATGGAAGCAAGCGAAGAAGAATCCCAAAACGCCACCGTTGAACAGCACTATCAGCAGTATCCTCAAAAACCGACGATTGCTCTTGAAGAAGTGTTCGGTAGACTCGCCGACGTTGTTCAGGGTCTTCTCGAACCACCCGTTCGGCTCGTATTTCAAATCATCGTGTATGACCTGCCAGTAAGAGTACACGTTTCATGGATACTATGAACGGTTTCGCAGTCGGAATGGGTATTAATTTCTTTTCTATTTCACTATGAATAGTTTCTGTTGAGCTGTCAGAGGTGATGTTAAATTAAATCCGTTTGCGTTTGATACAAGCTATGGAAACACGTTAGTTTGACTGTTTCATTCGTACACCTCAATTCCTTCTGTCTGATAAATTAGGGCTCGCTTTTTAGGTCCGCCCGTGAGTACAGCTATATTTTAAGATTTTTATTAATTTGAAATTTCAAAAAATTGTTACTGAGAAGATATAAATTGTCGGATTATTTTTATTTGTAACTTCCTCGGACCTTTTCCCTCATGACTTCTGCAAGCTTTACCTTTACTATTGCTAGTGGTCAATTGTGGATCCATGTATCATTAGTTTTTAGAATGTTGAGAGTAATGCACTACCTTAAACGTTTAACATTATGAGGCGGGCGAAAAACATATTGACTCATAATTACTGGATATGTGGAACCATGTATCCACGTCAAAAATTGACGCGGATACATGGATCCACATATCCGGTTGTAATAGTATTATTTTGTGAGCAGGAGCTTATACGCCAATGTTATCTGTTGATGCATAAGTGAACGAAGACAGTAATTATGAGTCTATACGTCTCTCGCCCGCCTCATAATGTTAAACGATAGTGCATTACTCCCAACATTCTAAAAACTAATGCTGTATTGAAGTTTGATTGCCTCTTATATATGCATATCACACTTAAAGTTTAATACGAGTACACTGATATGTAGAAAAATTATCATTTTGCACAACCATAGTAACGAATTAACATTTATTGTGCATTATACAAAGAAAAAAAATTGGAAAAAAATCCATGGACGTCTGTGTGTCTGTATGTACGGATTCCGTGTGTGGTCATTTCCAAAATGTTCGTCGTATCGAGATAAAATTTTTATACAATCTAAAGTTGCTTTCTTTAATATCGTATTAAAAATCGTTGTTTCGTGTCGTTTAAATGATATTAATAAAAAATAAATCGACTTGCGGTTCAGATGTTGCACCCATCGTAATGTGAAGCGATTGAGGTGGTGTATTTCTATAACGATCAATAAATAAAGTGTTTATATTTACATTCTACTGAGCATTCGTCCTATTCTTCACATTCAAATTGGAAATGCAGCGAAATTTAAAACTAAAATTAAAGCATTTGTTTTTTTTGTTGTTTTTGCAACTTTTCTGGTTTGAAATGAACACTTTTGTATTTACCGAATTTTTTCCATTGATAATAGGGCTCATTTCGTGAACAGGAGCTTATACATTAACGCCATCTGTTGGCGCATAAGTGAACGAAGTCGGTAAATATGAGATCTACTGTATCGACGATTCGCTAGCACCTTGACTTGGGTTTACACGATATGTGCAATATGTTTCAAGTGTTGATAAACTCAATAACGTTTCCACGTCTTTCGAATAAAAGTGTTTGAATATTTATATATGCAAATATGCCTCAACGTTGCATAATTCCGGGTTGTTTTGGAGGAACAAATAGTAACATACCCACGTAAAACTTGCAGCTATGTTAGGGATGCAGCCATCTAGAGACTTTTTGTAAAGTTTTTGAAATACAAGTTATTGAATACAACTATATATGTTACAAAAATCAACAATAACGCAAGCCTTCAGTAACATAACGATTCGGTTTTTAATGTTGATTCTATAATTATGAAAAGGGAAAATAATTAACTTTCCTTAGAATTGATATATTTAAATTGGACGATACTCAAAAATGGCTATATTAATTATTAATCCTCCAAAATATTGAAAACTCGATGATTATATTAAAATAAGTCTCTAGTTTTTGCTATCTAGACGTAGTCTGTTTATGGTTTGCTCGTAATCAAATACTTCGCAATAACTTCTCATTAATCACACGGGTCGTAGCGCCTGCATCGTCTAGTGAGTCACAGATCTGTACGGAAATAGTTACAAAGCGATCACAAATTTAAATAAACAAGCATTCTGTATTTTACTGATAGAAAAGATAGAAATACTGATAGAAAACAAACACTCGCCTGTCCTTTGCTGTCTACCAGATTTATTCTGCTCCTTGTCGTCGTTTCGGCGTCACTGTCCTTGTCCTGCGAACATTAACTGTATAAACATTAGGTGTTCGATATCTGTCAATCCTCTGGAATCAATATTCAATCATTTGGATAGAGATTCGTAGTGAAGAGGCAGGTTCGAGGCTCAGCGGTGGGAATATGTATAAACATTTTCGTATAAGACAATTGTCATCTTGACTTAGTGTGGTAACCCACAGTAATAATTTTATTAGTTTTTGTGATTGCAACTTTGCTTTTTTCCGTCGTGGACCAAATATCGGACTGGTCATACTGAGAGGGCCCCGACCACACCCACCCTCAAGCTTACGACCTACGTGTAAAATAGTCTATTCGTACTTAGAGGGAAATGAAACAGACAAATCTGCAAGACGGTTGATCACGAGGCCGTCCTTGAAACTTCCCGCTATTTAGTTCAGGGATATGACTCCCTTGTAGATTTTTGAGCTCATAAATTATAATGGATTTTTTTTTGTTTTTGAACAACACTATTTATCGATTAATTAAATTGTGGAATTCGATGCCGTTTTTTAGCACAAAAATGATGTCCTTTCAAGAGCATTGCTTTATCAATGTATTTGAAAGTTATTTCAAAAAGGTAGTTATTGAAATTTTTTTCAAGGACATATCTTTTGATTGAAAAACCGCTTTTGATAATTTTTCGTGGCTTTCGAAGTAGTTTTTTTCGATGTATGATGGATGTATTAAAATCGACTTGTCAAAATATTGCGAAGTTCAATAGATATACAAATAAAGAAGAAATAACTTTTTTGAAAATTTTTGATCAGCGGTAACTTGTGAATGAATCTCAACTGACTTTGATTTGCTTAGTGACATTCATACGTACGTTTTTTTTTATTATTCGACATAAGTTTTTTGTAGTCATAAATTTGTGTATCCCATCTGTCCTCACCGGAGGCTTCTGGGGGAGCCCTCAAAATCATAATACCATCCGTGCCCCTCAAGCCCAGTCCGACCCCGCGTGGACGTTTCACGTGTGTTACACGTATGTTAACGTGTATGTAATATTTAATGTGACTAATTTAACGTGTTTCGCCTACGCATAAACGAAGAGAAATAAACTCCCTGCGCACAGGTGAATTTATAATCATTAAGTGCTAAGTAGAGGTTGCCTCACTTAGCTTTTACTAACACACTGCTTCGCAATGCACATAACAGGGTTAGCGGCTCAATATTACTAGCTCTAATCGTTGCTTAATACAGAAATCGCAATTTATTATGGATAAGCTGGGCTAAAAACTAGTCACTATTTGACTTAATTATCCTGTACCTCTATTAACTACATGTTTGCGAAAGTAGACCAATTGCCATGAAAAACATGTTTAATAGTGATACTACCAATTGAAATATGCGCGAAAACTCGTTCGATTTAAAATGCTTTCCAGATAGTTGTCAGTGATAATTTAGTCTATATTTACACAGAAAATTGCAAAAGTAATAAACAAACACATGATATCAATAAAAAAGGGGATAGTTCAGTTTTTTTTTTCTAAATAACTCAGAAATTATAAGACTTAGAGTGAATTCAATAAGAGTTTCTACTTAGTTTCTGCTTACAGAAACCATTAATAAAATTTCTACCTTAAGAGAAATTTTATTAATGAAAAAACCTACATTCTTATTACTGTACTTAATATGACAGTAGCAATATAATGAGGTAGCGTGTAAGCATAAATAAGCTAGTAAAATATAGCTGCGCATGAGGCGAATTTCGTATACGTAATCATGCAGACAGCGTGTGCATAACAATTCTACGCAAATTGTGTCAATCTGCATGCAAATGCTGTTGATTTTTTTATTTAAAAATAAGTTTGATACTTTGCCGTTCGTAACACGCTTACCGCTGCTAACTTCATCTTGGATATTTGGTATGTACTATCATTGGCAACGCGTTAAACGGAAAAACATACACACAGACTAAATAATCAACAACGACCTTTTGTTCCGAGATTTCTATATACTCACGACTTCTACAGCGCTCGCGGGCACCGCTTCTTTCATGTACAAAACATCCATGTCTAGTTGTATCTACGACCTTGAAATTCTTCTAACGTCACGTGATAATCGGCAGAGTGTGCTTTTTGGAAAAGAGTCCCGAGTCTTGACGCCAGATCATCGTATCTGCAAAAAAAAAAAACGCAGTCTGTAAGCGAACTTCTTGCTAACACTCATTGAGGTGTACTCGGTGATGGCATTGCTTGAACACACGTTTAAAATTATGTATATTATAGGTTAAGGTAATATGAATAATGCAGCTTTTTTTTTGCGTTTTTATACTAAACAATACAAATTGGAATTTTACCTATATTTGTTTATGAATTGAAAATTTAAAAGACCCCTGACACAAACAATGCCTTTGAAAAGCAAAAAAAAAACTAGCCAAGAGCACGTCGGACCATGCTCAGTATAGGGTTCCGTAGTCGTTACTACAGAGAAATACACTATAGACAAAAAAAAAACAATGTTGTTACACTTTTTTCTATGTTTCCTGCACTGAATAATTATAAGCATTTTAGTTGTATATAACTAGAGAAACAAGTAGATATGTAAACTGTGACTCGTAAACTAGTGTAAGCTAAAGTGAATTAGCAAAAGAGCGTAAATTCATATCACTTACGTCCTTTTGTTGAGAAAAGGAGTTTTTAGGTAATAACTCAAAAACAGTATATTCAATCGTGTTTAAAATAACTTTTATTGAAAGTATATATATTAAGTTTTACCTTCATAATTTTTTCATATTTTTGGACATACGGTTTAAAAAATAAAGGGGGGACACAATTTCTGCTACTTTCCGAGCGATTAATTTCCAAAATTATTCACGTGATCAGAAAAATTATTTAAAAACCTTAAAGTGTTTTTAAGGGAACTGTCGAAGTATGTTTTAGCTTCTGTTACATGTATGGAGTGCTAACCTAGAAACATTCATTTTTATTCGGACGGACGGACGAACATGACGAAATTATAAGGGTTGCATTTTTGCTATATTGGCTCGTGTGTGTTTTAAGTGTTTTTAAAAAACTGTCGTTTTATGTGCAAATCGTTGATTTTTAATATATTTTTTTTCAATTCCTGTTACATGTATGGTATGCCCCCTAGAAATATTTATTTTCTTGTATAACCACCAAACTAAGTAACAGCTTATACAAGACAAATTTCATCAATATACATCTTTTAATTTTTGTGTAAAATGCCTGTGACATACGGACGGATAAATAGACGGACATGACGAAATTGTAAGGGTTCCGTTTCTGCTATTTTACCTCTGAATCCTAAAAAAATAATACTTATTGGCTTTTTAAGTTTAATATAAGCAGTAATTGATATATTCGATCAAGTATTAAATTTGATGAATAGTAATAAATTTGATACAAGCGTCGTCACGTCTGGGGACCACAAAAAGCTTGGATTTCTTAACCCCAAACGCAAGTAGCGTATTTGTGTGTATGTCTGTGGTAGCGTAAATCTCAAGCAGCTAAACCGATTTGGATTCAGTACTCTTTGACCCTATCTGAAAGTTACATTGATCAAGAGTGTTCTAAGCCATGACTCAAATCTATTCAGCCGTTTGAACATTACTTATAGTATACGAATGGACGTAAGAATCTTCCACAGATCTGATCGAGTCGAAATTCGGTATTATGATCCTTCAATTATATTAAAACATAGTAACTTTGGGCAATTGAAACTTCACTTGAAATTTGTAGAATACCCAATTCCTTCACCAGCTTACAACATAGGTCTGTAGTCTGGGTCTACAAAGTGTCTGGGCTCTTTAGAATACTCTCAACGAAATGGATCGGAGATAGACTGGCTTCCGCCAGCAGCTCCGCCCGTGGACGTGTAATGAATTTATTCACCTTGCGTATCGACCGATCACGCCCTAAATCATAATCCCGACTGCAATTCTCTTCGCGATTCTAGTCCCGATTCCGCTCTTGTTGCCAGTTTATTGCATTCTCATTCCGAACCCCCTCTTATTCTAAATAGTTCTAGATTCTGATTCTTCAATGTTCCGGCGCTGAATAAGGCGCGGTGGCGCACGGTACGGAGGTCGTACTGCGAACGTGAGATATGGTTGAAAGGAATCAAGGTATTGCTATTTGGAAAGATAGTCAAGTGATTGCTATTTGGAAAGATAGAGTGGGGTAATTAATACAGTACGGTGTAGTACGATACAGACCACAAGAATAAAATGATGGTAGAATACGATATTAGTGTTTAACGCAATTTTAATTAGTCAAAGTAGTTAGATTTGTGAAGTATTTTAAATACTAAATTTCTTTTAAATAATTGAATACTAAACTTTTTACAAAATTAAAGTATAGAAATCCTCGCTGTCAGCCTTCGCTTTTCCGCTAAAACCGGTCTGTCGTGAGGATCGTTAGACAGTTTAATTTTGGTTGGACTTAACAGCCACGTAAGCCTGGCTTAAACCGGCTTATTCTACTATGTCCCTATCAACAGTTGTCGTTGATAGCGCGTCTGCTAGTAATTTACAAAGTTTGGAAATCAGAAAATAAAATAAAATTTAAAAATTTAAAAAATCTCTGACACAACCAGTAACCTTTAAAAAGTAAAAAAAAAACTTATTGGTTCTTTAAGTTCAATATAAGTAGTAGGTAATAATTTGGTTCAAGCGTCGTCATGTTGGGGGATCGCTGATTAAGATTTAAACAACAATTATTACTCTAGGTTATATTTTTCTCACGGCTTATTTCTTATATTTGTTTTTTTTTTTTTTGTTTTGGAATTGTATGATATTTATATAAATTCATTGTATTCCCTTTCCTCTAATAATAAATAATTAAATTTACCTCATAAACACTGTCTGAATTAATACACCTACCGCTGAGGCCCCGTTTAACACATAATCACTGTACAAAAACTCATTATCACTCATTGCAGGTTTACATTTCTTTGATTACAATAAACACCCTAAATTATTATGGTACAGCTATTAAGGGATAAAACCTTATCTGTTTCCACCGGAAAACCTATACCATAGATAACACACCGTATATTTTAGGGTTCGTATCGACGGTTCCGTGAGAAATATATACTTTTTTTCATTCGTAGTTACGTCTGAACTCACGAATACGCACGCACCCGTTAATCGGCACGTGGTCGGCGCCCGCGCAACTCACCGGTAATCATCTATTAGAACACTGATAAGATAATACGGTTTAATTTCACTGAAAGATACGCCGGTAGGCATGCTGCATTACTACATTACTAAGTCATGACCACGCCGCAGGAACGTCCTCACATGATTTGCCGTCACGTGCGTACGACAAAGAAAACATCGCCTAATTCGATATACACACACACACACACACACACACACACACACACACACATATATATTAATCATTTTTTATTTTTTTGGACATAAGTTTAAATTTTAATTAAGAATAAGTTATTGAAAGTTGTTAAAAGAATTTTTTTTCTAGCCGGAATTAGACAATTCTTCAGCACAAGACACCGAAGAAGTACAATCAAATCCTTTTTTGTCGCAAGCTACAGATTTAAACGAAACGCCGTCAGATTTTTCTCCATCAGAAGATGTCGGAGAAACACAGTCAACAACTGATATTTTACAATTTAGCAGTGATCCTTTTCTATCGAATTTAAACGAAGAAACTCGAGATTTTATAACTATGAACGGTGTACCACAAAATGAAGTTACGGGGTTCAAAAATTCTAGAAATGTTTATAAGGATAAAACGAGGTTTCGTTCTAAAAGTTTATTCGAACGTACTTTGAATAACGGAGAAATTCAATGACGTGAATGGTTGATTTATTCCGAAACTAAAGGGTCTGTATTTTGTGCTCCATGTTTACTTTTTGGTAAAAGTGGTGAAATGAACGCTTTCACTGCAGAAGGATTTCACGATTGGAAAAACTCAAAAGCACTCAAAAGTCATGAAAATTCAGATTTTCACAAAACTAACGTTAGTCATTTCAAAGCTCGAGCAGTCGTTCAAGAGCGTGTTTATTAATGTCTAAGAAAGCAGCTCGATGAAGAAGTTTTGTACTGAAAAAAATCATATATCGCGTAATTGTGATTATTAAATCCCTTGCGATAGGAGGGCTGTCATTCAGAGGACATTCAGAACAGATTGGAAATCCCCATAATGGAAATTTTTTAGGTACAGTTGAGCTTCTTGCTGAGTTTGACCCGTTTTTAGCGGAACATTTAAAATTGTATGCACACCCTGGCAAGGGAAATACCTCGTACTTATCTAAAATAATCTATGAAGAAATTATATTATTAATTCAAAATAACAACATATTTCTAGGAAAGTGCAATCTGTTAAATATTTTGGTGTAATCGTGGATTATACACCAGACATTGCACATTTCGTTCAGCTTACGATAATTATAAGATATGTACGTGATAATGGCGAAATTGTTGAGAGATTGCTAGAATTTTTACCGAATGCTGGCCACAAGGCTAAAGATATTGAAGATGCTCTGTTGAAATCTCTTGAAAATAATGGTTTGGACATTATGAACTGTCGTGGCCAATCTCATGATAACGCAAGCAATATGTCAGATTTATATTCAGGAGTGCAGTCAAGGATCAAAATGATTAATCCATTATCAGAATATGTTCCTTGCGCTGCCCATTCGTTAAATTTAGTAGGAGCTTGTGCAGCTGAATCTGTAACCGAAGCCGTTGACCTTTTTTCTACTTTGCAAGAACTTTATAATTTTTTTTACTATATCAACACATCGTCGGGAGATCCTAGTGCAATATACAAGTTTAAGACTTTTAAGAATCTTTCTCAAACTCGTTGGTCTGCTCGACATGATGCATGTTATGCGTCAGAAAAAGAGTGGCCTGGAGTAATTAATGCACTGAAATTTATTGCTCAAAATCGTGATGAAAAACCAACTACGCGATCTGAAGCTACGGGATTGCAGCGAAAATTACAGCATCTAGTAACGGCAATTCTGGTCATTGTTTGGAATGTTATTTTAGATCGTTTTAATGCAGCAAGTAAGAAGCTTCAGGATTCTCATGCGGATTTATCATCTATAGTACAAAGCTATGGTTCTTTGGCATTATTTCTCCAAGATCCGAGAGAGACAAACAATTCTCTGAATTTGAACGGAAAGCCAAATTACTGTCTGGAGTTCAAGTTTATTATCGTTATGATACAGGTCGCAAGAAAACCCGAAAAATTCAGGCAGATGAGTCACGGGTAAATGAAAGAATACCTTCATCTGGTCACAAAAATTTTCATACCAATGTGTGTTACTGAATTTTAGATACTTTGAGCGTACAATTGGCCGGACGTAAAAGTGCTTATCAAAATCTCTACGAAAATTTTAATATTTTTGACAATTTATCTAAAATAGATACGAATGAATTAAAAGATCTTTCAAATAAATTACTCGAGAAGTATCCTGATGATTTGGAAGAGACATTAGGGAATGAATGTATTCATTTACAATGTCAACTCAAAGATTCCCTGGCGAATATGGAAGATGTACGTTCCGCACAAGACATAGACAAAGTATTGTATTCCGGAAATCTTCGAGATTTTTATTCGAATGTAAACATTGCTCTACGTTTGTTTTTAAGTATTTCCGCTACAAA
Source organism: Eumeta japonica (assembly GCA_005406025.1). Classification (NCBI taxonomy): domain Eukaryota; kingdom Metazoa; phylum Arthropoda; class Insecta; order Lepidoptera; family Psychidae; genus Eumeta; species Eumeta japonica. The sequence continues at coordinate 24,230 of BGZK01000965.1, read as the reverse complement.
TTGTTCAGGAGAAAGATCTTTTTCCACCTTGAAAAGGGTTAAAACTTATTTACGCGCAAGTATGGGCCAATATAGACTAAACGCTTTGGCGTCACTGTCTATTGAAGCTCAACTAGTTCAAGAAATGGATTACGATGACATAGTTGATGTTTTCGCACGGACGAAAGCCAGGAAAAAGACATTTACAAATAGAGCAATACATTATTAATCGAGAATAATGCTTATCATTATTTTTTTTTTGTAAGAGTTTAATAAATATTTCTTTGTATTGTTATTAAACAATAATTATAATAATAGTTGTATTACAAAAAAATAAAAATTATATTTTAATAACAATTGTAAATCAGAATGTATAGAATTTTGTTGATCAAAAAGGGCGGCGTATCTGACCCGACCTAGGGCGGCAGTTAGCCTTAATCCACCAATGCACATTATTCATTGTTAAATTAGAAATAGATATTTCGTTTTTAGACACAAAAACACACACTCGACTAAACAACTAATTAGAGCTGGAGTTCCTTAAGCCTTCACCCTCTCGTCCCTCCTGTACTCAGCGTACACAAACGACATACCGCGTCCGTCCTCGGGTGTCCAGCTCGCGTTATTCGCGGACAGCACAGCGCTGTATTTTCGTGCAAGGTACAAAAAATCAGACCTCCTCCATCTCCAGAAGGCCATTCATGAGCTAAGTCGATGGTTCCGTACCTGGAGGATTGAGGTTAACCCGAACAAGTTAGCAGCTATCCAGTTCAAATATAGCAAACGTAGCAGTTGACGAATTGTCGATTTAGACACACCTTACCTTCGAATGCTGAACGCGAATGTTCCGTGGCAATTTAATTATTAATACCTAGGAGTCACGCTCGATGTAAATGTTCACTTCAAAGACATTGAACGCGTCAGGAAAACTGTATTTATTATTCTATCGAGGACGCCTCGGCGTGATTACTGGTAGAAAAAGCAAATTATCTCTACGCAATAAATGCACTATTTACCAAATGGTTGGACTGGGATGACATATGCGTTTCCCGTCTTCGCTCACATCGCCCCTAAGGTATTATATAGGCTCCAAGTAATCCAGAATAAGTTCCTTAGAGATGCCACGGACGTCCACTGATACGTTCGAAATTTAACACTTCACAGAGATCCAAAACTCCCTATCATAACCAAGTTCATGAAGGACACATCTGAGCGGTTCTTTGACATCGCGGAATCACATCCCAATGCGTTCCTCCGCTCGGCAGCCTCTTGCGAGCCATCCCAACCCTATAATTTTATCGGTAGGCCACGTAATGTACTTATTGATCAACCCGATGCCCTTACAGCGGCAGCAGAAAATCCCGTTGAAGTCAACGACACTAATGACTGACTAAGCTTAGGTACCCCTCGATCTGTAAGGTCTAAATAGGCCACACCCCCCTATTTAGACGGACCAGCACGAGGGCGGCCCGGTGGAGCAAACGGTGTGCGGTGGCCACCAATGCCGAGATGAGTCCCTTAAGGAATCGTCCATAGGGCAAGTCACGCGCCGTCGGCACCTCCGCGTGCTGTCCTGCAAAGTCGCAGAATCCCAGCTAACAGCACTGCCGACTCGTCATAACTTCAGAGCGACTTATGTAAAAATGAAAATGCGAAATGCGGCTGTGCGTTATGCATTTTTTACCTCCTCGTCGCAAATGGGAAAAAAAATCATGTGGCATGTGTGTGTACACCTGATTGTTTGATGACATCGCGTTGAAACCGCTAAACGGATTTTCATGAAATTTTCACAGTTTCCTAGACTGAGTTATAACAATAAAATGTAAATCACATTTTACCAAATTCCGTTTGGTTAAACACATTTCTTTATCATGCATTGAACTGATTACGAAAGTATATAGTATGTCAGACAGATGGACAGACAGACAAATTCACAAATCTTACGTGTACTCGTTATTCTACATCGTTAAATCCCCTACCAAAGAGGTCGCCTGTCACTCGTAAATGATCACATCACAGCTAAGAAATGAATACGGAACACGCGTCGCGAATTCCTTCATCGCACTTAATCGGAATATTTCCAAACGGTTAATGTCACGTTATTAGAAACCTACGATTTTATAATTGATTAACAACGACCGTATCTAAGCCAATTTATCGGAAGAAATATTGCTATAATCTTTTACGACCCGATAAGAAATTCATTATCTTCCTTATGTTATTGCACGTCATGCAAAATTTAATACCGGTAATTATAATGTTGTAGCGAAATATATCACCGCCACGCCCACGCCACCGCGCGGTCGTTTGCAGAAGCTTTGTACGCGCATCGAAGGACATGTGGGTTAGTAAGAGAAGATAACAATACCTTTTGATTATTTGGATTATACTACTTAGGTTGTCCTCGAGCGCCTAAGAGGAAGAATCTACATAATAAGAAAACCTCCCCTCCGCCGGTCAAGCCGCGCCGCGCCGGGCGCCCGCGCACGCGGTCACGCAAAGACGAGAAAGCGACGGCGGGCCCCCGTAAGGACCCGCCGACCAACAGCGCCCCGAGCACTTCGCCCTCCGAGAACATCAAAGCCTTGATCTCGGTGATCTCTATCATCGACATCGGGGAAATAGTGTTACTAGCTAACAAATTCAGGGCCGCCGCGAACCCCGTGGAAAAATCCTAATTTTAGCCGAACACGCCCCGCTCGTGGAGGCGATTAAAATGATAAAATTTAATCCGTCAAAATATAATGTCACTAGTTATCCCACAGTGAGTCGGTAAACTCGGTCAATAATCACAACATCACTCACCCACGCGACGCGAAGTCCCCAAACTTGTACATTGCACCCGAGTGCATTGTTTGCAGCTTTCGCTTTGACGCCCGGCAAAGCTATTCTGTACTATGGAATCATAGTGTTAGCTTTAATGATAGAGTCACCCCAAGGGAGTGCTTTTTAGTGGGTAAAAATCCCACATAATTAGGCTTAAAGGTCGCGTGGCCGGGTATATTTCGTCCGTGAAGATTTTTACACTTCCTGCGCATCAAACCAAAAAAAAAAAAAGATAACGATACCATATTGTGGTACACGCCGTCGAAATGAAGTTACTTTCGCTATACGTTTTACAACAATAGGCACTACGAAGTGAATTAAAAACCTTTTGACAGTAATTAAACGTAAAATACAAAAATTAACGAAGCAATGGTAATAACATTCCAGTAACATTCCAGTTAAATTACGAAAATAAATATTTTATTACAAACACGTCGCATGCACTTACCGCTGTAATATACCTACGCACAGACATATGCTTGTAAACGCACAAACGCACGCATGTCACGAAGTTGACTGCACCGCACCACGTGCAATGCAGATATCTTTTATTATCCATATCGTACTATGGCTAGAGTGTTTTATATTTTTCCCGAGCTGGCTGGGGTACAACTTCGTTCTGTGTAACGCACGAACGTCGTTAAATCCCTTCATCATTTCGCAGGAGAAGGAAGCCCTCCGATTGGCGATCTTGAACTAGACGCCGCGGCGTGGGCCGGCCTACGCTACACTGACCGACCGACTGCGCGACGTCACAGTTACGTGAGGGCGAAAACCTTTGCCGCTGCGTGCTCTCGGTCGACGTGATTTTGACGTCACACCGACGCAGGCTCTAGTGCTTTTAATTTAATCGGCTCGTCGCTCAGGGTCGAAGGCTGACGTGACCTACAACATTGGCCGGACGTGGTCCACGATCGTGCGTCTTGGAAATCTAGCGGGAGGTTTATGTCCATATGTACAAGTGTCCAATGGTTGAAACGAACGAAAAAGAATCTGTCCGTATCTTTTTAACACGCTTTTATAAGCTTGGGTTGTATCTATGTATTTATGTATGTAACGGAATCTTTGAGGTTAATTTTCACCAATTTCCAGAAGTCTGATTAATTTGAAATTTTCATACGTGTCAAGGATCAATGACAATACAATAATGTGATAAGTTTATCTCATTATTCTGATCAGGATTGCCAGGTTCGAATAATTTTCATCACGTTTCGTCTGCGTAAGAGCAAGTGGCTTATTACTGTTCTAAATTCTATTACTGTTTTGTACGTGGAGCGCTTTATGCCACATTTTTCGTATAAAGAGCGCCCCACGCTTTTTCCACAATAATACTAGTATTTTTTGTCATTGTTCATTATTTTTTCAGTTCATATTAAGAATTATTTTTCACTTTTTAGTTTGATGGGTTTTAAAAGCGTGTTTCTTAGTTTATTTAAACTACATTTTTTATTTGGATTTTTATTGTTTAGTTACGTAGGTCATATCGAAGGATAATATCGATGGCTTCACGCAGATAAGGTCGTAACTACAAAAAATGCCAAATTGATTATTTGAGTCGTATCTATCCACATGCACTTTATTTATACATCTACTTATACAAAAAAAGTACAATATTAATACCTTCTACTAAGTAAAATTTCATAATTATCAGACCCCCAAGTAAAGAATTATCTCAGAATTACCTTCTAAACATTTTATTTTGCTTCACCTGTAAAATTGCGTTTTTGTAGTTACGCCCTATTTGTATGAAGCACTCGATATTATAATTACTGAATTGGTGTTCGTAGAAATTGACTTATCGTAATTCCGAAAATAATTTTGTTTTTCCTTTAATTAAAAAAAAAAAGATAGTGATGATATCTTGCAATAATTACTTTTTAATCTATATAAGGTATGGCTGATTAGTTGCAGTATCGTCGATTCGATATATATGATATAGACTATTTTCGATTTATTAATATTGATTGTAGATATTAAAAGAAACTGTCCTGAAAAGAAATAAATACATCAAATCTTAGGTTCAATTAGTAGACTGAACGAAGTATTGTATCCTGTACAGGTATACATATTTCTGTCTTCGTCTTTTGTCGTTTTATGATAACTATGTAGCGTTGCGTTTTGAATTGATGCAAATGCAATGAGTAATTTTTAGCTTTGTCTGGCCCCATTCTCCGATCTTGATGACAAGTTCATGTAGAAGAAGACATAGTTTGTTGATAATTTCAAATACTAAACGAAAGTGCTATAGTTTCGAGACAGAGCATTATTTTAGTGTATGCGAATTTTCAACCAAAACCGGATATATTGTATAGATGAGCTATTGAAAAACAATGCTTCTTACAATACTTTTTTTACCGAACAATACACAATGAAATCTCATTCTACCAAAATTTTGTGCCTGATGCAATTTCCTTTATTTTTGTGGCAAATAAAATAACTATCATAATTAACACTAATTAACAGATACATGTGTGGTGTCCGGGCGTATGTTTGTGTGTAACGAACGAAGGCGAACGTTTGTGTGCTTTTTCGTCACATACCACAGTGGTGTTTGTTTAAATTTTTTATTTCACGATTTGAAATGTAGTTTGAAAAATTGAAATCTCTTAACGCCTACTTCTGTTGCCCGATAGGCAGCCCCAAAACCTATTATGGCTTTTGAACGTCTACCGCCTGCACTGCCCCGTAGACCAAATAATGGTACCTAGAACAAACCTAGCGAATCGATCGTTATACTTTTTTTAGCCACCGGATGAACGACTTAATCGGAATTGGTCGCCCATTTTGAAATCTATACCTATAAATAAAGTTGACGTGTCTATCGGTGATTGCAATGCAATTATATTTTTTTTAATCAGTTTCGGTAATTGTACGTATAAAACGCCTAAACAACTCTTATTAAACTTTTCGTCTGTCTGTCTGCGTAATCTTCGGAACGCCTGAACCGATTTCGATGAGACTTTCACCGCTTAACAGAGGAGCTCATTGGACTAAATACTTCGTATTCCGAAAACATTTTGGGTTTCTGTATGACAATCGAAGCCCTTAGAAATGGGATAATAAATCGAATCAATGACCTAGGACAAGGACCTGGGTGAGATGAGAGCAGGAGTGGGATCGAGATCATAGGGGACACGGCGTCGTTATTCGATATAAAAGGTGTAGGAATTAATTATATTTTGGCACGAGCGAAGCTGTAGGCGAAAACTAGGTCCATAATGTAATAAGACGTACCTGGCTGCCACTACGTCATTTGCGTCTATAATCTACAAAATAAGAAACAATAGAAATACTTTTATAATTGGAGTGGCAAATATTATCTCGTAAGGGCGAGAGGGAGCGGGAGGTATTAAGATATTGCGGGTATATTATATATTAAGTGGACTATATTTGCGGCCGAGTATACTGTTGAATTCGACATACAATTCATATTAGATGTTTCGGAACGATCCTGGTGCACAATGCAGGTCTTCTCGAGGAATGAAGTTGCATTTAACTGCAAACCGAGGACTAGAGCAACACCTTGGCTCCTTGCAGGACCTCATCAGCGACTTGGGATGTTTATACGCGCGTGGATTTAAATTGCACGGAGCGGCCGCGCGCGTGTCCGGCGCGGTGGACCGTTATCGATCAAGTCGCGATATCGAAGTGACGTGCGGGGGGGTGGTATGGAAAGAAATGGGCATTGGAAATGTAAACGGCATGTAAAAAACAAACACAGTGACTTGGCGCATACATCCCCCCAGGGTTGAAGGGTCACGTTTCAAAATATTCAATTGATATGAAGCGGAAACAAAGTGGTGTAAAACTAATTATATACTATGTATTAGCGATGTATTGCACAACGGGTTAAATGAATTAAAATTATAAATATGTAAAGTGAAAAATTCTAAAAAACTATTGTAACGATAAAGGGCTTAATTTCACAACTGGGCGCTTAAAATGGCCTTTCGCAGTTCTGACAAGGACGATTTGTACTGTGCCGTCCTTGGCAGGAGATATCTTGTCTGCCTTGCCTTAGGGCCAATGCGGAGGAGGGGTGTTTACGCTATATGTAAGTACTAGAGTACAAACCCTAATAGGATTGGAGGGAGTATTCCATTTTTCGCGGACTTGTAATGTTGTAATATATTCATTTTTCCATCGATTCCAGAAAGTAATATTTTAGTTAATAACTCATATGTAGGTAGCAGATGTAAGCGTTCTTCGTTAATTTCCGGGGCGGGTAGGTATTTTAAAGGAGTCAAAGTTGAAAACTGCGCAGGCGTTAACTGAAGCGAATCGTCAGGGGTTGCCTGCATGCTGCTTAAAGGACGCGTGTTTAAAATTGCCTGCATCTGTGCCAAAACCGTTGACAATTCTTCATAAGTCAATATTTGATTTCCGATTACTTAAATAAATAATATATCCGCAAAAAAAGGTAGCGTTGATTATCTTAATACCTCCTGCGCCCTCTCGCCCTTGCGAGACAATATTTGTCACTCTAATAATTAGAAAAAAAAATGGGTGTTTCGGGACGCCCGGCGCATGTAAAACATCGAAATCGACAATTCTTGAATATCGATAAATAAATATGGAACAATATAAAGAAACAATACTCATTGATTTAAAATTTTTATACACTTCGGACAATGTCCTTGTGAACAAAATAATATTGAATTATTTGTACTTTTACAAATTAGATTATTGAAAGCCAAGAACTTTTTCTTTTTCTATTTTTCTCTATGACTTAAAAATATTATTCAACAAGTGTTCATTAATATAAGATTATAAACAATTGGCCATGTAAACTTAGACTAGAAGTTTCAGAAAGTTTCGTACTTATAAACAATTTCGTTTCATTATTATACAAGAGTATTGTTAATAATATTTTTTAGTACAAAGTGATGCTTTATTTAGCTGCAAACTTGTAACAACAAATATCATTATGTTGAGCATCTTAAGTCCAATAGTAACGGGCCAGCATCAGAATATTGAACTCGCGAAAGACTACCTCTCCATGATCGTTGGCGAACTTTGAGTAGGATTCGTCAATGTATAATGTGTACCTTTGAAAAAAATCCTACCATTGGCAACCCTAAATTCATGCAGTTCTATCTCACGGCATAATCGATGGTCCTACACCAACACACGAATGGATGTTCCACATCAGCTGCTTTGTTAACACCATAAAATTACACTGTCCGTTTGTATGTAGGTTGTTTATACAAATACCGATTTTCATACGTATTCACAAATTTTACTCGCTGGATCCATATATATAGCTGACTGTTCTCGCGTTCGCCCGTTTTCAAAAACTACTAGGTACTGTTTCAAAACACGAAGAAGAAGAGAAGAAGAAGTAAAAGCATCCATTTAAGGGACTTCGCTTAAACCCGACCATTTGAATAGATGCAAAGGTCGGCCCTTTGTCAGGAAACCTATGACCAGGTTCGTGAGTGAAGTTAGCAACAGACATGCGATAACTTTATCTATTCATTTACATGTACACTCACAGTAATTATTTATTAGGATATTACGTATCGAATTGGCGATTAGACGCAGAGGGTTTACAAAATAGTGACGTAGAATTTCAGTTATAGATTATAGTGTTTTATGTATTATGATGAAACAAGATGTTAGAAAATCTTTGTTTTCATCATTTCTACTGCATACTGCTAGTACACTTTATCAGTACAACACAATATTTAGAGTTACGTTCAATTATGCCATTGTGGTAATGGTTTTGTTTTATATTTATATGAAAATAAATGATTTAACATTCAATAGACGGAATTCACATATTCCCGATTGCAAGTTTTTAAATTAGCCGAAAATCAATTTTTTGTATTAAATGCGAAGACAAATATGTGTTTTTACGTTACAATTTAAATTTGATATAATCGGATGTGGATTTTAAAACTGTGTGGGATTTAGTGTTAGTAACAGTTGTGGGCATTCATACTAACAGGCGTAGATTATACGAACTTCAAGAAAAAAATTGTATTTTTTGGATATGATATGATTATAAATTATGTAAGAAATAATTCCAAAGTATTTAAGCGTTTATGCGCAGCCGCACAATCAATATTTCTCTCTAATAAAATAAAAAAAAATACAGACATGGAATTGGAATATGGAACTACTTGGAATATAATAAATAGATAAACTGGAAAACACACAACGCGTCATTCAGAATTTTGAATAAAATTAGTCGATGAAATCTTAAACAAAGATATAGACGTAGCTTTTGCTTTTCAAAAATTTTTTCTAATATTTCAGTTATAGCTACACAAATTTTAAAGTTAGCGCCCACTCTCGCTGAATGTCTACCGAAGCGTAACGTCGCTGGTTGTGGTGTTCCATTTGAATTTGCACATGTCAATTATAACGATATTCTTGAAGCCTTAAAATCTATAAAAATGAAAAAGATTGCTGATCTTCATGGCCTCTCTATAAAAATAATTAACTCAATGATAGACTGCATTGCTTCGTATTTAATATCACTTTTTAATGCTTGTATTGATGGCGGTGTGTTTACAGATATATGAAGTAAGTAAAATAATTCCAATATTAAAATCCTGTAGTATATCCGGCCCTTTGAACTATAGACCGATATTATTACTACCTACTTTTTGTAAAATTTTCAAAAAACTGATTGTACATTAACTATTGCGGTATTTTTATAACGATAACTTGATTAACGTTAAACAGTTTGCATTCACAAAGGGTCGCTCAACAACCGAAACTGGTGTTGGGCTCATTGAGCAGATTTTTGGTGCCTGCGAGGAGTCACGGGACGCAATTTAAGGCATTTGATTGCGTTGATCATGATACATTGATCAGGAAACTACGTCACTACGGCGTCAGAGGTCTCTCACTTGGACTTCTGGAGTCATATTCGAGTAGCAGAGTCCAGAGGATTGATATAAATAGTGAGAGGTCTTCTGGATCTGCAGTCAGTATGGGTGTGCCACAGGGTTCAGTTCTTGGACCAATGCTATTTCTAGTTTATATTAATGATTTACCACACCTTGTGAAGAACGAGCATGGGATTGTACTGTTTGTTGATGATACTTCTTTGCATTTTAAGGTTAATAGACAACAACCATATTTTGAGGAAGTAAATAGTAGTACTATCTCAGAAGTAGTAGAGATGGTTTACAATTAACAATCTTTTGATCAATAAGAAGAAAACAAAAATAATTAAATTTTCGTTGTCTAATGCTAAATTGGTCGACACAAATGTAGTAATCAGGGGCGAGATACTGAATATTGTGGACACGACCCTATATCTAAGTTTGACTTTAGATATTAAGTTACAGTAGAATTTCCGTATAACGATATTGACGAAAAAGCTTAGTTCTACAATATATGCACTCAAAAGAATTCGGTGGCTTACAAACCACCGCAAGATTAGTTTTATTTTAGTTCCTTTCATAGTATCATGGCCTATGGAATTTTATTGTGGGGTCATGCAGCCGATATAAATACAACTTTTCTGATGCAGAAGCGGGCAGTTCGTGCCATTTATAACTTGACACCAACACCATTTTTCAGAGAAAAATTTAAAGTAATTAATATTTTAACTGTACCGTCACAATACATATACGAAAACCTGTTATATGTCAAAAGAAAATATAAAATCGTTTTAAAAATGAGCGACGTTCATAATATTAACACTAGACATAAGAATGACCTTACTGCTCATAAAACCAGACTCAGCAAAGTTAGCAAATCGTTTAAGGGGCAATGTGTGCGCTTTTATAATAAGGTCTAAGTTGAAAGTCACAATTTGCCATTTCATAAATATAAAACTTTCTTCAAAAATAAGTTATATGGTAAATGGCTATTATGCCGTATCTGAAAATATTGTCGAAAAATACCTGTGGGATTAAACTTCTCGACTATCGATCTGTTTCATGTAATTTTCAAATGTGCTAGTTTCATTGAATATAACGTATTTATCGTGTATTTTTGAGTGAAACCGAAAAATAAATCAGCGTTCGGAATAGGTGTTACTATTTAATACCAAAAGAATTCCATAATAACGTAATTCAAGTGTAATTCTATTACCTATGAAATAAAGATATTTTCGATTTGATTTGATTTGAAATTTTATGCTACCAGACACTATAACATAATGCAGTCGAGAAGTATTTTAGTGATGTACGGCGGTCGCTGTTGAAAAACATCGCGGTCGGAACAGATGTAGCAATTATCACCGCTGTGAATTATCAACGGTAAGAAACGATTGTTTACGAGACAACCGTGTTCGTTTCTGAACGATCAAACATAGATATGCGTGTTCGGACACCGTACAGGCGGTTTAATAAAAGCGAAATAAAACGACAGAACGTAAATGCGACCGATGACGTACGTTAACTTGTTCTGGGACAAACGCACGCGCAGCGGCGGTCTTACGTACCGGTCGAACGACACACATACGGTCCACAAACTATCGTTTGTAAAGTTGGCGCATCACAACGACAGCGATGGACACGAAAAAAAAAATAAACAAAAATAAAAAAGGATTATCAGGTTTTTCAGAAAGCGTACTCACTCGTTATTTAAATGACATGTCGGCGATCGCACTGTTTCTCGCTTATAATTCTGATTTATTTTAATTTAATAACTTAAATTAATTAGGCACGATTTAAAAAAGTTAATGAAGCACGCGCTATCGCAACAGACGTACACCTGCGACTAAAACAGATTACCGATTGAATATAATCCGGTTGAGTACAAACAAAAACGTGCTAAGTAAGCAAAACAATAAAATGTCAGCAGACACTCTAACTGCACCGGATTATAAGTAAAATAATGAATTAACGTTTGGTTGCGAAAAAGCTATAAGAATAACTTCGCAGAGAATCGAAAAAAAATGTATTATTTTAAAGAGTCGTTTTTTTGTATAGGCGACGCTTCAATTTATTCATGTTTCAATTTTAGATGTATTTACTAAATAAAACAATATCTGATTGATATATGAAAAATGTACAACTAATGTTTTTTCCTTCTGTTCGAGAACTACATTACCCAATAAGACGTCTAGTGGAAAACTTCCGTGAAAAACACTAATACTACATACAATTTAAATTTTAGTATTGGTAAAAATAAGGTGTTTTTTTTAATTAACGCTATAGGTACTTTATTAAGAAATTGATAGCATAGCTAGTCTATTTCATTATACAAACATGTAGTTATTTTTAATGTTCCAGGAAATCATTTCATTTTGCAACTTAATAAATACAAAATATTCTAAGCTATATTCACACTATATAAACACATTGAACTATAAATTAAATCACTGAGCTGAATTATATGAGTAAATTAAAAGGAAAATTAACTGTTTGATTTTATATCACAAAAGCGGTCAAGAGCATGTCGGACCATGCTCGGTGTAGGGTTTCGAAGCCGTTATTGCAAAGAAATGCACTGCAGATGAAAATACTACGTTGTTACATTTATATCCATGTTTCCCGCACAGAATAGGTATACGCACTTTAGTCGCCTATAATTACAGAAACAAGTAGGTATGTCGACTATTACTATTAAAGTAGGCTAAACTAAGGTGCACCAGCAAAAGAGCGTATTTTCATGGCACTTACGTCCTTTTACTGAGAAGCACAGTTTTTCGGTGATAACTCAAAAACATATCTTTTCATAATCAAAATAATTTTCTTTGAAAGTATTTATTAAATATTACCTTGTGAATTTTTCCTATTTTTTGAACATACGGTTTCAAAAATTAAGAGAGGGGGCACAATTTCTGCTACTTTTGAGCGATTATTTTCCAAAATACTCACTTAGTCAAAAAAATATCTGTTTAAAAATCTTCAAGTGTTTCAAAAGAATTGTCGAAATATGTGCAATATGATAATGGTTGCCGAAAAAACACTTTTTCAGTATCTGTTACATGTATGCAGTGCCTCTCCCTTAGAAATATTTAGTTATTCAACTACTAAACTAAATAGCAGCTTATACAAGATACTTGTACCCCAAATTTTATCAATATATATATATATTGCAGTTTTTGAGTACAATGCTTGTGACATACCGACGGGCGGACGAACGGACGGACATGAAACTATAAGGGTTCGTTTTTGCCATCGGAACCCTAAAAATGTCGCGCTGGGTCTGGCCTGATCCGAAAGTGCCCAGTGTTACAGCACTTTAAAGATTATTAGTCCTTTTCTAGTCGATGAATGATGATCTCCCACAGAGCTGATAGAATCGAAATTCGATATTCTGTTACTTCAATGACATTAAAATATAGTAACATTGAACTAAAGCTACATCATCACCTGCAATTTGTAGGATATCAACTCCACCACCAACTTACAGCAGAAGAATTGTGTAAGGGCTCGTTGGAATGGTATCAATGAATAGATTAGAGATAGACTAGCTTCCGCCAGCAGCTCCGCCTGCGGACATTGAAATCCTTCGCCTTATGTATCGATCGATAACGCCTTTGATCATAATCCCGATTTTAATGCCCCTCTTGATCTAAATAGTTCTGGATTCTGATTCTTCAATGTTCCGGCGCTGAATACAATAAGGCGCGGTGGCGCACGGTACGGAGGACGGACTGCGAGTGTGAGATATGGTTGAAAGGAATCAAGGTAATGAGTGTTTGCTATTTGGAAGATATAGCGGGGTAACTGATATAGTATCGTACAATAGTGTAAACTACAAAAAATAAATGTTTGATGCATTTTATTTACTGAAGTACCTTCAAGTCAGATTTGCCAAGTATTTTAAATACTAAAATATTTTTTAAGTGATTAAGTACAACATTTAGTACAAAATAAAGTTCTAAAATCCTGCTTCTCAATCTTCATTATTCTGCTAAAGTCAGCCTGACATGAGGATTATTAAACTTAAGCTTGGATTAAATCTACTTTTTTCTGCTATGGTCCCTTATAACTCATAAACAGTTGTCGATCATAGCGCGTCTATTAGTAATATATGAAATTCGCAAAGTAGGAAATATAATTAAATTAAATAGAGGCGTCGAGAGACATCCGGTTGTAATAAAGTACTATTCACTTTATATTATATCAAATAACAGAAACAATGAAATAAATACACAACTTTTGAGAGTCAAACGAGTAATACAAAATAATATCTTAAGAAAAATATTCATTTACCTAAAATTGGGTACAATACACATTAAATAATGAATTATATGTTATATAAGAACATCAAATAAAGTACTACACAGCCTAATCATTCTTTTTTAAATTAAAACTTCGTCCAATTCGCAAGCTGAAAATTTGTATGATTTTTCAAATCGAAAATAAATATCACTTTTATATGTATAAAATGAGCTTATTAAAGATTAAACATTTTAAAATTCCATCTTCAGAATTGAATAAAAAACCGAAAAATAATCAAAAACACACATGACGTCATTAGTACCTATTAGGTTTCATATAATAAAATAATGAAAACAATCATTCATCTCAAATTCGCATTTAAATTTAATGCTTTACGAAAATATATCCTATTAAATTGCGAAAGCTAAAACGAAAACTGACAGATTTATGCAATTATATCTAAAAATTCAAAATTTAACCGAGAATCGTGCGAATTTAATTATTTAAAAAAAAAAATTATTTTATTAAACAATGAGTATAAAATTCTTAAAAAAAAAAGATGCAAGAAATTCAATATTTTCAACTAAGACACCAAGGCGCCATTTTAATTATCTTATATCTCTCAGGCAAATTTCGTCTTCCGTCGACTTAGCCGCGTTCGCCACCCGGCGCACGCTCCAACAAGGACGTCGTCGTGCACATACAGTACAGCAATACAGTGCTGATTATTTACGCGACTACTACGTGTTGCTTAATTTTCACTAAGGTTATCCTGTTTTTTCGCCTTAAAAATTAATTGGCTTTGCCCGTAATTCTGTTAACATTTTGCGAACTCATACTCGTACCTTAGAAGTATTATGAGATGCTAAATTTATACGTTTTATTTTTTTTATATAGTTTTGCAAGTTACTTTCTTGTTAAGAGGCAATGCTAATCGAATTGTATTATCGAATACAATCGAATTAAATTGTTTATATTCTTTTATAATGATTAATACTATTGTCGAGTGAATGCCCGTTTTCAAAACACGATTTTAAATAATTTCCTTGATAAAATAAATAAATGAAAAAACGAATGAAAATTAGGCTCGATCATACTCTTTGACTACGATTGCCAATCTAAATTCTTAATGAAAATCTTATGAATATATTGTAGGGGGGAAATAGGCGAGTCAAAATACAAATAATCATACAGTTAATATTTAAATTAAAACTAAAATGAAATAGCGCTTACCTTGTTAATTTTTGTTACTGTTACAATAAATTTATTGATTAACATCTCAGGGGATAATCGCCACCAGATTTAAATGTATTATGGAGTTAGCTAGGTCTCTCACAGTATTTTTGGGACAGACATGTGCTGCTATTTATCTGCCATCAACATGAAATAACCTATTTATTATTATTATTTATTATTAATGGGTATCCTTCGGTGCCCTTAATGATGACCTGGACTTCAATTGTTTAAATAAAAGATGAGGCGAACCCAGATCTGTATATTGATCGGTTCTTTAATAACTCTGCTTATGAATTTTGTACTATATTAATTTATCGTATTTAACGATTCACTTTCTATTACAATCGAGGCTTTTGCACTTGGGCGTATTCCAATGTAATCCAAAACACAAATAGAACGCGGACCAACATTCGCGAGATTGAGCACGGAGGCCGCCTTCGTGCCACCAACTCCTATCTCAACTACAATATTATTTGTTATTGACAATATCAATTTTTTTTTGAGATTACAAGAAATTAAAGTTAAGTGTACAGTAGTAATTGTGTTTTTTCCGTTAATTACTATATGTTCTATACATTCATTTTTTTTTATAACGTACATTTTAACCAATTCTAATAAGTCACGGTGACGCAGATCTTAGTCGTCACTATCGTCATCGGAAAGGAGTAGGGTTGATAAGGGCCATTTTTCGCCCATCAGACACTCGAAAAAAAAAGTTTCTGATTTCGACAAGTTTTCAGTTTCTTTGTATACTTGAGGATATGTATTTTTTTCTAATATAAGATTGACGTGATAAATAAAGTAGTAAGTCATAGAAATGTTTACCTAAAAAGAGGGTATTTCGGCTTTTTTCTACATTTTTGTTGATTTTTTATCGTTATTTTTTTTACTAACAAGCGCTCCGAGAACCAATTTAATTTTGACTGGTAATGACACTACTCCTTACGCGCTTTCACATGAATACTATTTTCTTTTGGTTCAGTGTGCGCTTCTATACACGAAAAAAAATATTCCGCGCGAGAATATAAGTTACGCTGCAACGTCGCTGCGATCAAACGTGTTTTGACGTGTTTTGACGCGCTTAAAAAGTAATAACGTAGTACAAGTATTAACATTGCGTTCTCAACCTGTGATTGTGAGTATTTGTTGAGAAAGTTAATTTAATAATAGTTATATAATGCCTGGAAGTCAGTGTGATTGTTGTAAAACCTGGAGCAAGACAAATAGTGATTTCCGTATCTGTTCTAACAGAAAAATTATATCTATACTAAGAAATTCAAAAAATTGCGATTTACAAAGTGGTTCTAAGTTATGCTCTAAATGTAGATCTTATGCATTGCGTGTGCTTCGGGCGAAACATACTCTTTCATCTTCGTTGGTAACTACAAGAGATTTGAAGTCAACGAATACTGCCAGCGACACTACGAATAAGAGACCTAAAATACATTTATCAATACCTCGTTGTCATAACTCTAATACGTGTTGTATAATATGTAAGCGTAAAAAACTGCCTCGTGACCGTGCCAAAAGCAGCTTGAACTCAAGCCTTTATAGAAACTGGCGTCTTTATTTCGTCAGGAAAACGATGCTGTAAGACTCATATTACGGAATTGGTATTCAGCGAAGTGGCTCTGCAAGCTTTACGTCCTGTAAGTGAAAGCACATCAATGAATGAAAGAGATATTGAAAGTCTTTTAAACAATATCAGAAAGGTAGCAAAAAAACGAGGTCTTGATTTTGATACACCAGGACAGCTTTCCGAGTCAGATTATAAAAAAAATGCACATAATATCAGAGAGTGGCTGAAGCCAAATGATGTTATGATTGTTGATAGAGGCTTCCCGAGATTGTTTAGAACTTCTAGAAGAAATGGGTCTCTTACATAAAATGCCTCAATTTTTAAATAAACAGAAACAGTTTTCAACCGAAGATGCTAACGAGACGCGTCTTGTGACTAAAGTTCGGTGGGTAGTAGAAGCCGTTAATGGACAGTTGAAAACTGGAGAGCATTGGATAAAGTTGTACCTAATTCCCAAATACCTTATATTGGCGACTATGTGCGAATTATATGTGCTGTTCTCAATGCATTTCATCCTGCAAGGATTAAAACACTGAAGATGACGAAATAATTGCTCAACGGATGCTTGATTTAGTTAAAAGGCCTAATTATTTAAAACAGATGGTTGAAGAGAAAGGATGGATGAGAAAAAAGGCTATCTGGACGAAGTTAACTGATACAGATCTTCAAGATTTTCCACGCCTGACGTGGGATGAGCTGCGACAATTAACTATTGGAATCTATCAACTTAAACAAAGTCAATCTTACACTCAAGAGCACTTAAATGAAGAAGGAATGTACTCTATTTACATACATCGTGAAGATGATTCTGTTCTGCGAGTTCAGTTACGATCACGACATACAAGTTCCAAAAACTACAATATTTGGATCAAAACAGAGCGAAGCAACATCTCACACACAAACATACAATGGTACTGTCAATGTAAAGTAGGTGCAAGGGTGTAGGATGTTGCGCGCATGTTGCTTCAATATTATGGTTTTTGGCTTACTGGCGCCACAATTCAACTGACGTTAAAAAACCAAGTCTTGAATATGTCCACGCACTAAAAGACGCCGCCGTAGAAGGATGGTCTAGTAGTGACTCGGATAAAGAAAATGAGGAGGAAAACTAAAATAACATATTGCAAGAATTGTCTGAAACTGGATGATTATTTTCAATCATTGAATGTATCTGAGATTTATTTTATTAAAATAATAGTAATAATAAACTATTGATCTTAATCTTGCATTTAGTGTTTTATTTTCTTTGTCTTTTTAGCTTAAATTAAAGATAACAGCTGTTTATATTAATAAACGTATATAATACTAACATCATTGTTTTTTTCATTTTTTCCATTAAATGAAGACTTTCATTCAACATAATTTTTTTTTCTTCTTTGTTATGAGGTACACTACTAAAAAAAATGTATGCCACATCAAATGGGTGATGGGCGAAAAATGGCCCTTATCAACCCTACTCCTTTCTGTTGCCACTGTAAATACTCTAAGATGTATTAAAATATAAGGGATTTGGTATAAACTAATATAAATATATATATAATGAATATATAACATACATATACGCAGACTTGTGAGTAAAAGAAAACATAGTATGAACCCGTGGTACTATACAAACCTACATCTACAATATTACATATGAGTGTGATTTATGTTTAATGCACGTACTTATTATTAATAAATATGTTAATTGAACATATATTTCATGTAACTATATAACGAACTGTTTTAAAAGTTAGATTAATGAAAATTGAACTCAACTGAATAGTAATAATAAGTGATCCATAAATTTGTTCCAAGGGTAAACATACCGGGGCATTTGCTTTTTATTGATAAACAAAACCAATGATGACACTTACGACTATCATCTCTAGCCTTCACCGTATTACCAGGTATATACTTCCCGAAAGACATCAAAAATACGATTTTTTTATTTATCTCAAAGTACATAAAACAGATTATAACCATAATAAAATTGCATGGAAAGATATGATAAATATACAATTTGATCTAGACCGTAATCCTTAAATATGTGTACATAGCATGTTTAGAACTAAGGTGTTTATAACAATATAAATTAAATAAAAAAAAGAGACAAAAAATTAAAAAACAACAAAAAATGAAAAGGAACACAAACAGCCCGCATTACCGAAGTAAGAAATCGTGTACACTGCGTTTAAAGGTAATAAATAGGTCTTCTTCCTTCTTCGGCGTTGGCCCTTAGGTCGTTGTTGTACAGACGATCTATTTTGGTTATAGGATTGTCAAAAAACGTATTGTTTTTGTAGATTTGGAATGAAAATTGCAGAGAAAGATTTCTTCAAGGTTCCACCCTCTCTCCCCTACTGTATTCCAATTACATAAACGACATTCCGCGTTCGTAACCAGGCGTCCAATAATGCTATACACAAAAAGTCCACTCTCCTCCACCTCTAGAAAGCCATAGATGAGCTAGGTCGATGGTTCCGCATCTGGAGAATCGAGGTTAAACTCGATAAGTCAGCAGCTATACAGTTTAAGTATAGCAAGCGTAGGAGTTAACAAATTGTTAACTTAGACACATCCCACCTTAGAATGCTGAACGCGAACGTTCCGTGGCAATTCAACTATAAATATCTAGAGGTCACGCTTAATAAAAAATCTTCATTTCAAAGATCATATCAAGCGCGTTAGAAAAACTGCAATTTTCTACGGGGGGCGGCTGGAAGTCATGCCCGGCAGAAAAAAGAAAATATCTCGGCGCAATAAGCGCACTATTTACAAAATTTGCATAAGGATGGTGATGACACACGCGTCCCCTGTTTTCGCTAACTACCTACTGTAGCTAAATTTATGAAGGACGCATCGAAGGGATTCTTCAACATATTGGGATCACATCCCAATGCGCTTCTTGCTCAGCAGTCTCACACGAGTCACCTTACTCTCATCACTTTATCCATAGGCCACGGAATATACTTACCGATCCACCAGGCGCTCTCGCAGCTGCAATAGAAAGTTTCACGGAAGTTAACGATACGCATGACTGACTAAGCTTAGGTACACCTAAAATCAGTAAGATCTAATTAGGCCATAGCATCCCCCATTCCACCCGGCCGCTTCCGGGCCGGGTAGATTAAACCGACCCGTGCCGGTGTCCTGTAACAACCTATGCCGAGGCGATCCCCTGAGGTATCGCCTATAGGGCATGTCACGCGCCGTCGGCACCCCCGCGTGTCATCCGGCCGCGTTCGGTAAAGTTATAATAGAACTCCAGCCAAATAGTATATGCCGACAAGTCATTTCATCTTGAGAGGGATTTTTTTTAGTGGGTTTCAGCCCCATAATACCCGCGTGCACGGGCGCGCGGGTGTGCACTACGCATTTTTATTTCCTCCTCGCCGCAAGAGGGGAAAAATCAGTGCATCCGTCGTAGTTCTACTACAGCAGCCATATGTGAAGCTCGTGCTGAATGTATAAGTTGAAAATCCACGCTGTCAATCATTTCTGTTCAAACGCTAAGAAAATCGTTCTCCGAGGCGACTAAGGAATAAATCCGAAGTGAGAACTTACGCAGCGATGATGAAATGACCTGTAAAAGAGAATACCAAAATCCTTAACTACAAATTCATATTGTTGTATTGAATTTGATAGTTTACATTCCAAAATTATTTTGTTGATTTTTTGAGTAAAAGGACTGACAAATCATTTGGTATTATTAAGGATCATTTTATTTGTTGACCACCACGTATATAGCACGTTCAAATCTTTGTGAAGAGCAGCACGATCGTTTATGTTTCGAATAGGAGCGAGTATCAGATCGTCGGCACATAGGAAATACATATACAACAAGTAATCAACAAAGTCATTAATAAATATAATAAGGAGTAGAGGGCACAAGTGTGAACTTTGAGGAACTCTAGAAGTTATAAATATTAGCGCTGAAGTATAACCCTTAATAACAACTAATTGGCTCCTATTCCTAAAATAAGAACAAAGTCCATATAAACTACCGTAAATGCCATAAAATAACGGTTTATAATACAAGATTAAGTGATTAACTTTATCGAACACTTTAGAGAAATTCATATATACCGTGTCAATTTTTCCGCGTATACCAAATTTATTGCAAAAAAAAAATTATACTCAAGCAGGTTGGTTATAGTAAACAGATGCTTTACAAAACCATGTTGTGTCGAAGACGGTGCGTTGGACTATTCGTGGGGTGTCGGGTGGACTGAAAGGCCATCACTATGGGATGTCCACAGGGATCAGTTCTGGAGCACATGCTGTGCAACCTACTGCTAAGCGATATTTTCCGGCTACCGTTGCCGGGAGGCTGCAAATTAATTGCTTATGCAGACGATGTGACTGCGGTGATTGAAGGCGAAAATAGAACGGAATTGGAAAAAAAAGGGAATGCCCTTCTCTCGTTCCTGGTGGAATGGGGAAGGAGAAACCGCTTGGCCTTCTCTCCTACAAAGTCAGCAACGATGACGATAAAAATCAGATTCCAACTAGCCCAGATGATGAAAACCGACGGCATCTCGATCGCCGTGGTCACGTACGATAAGTATTAGGAGTGGGCATCGATAACAGCTTTAGCTTCGGTGCTCACGCCAGAGATATAGGAATGTGCGCGACAAAGTGTTTCGGGAAGGTCTCCCGGGTGTCTACGTCCTCTTGGAGAGTAAGATACCCGGCGTTAAAATTAATATACCACGGTACGTTCGTTGCGGTAGTCACTTACGCGGCGGCGGTATGGCGCCACACGGCTAGTTTTCACGTGGTGCAGAGTACGTTGCTAAGAGCACAGAGACCTGCTTTTATCCTTTGAACTAAAGCATATAGGTCTACAACTACACGCACGCACGGTACTTGCGAGGATCCTGACGGCTGACCTGGAGGTCGTCAGGCACGGGGAGGTGGACCGCGAGAGAATAGGCAAGATTAAAAGAGAAATCATGGCCTTATACACTAAGGCAAGTGAAGACATGTATGACATCTGACAGTAGCGTTGAATGAGTGTGTCGGAGGGGAGGAAGCTATACTCCTTCTTTCCCGATGTGACGGAGAGAATCAATAACGATTCCATTGAGCCCGATTATGTGACTTCACAGATGTTCACCGTGCATGGTTGTTATAGCAAGAGATTGAATGATAAGAAGTTGAATGATAGAAAAGATTGTGATTGCGGATGGAATGAGGAGACGAGGGATCAAGTGTTGTGGTACTGTCTTTTATATGATGACGAACGCAAGGAGATGCTTGGCATGTTGGAGCGCACGATGATTAGTGTAGTTCACTTTGCGAATCTCACGAGCACCAAAGAAAACTTTACGGCATTTAGAGAATTTTGCAAGAGATGGCATGACAAGAGAAGTATGGTAATATGAAGTGTGTAAAAGGGAATATTCGAGAGAGATACATGTGTGTTTATGTGAATGTAAAATATGTAGCCTTAGGCGGTAGGCTCGCTAAATCGTGGATTAGTATTCGATCAGATCAGTTGTAGGGGTCCTTTTGATTCCGTGTTTCGGGTTTATCACCCTTCTGGTGGGTAAAGCCTAGGTGGTGGTGGGATAATCTGTACATACTTAGGGACTTCATTGCCGATCGTCGTTGCAAACAGACGTGTTTTTACGTCGTTCCGTGCCGCACGTGTTTGACGAAATTGCTGTGAAAATCAATGTCGAGTGTTCATACTCCCTCTAAAGTATCCCTGTTCTGCATCTGGATCCGGCCTGCTTGATTGATGAAATCGTTTTCCGCTTGCTCTAGTGCTGCTAAAGTGCCTTGGCTCCGCTACTCAATGTTTAGTGAGTAAGAAGGCGATTGTGTTCAGTAATTTGTGCACACCTATCGACGCGTCATCGCTTGTGGGCCCACTAAATAGTGGGATTACTACTACTATGTCATCAGCAGTGGGTAGCCTCTTGCTGCCTACGTCACGGTCGTCGGCGGCCTGCGTCGGCTCAGTGAGCCGAAGCAGTGGGCAGGGCATATCGGGGACGGTGACTCGGCGTTAGTGATCGAGTCTGTCAGTATCAGAACGATAAGTAGTAGTTTGTAAGATTAAATTAAGACTGTTTTTCGAATTTTAATTTTCTTTAGAATAGGTTATTTTTTTAAATAAGGTTAAGTTTAATTTCAGATTACGTATTTTTGTGTCTCCGCTTATATCTTTATTACTGTGTGTTGATTTACTCTGTGTGGTCGTGCTTTTCTTTCACCCACACCTAGGTACACTTTCTTTGTCGGGTAGGTGGGATATTTTTGTTTGGCACTATGTCTGACAAGGACGATGCGAGCACCTTCACGACGCGTCAGTCGTCGTGTCGCACCTCGCCTAGCGGGTTTACGATACTAGATGACCCTGGATCGACGGCTGGCGCCGGTAAGCGCCAACGTGAAAGCCCTTGTCAAATTATTCTGGCGATGCGCCCACAGCGCGAGAGCGAACGGTGCGAAATCAAAGACGAACAAAGCGAGGAGGTTGAAAGCACGGAGCAGGCTCTGCATAAAGCTTCGAAGGAAGAATTGTTGAATCGAGCCCACGAAGCGGTGAAGTCTATCTTCTTATTGGTTACCGGTCCAGGGTCGAAAATCAACAAGACTGACACCAATAGTATCGCAGCATGTGGCCAAGACATTTATAAAGTTTATATAGGCGATAGTTGTGGCTCTTAATTTGAGACTCGCTGAGGTGGAGTTGGCAACAGCCAGCGCGAAGCTGGAAGCCGCGGAAGCTGGTCGGATGAGGGGTGGCGAAGTCGGCGGAGGATACCAAGAGAATCCTGAAGAGCGCAATGGACCCGACATCAATGCAACCATAGGTCACGGAAGTGCGTAAGGTGGGACGAGAAGTTGTCGTGATTCAAACCACCTCAGAGGAGTCGGCGGAGAACATTAAGCGCACATGCCGCCCACCCTACGGGTAACGGAGCCGCGTAGTAGGAAGCCTTTGGTGGCACTCAAAAATATGCTGGGTAATCCTCTGAGCGAAGAAGTACTGAATGGGGTATATGAGCAGAACTTAAGGGTGAAGCATCCTACGAGAAATTTAAGTTTCCATGTCGAGTGGTATTGAAGAAGTCGCGATGTGATCAACTAATTACAACGGTCGTTTTAAAATGCAGCCCGGGGTTACATGACATGCCCTGGACCCCTTGTTCATTGGTTAGGAGGCTGTATTGGTGTGTGATTACGTATATGTGACTTGCTATCACAAGTATTAGCAGTACGATCACCGACGGCGCACCGCAGGTCGGATACCGTATGTGGAAAATGTGGTGAAACAGGCCACAAGGTGACTGTAAGGCGACTGTCTCGCGTTGCGCCACTTGCCACAGATTTGGACGCCGTGATGCTGATTCGCATAGCACTACGTCTCGGGATTGCTCGGTTAGACGATATGCAAAAGAGCGATTCCTATCTATAACAAAGTATGGATAGCTCTGCCCCACTTCGTGTCGAGCAGTTAAACCTGGGCGGTTCCTGGACATCTCCGGTGCCTTCAACAATGCGTGGTGACCTATGCTACTGGTCAAGGCTAA
>BGZK01000964.1:0-238691 GCA_005406025.1 Eumeta japonica | reverse complement strand
TTAAAATTCCTAGGATGTGGCTATCCGTTCTTATTTTACTTTTATCTCGGTACAAATTGCACTCCATGCAAGTGTTGTATAACGAGAAGGAACTCCGCAGCGGTGCAATGCAATGCATTGTGCATAGTGTAGTTTACCGTAGTTTTCCTGGAAGAAAATGCATCCGTGACGGTCCTCGTGCGAGCGCGCACAAGTGGCTGCACTTAGCTCTAGGCGGGCGGGACGAGTGAGATATGACGCGAAATATAATTTTATCTACTCATACTCGTAATGTGTTTTCTCTCGAAAACACTCTTTGAGAAACAAAATAAATTCTTAGTATTTATGCAAATAAATAGAGGACTTGGTGCTTTTGTTTCCTTATTTATTTTAAATATATATTAGGTTGAGAAAAAAGTTTTTTCGTATGTAATGAGTAAAAAGATGCAGGAAAATCTCTTTGGATGTTTCGTTTGTATCTTGCTAGTTTTGATACCATTAAATAGGTGATCTTTAAAAAAAGAAAAATAAAAAATAGTAATGGTGTCCCGCCATTTTTCTATTGTTTCTCTGTATACCAAAATGATCGAAACTAACGTAGAAATTCGATGTATTTTGAAGATTTTTTACAAAAAAGGAAAAATGCGACACGAGTTATCAAAAATAATTATAACATTTATGAACCTACTGCAATATCGGTAAGAGTAGCACAAAACTGGTTCAAGCGTTTTCAATCCGATATTTTTAATGTCAGAGATGAACCTCGCTCTGGTCGATCAGTTATGGATCAAGATCGGCATATTATCTCTTAAAACATAGCTTAAAAACTGGGATTGACAATAAAACAATTTTGACTCATTTGAAAATAGCTGGATATACAAAATTTCCCACAAGAGCTCACTGAAAGAAATCTAATAAATCATGTACTGTTTTTTAAAAGATTGATCACTGGTGATGTAAAATGGATTACCCACGCCAAGAATGTGCGAAAAAGATTATGGTCAAAAGGTAATCAAGTGTATATAGTGGTATTGAAAGGGTATTATTGATTATGAGTTTTTACCGCCGGGCAAAATCATCAATTGGGATCTCTACTGCCAATAACTGATGAAACTCAAGTAAGAAGTTGAAAAAAACGGCCAGAACTGGTCAACAGAAAGGGTTTGGTTTTTCACCGTTATTACGCCAGATCACGCACATCTTTAGCCACCAGCATATATTGAGATTGTTATTGAGAAGTTTTTCGATATCTCTGGATTCTTAGGTAATGTTAAGTTAATATCAAGAGAATACTGTCAAACCAATCCTTATACCATCTATCCTGTAATTTCTACAGCAAATATATATATATATATATACTAGCTGACCCGGCAAACGTTGTTTTGCCATATAAATAATTTCCTAGTAATTTCTAGTGTAGACAAAAAATAGCTTACTTATTGTAAGTATGTATGTATGTTAGAATGTGTATATTGTATGTATGTAAGAATGTGGTATATGCGTGAAATAAGCATGGAGCGCTGTGAACGATGAGGGAATATAAAATAACAAAAGGCAAACATTATTTTGGTATTATAATTTATTCCTTAAAATTATATATCATTAATTAAACAATTACGACAGTAACACTATTAAAAAATATCAATCTCTTAATGCTATAGCGTGAACAATATTTTTGTTAGTCCATCCTTAGCTAACACAAACAAACTGGATGGTTTACCCACTCGAGAGCATGCCACGTATAATTGTCCGTGTGAAAACAGGGTGTTCTCAAATCTAATCCACAAACAGACATCGTTTGACCTTGGGATTTGTTGATAGTCATTGCAAATGCCAATCTAATCGGAAACTGAAGACGTTTGAATTGAATTGGCACATCTGTAGGTATAATAGGAATCCGTGGTATGAGTATATTTTCACCTCTGAACTTGCCATTTAAAATCCTGGCTTCGATCACGTTTTCATTAATTTTGAATGACTAATCGCGTACCGTTGCACAGCCGGGGCGGGTTCAAATTACGAAGCAAGATAATTGGAGATCCAACCTTTAATTGTAAATTATGTGGTGGCATGCCTGGCAAATCCAGTGAGTTCAAAACTCTGTGGGAAAATTTACTGCTTCGCTGTCGTCGCAAACTGTATCAATAGATTTATATGATACCAAGTTCCTGGCAACAACATTTGTATCTTCAGATTTAAATTGTCAACGTCTACATTTTTGCCGCTAAAATCGCTCTTTCTGCAAGCCACTCATGATTTATGTACTGTGTGTGTACATCGGGAAATATTTGTTCAATGAGAGTATCTTGCGAATCAGCGATTGTGCAGAAATCGGTCGGTAATTTTACGTATCCAGTTTCATCTATAGCAACTTTTCCATCACCGATATCTAAAAGTTGTTTTGAAAATGTTTCAGCGGATGGATCTTGAAGCATTTGAACGCGCATATTTATTTTAGCTGTAATTTTTCAACATTACGCCACAATGGAGATGATTTTAAGCAAGCGTTGATCTCATCAGCGTATGTTGAACGTGGAATGACTGGAAGTGTTTGTCTGAAATCACCTGAAAGGACCAACAGAGTTCCGCCAAATAGTTTGTCACTGTTTTAATATCTTTCAATGTCCTGTTCAACGCCTCAAGTGAATGTTTGTGTGCCATAGTACATTCATCCCAAATAATAAGTTTACACCGTTTCAGCACAGTGGCCATGGACGATTGTTTCTTAATGTTGCATACTGCGTCAGGGTTATTCTGAATATTTAGTGGCAGCTTAAATACTGAATGAGCTGTTCTACCTCCATCCAATAAAGTTGCTGCAATGCCCGATGATGCAACGGCCAATGCGATGCCATTATTTGATCGTATTTCAGCAAGAATTAGCGAAATAACGAATGTTTTGCCAGTTCCACCCGGTGCATCCAAAAAGAAGAACCCACCTTGTCCAGCTGAAACTGCGAGCATAATGCGATCATAAATGGTTCTTTGTTCCTCATTCATTAGTGGGACATTGCGGGCAACAATCGCTGCCATTTCTACAGTACTGTACTGCAGTTCACGATTCATTTCAGTATTCATTAAATCAGATGCAGTTCGATTTGGCGAATTCATACCGAAATTACTAAGTGGTAAGTTGGCAATGACAATGCAAAGATCCTCAATAGCAATCAATGCTTCATTGTACATTTCGTCGCTGAATGTTATGGTTAGATCGTGGCACCGTATACGATGTTGATGCAATATATCATCAGTCATTGAATCTTTGTGATTTTCCCATAATATCTGTGCTCGGGCTGGGAAACATGTAGTCAACACTATAGCGAATAGTAGACGAATTTGTATTGCTGTACAGTTCAATGCAGCTTCAGCAAGCATGCATTCCCACTGGTTGTCGTCTTCCAGCAAGCCGAGTGCAAGGCATGCATCTTTATACGTTGGATATTGTTGCCCATTCACTTTACGTATATCTTGAAATGATAATGGGCCAGTAACATTAACCAACAACAGTCGAAGATAAAGCACTCCGTGTGTCTTGGATTGACTGTAAATAATCGCCCCAAGGCGTTTGATTTAAATAAATTGAGACATGCAGCAACTGGTGAGCCTTGCTTGGGGCATCCATGTTTTGTTTGAGTCCATGTGAAATAGCGTGGTACTTGTGAATAGAGTAATGTTCGTGCAAAGGCACCAAAATCATCCGCACGATTACACAATTCAAAAATGCAGTGAGTGTAGTTTTAGGTGGATTTATTGCACGATCAATCGCTGTCTCGTTCGTGAAAATACACGCTGACCGTTTTCAAGATGGATGGCTAACTGAACAACTGCTGGATCCCGTTCATGAATTGGAAAACCAAAGATACGCCAAGCAGCTTCATTGGAGCTGATGTACCGACCAATTTGGTAGAGCGTTATTTCATCGTTTTTATTCACTGGAGGAGCATTCACATTAGTATTTTCCACTCTAAACACAGCCATATCACTGCCTTTATGGACATACTTGCAAATGTATTTGATGCTCTTCACAGAACTGCAGAACTCAACATTAATATGAGCATTATATGTCTTGCTCAGCAGAGGCGAATATGGCACCACCCAACGATTGTCAATATCAATGTCTGTGTTGATGATATTTTTAATAAATGATTGTCCGCCATTTTCAGGATTTCTTCGACGATATATTGGGTATCCGTCGACATTTGTGACCGTATCATTGGTAAAATCTTTAGGGAAATTTTTAGTACATTTTCCATCAGCCATGCAAGGCGATGAACTATTAAGAGTACCACATGGACCATGAATCATGTTTGTTGTAACAATATCAAACAGCAGTTGGTCAGTGGATGGATCTGGAATTTCCGCAGAAATGATGCTATCGATTTCTTCAGGACGGATTTTGTCGATGAACCAAACCAAAATGTGTGCATGAGGTAATCCTCGCTTTTGCCACTCAACCGAATACATCCAGCAACGTGTGGGACCAAATACATGTGATTTAGTAATGAAACTTATTAAAGACTTCAACTTTTGTCTGAACACACGTGCTGTAATGTCATGGCGATGTATTGCATTTTGGCCAGGCAGTAGCAAAGATGTAATCTCTGGCCATTTTGGATTACATGTGAACGTGATAAATAAACATGGTCGTCCATATTCGCGCACGAAAGTCAGAGCATCCTGTATATATTCTTGCATATGACGTGGACTGCCTACGTACGATGATGGTAAAATGACATGGTTACCAATTTCGGCGACGTCGGCGTTGTTGTTGATAGCGTCTCGCAAATGAATGTACTCTTCCGCGCGCAGCTTTTGTTGATTATATCGTAAGTATCGTAGTCGTTCGCTCTCAATCTTCGCGTACATGTCGACCATGAATTGTTGACAAAGCTCACGACATCGTAAAATGACGTTGTCCAGGCCACGTCTAATCATTAATCGGTACGCATAATAATCCTTTGAGCTAACGTTCTTGTTTGTTTCAGCTCCTGTAATATTTGTTCATAAAAAATAATTTAAATTTATTACGTTCAATAATTTAATTGTTTTGTTAAATGATTAATGATCAAATTAATAATCAATGAAGTACCTGATACGGTATCTCGTTGTTTTATGTTTATGCAATATCCGTCTTGTCCCTTCCAGAATATTAGCGGATATTGAGAGCGTCATATGAACGATGTGTCAGCAATGAACTGAAGATTATTATTTCTTCTACGAATCACAATTTCGTGCAGCTGTACAATCGCCAACCATGATTCCAGCAACATCATCAACAACGGGTGCATTGAATCTACGAATATGCTCTCCAGCTGGTGTTTTATCAGGATTAATGACGATAGCGTGATTATCGCTTTGTAATTGGTGCATATGTGATTTGAATATTTTCAACAACTCGTTGTGCTCGTTCAAAAGAGCATCTAGCTCGCTGACGATGCGCCTGGCATAAAGTGAATCAAGGTTATTATAATTACAACGTGCATTCACGCGATTGGCAAGTGCGCTTCCGGAATCCTCGCCGCCCATAAAGTAGATTTGTAAGAATTTATGTGGTTCGTTTGGCATTGGCAGCAGTGAGCCCATTTTATGATAAACTTGGCCTCTGATTTTGAATGTAGAATTGAATTGTTGACCATTTGCATTAGTATTTCGAACTATTTCTGTTGCTCCGAACGATGTCATTTGAAAGCATGAATTGAATCTTAGAATTGACTTCAGGAACACGTTAGAATCTGGATCCGTGCCGATAAGTAAGCCGTTCAATGGTTCAGGTGGTGTTTCAATTTCAGGTAGTTGCACTTTTCCTGACGCGCAACACATCCCAGCTGGCTCATTTTTGAATTTCAGAGCATGACAATGCGGACATTCCTTGTCCATAGCACCAATTACCACTTTTGAATGAGCATAATATTCAATATCGGGCTCATACTGGAATGCTAGACGCAGGAATGAATCAGATATAAATGCTCGATGTACCTGTTGTCGTTGTTGGTCATTTGTTCTTCGTCTATTGACTGTGAAACGGCGTGATTGTCGTTGTTCTAATCTTCTGACTTCATTGCGTTCATCTCGTGTATCTTCTGGCTCTTCTTGATGCAATCGCGTCATTCTGACACGTGCATCAGTATTTTGTTGCTGGATTTGTTCTTCTGTTCTTTCGGATCTGCTATTTCGCAACTTTCGAGCTTTGCTTGTACTGCGGCTCAAATCAGCCCTTTGCGTTTTCTTGGCATTGCTCACTGTACAAAACATACATAAATAGAATTAATTAAATTATTTAATGATGAAAATGTTAAAAGTATAATTAGGGCCAGGATTTTGCCGCAGTTTTGAAATGATTAGTATTAATTTATGAAATTATAACAAAAATATAAGTTTTATGGAAAAAATTTCAAACAAAAGTAAAAATTAAATTTTATGAAAACATTGTCTCTTATACTTTTTCATACAACCAATATTTCCATTGACATTTCAAAATAAAGATTCATAATGATTGATTTTTGGAAACTGTGAAAATCTTAATTGTTCAATTACATTTTTAATGAAATTAAATTAAAATTACATTTTATAAGATCAACAACATTTTCGATATAAATAAAAAGTATACTTACAACACAAAATCCGTTGTTATTGAAAGCTCGTGTCACGTGTTGAGTACTTTTGAGGTTATAAAATCACTTGATTAAGTAATCGTGAAAAATACACTCAAAATTGATAATTTAATTATTATTATTGATAAAATAGGAATGATTAAAAGTTAATATGAGAGTTACACTGAGATAGCAAAATAATAATTGTCAACGTTACTACTACACTTGATGCATAAACAATAATGATGGCCGACAACTGTGTAGGGAGTGAGAAAGAAAGGGGACCGGCTTCGTTCTCATAAAATTACATTTTTATAAGATCAACAACATTTTCGATATAAATAAAAAAGTATACTTACAACACAAAATCCGTTGTTATTGAAAGCTCGTGTCACGTGTTGAGTATTTTGAGGTTATAAAATCACTTGATTAAGTAATCGTGAAAATACACTCAAAATTGATAATTTAATTATTATTATTGATAAAATAGGAATGATTAAAAGTTAATATGAGAGTTACACTGAGATAGCAAAATAATAATTGTCAACGTTACTACTACACTTGATGCATAAACAATAATGATGGCCGACAACTGTGTAGGGAGTGAAAGAAAGGGGACCGGCTTCGTTCTCATCCCTATTCCTTGCTGTTTACTGGGTCAGAAGTGACACCTGTAGACATCTGGCGGGGATAACTAATTAAATGACGATTGATCAGTTTTCGACGGAGAGAAAAATGATTAAATTACTAAAATGGCTATTAAAAATAAGGGTTGATCGTAGAAGGGTGAAAATTGAGGATTGTATGTATTTTTGTATGTTGTATCATGAAAAAAGAGAAATTAAAAATTTTGTCTAAAAAATAAAAATAAAAATTTAGGGGTGGACTACCCCTAACATTTAGGGGGATGAAAAATAGATGTTGGCCGATTCTCATAGATACCGGATAAGCACAAAAAATTTCATCAAAATCGGTCAAGCCATTTCGGAGGAGTATGGCAACGAAAACTGTGACACGAGAATTTTATATATTAGATGAATTACGTAGAAACGTTCGATGTAAAAGGGCTCGTACAAAATCCCGCGTAATCCAGAACATGGAACGGCGGCCCCGGCGCTGACCACAATAAGGATCTAACTTGACAACGAACGAGACAATCGCGTTCAACAAATCCCGCGAAGGCGCTCGTGTCGCTTTCGATCCCTGATAGCTTTAGTTTCTAGCGATTTTCTTTCAAAAAGGGGCGTCCTAAACGAAAACGTCTAGAATTTTCGTAGAACTAGTTTCATATTACGCGACGCTCTTAGAAATGTTCCGTTGAAAATTAAGATTTATTCTTGTTTGATGTGAATTCGCGACCCTAATTTAAGGTTAGATTGCTTAGTTGAGCCGCAATTTATTATTAGAATCAAACGCTCTTTGATAACTTAAAACAATATTAGATTTGCATGCTCAACGTTCGTGTAGTATTTGGCCATTTGAAAAATTAAAAATCTTCATACCTATTCAGTCTCGACGGCGAGTGTGTTCACGTGGACTTAGAACGCTTTGTAGGTCTTTTTTGGCAGCTCTCGCTCTGCTTCCGTTTCCGTTCTTTCTTCGCTATCGTTTTCAATGCATTTAATTATAACGATAGCGAAAAAAGAACGAACTGAAATATTTCGCTATTATTGTCCGTGGCGTCATCGTACATGTGTATACCGATTGATCGTTTAACGGCTCGCGCCACGAAAGCAGCCAACTGTGAATCAGATGCTTGTGGAGCGAGTTCCGTATTAGAAACGGTGGTACACAGTACATACATTTTTTCTAGTCTTATTTAAATTTGTTTGCGTCAACTGAAAATGAATAATCTCATTACGTACTACGTTGGGGCAATAAAATAAAAACTTGTTTTAAAATTGAAAAAAGACAAAAAGTAAACGACTATAGTAACTACTAGATCAATTGAATTTATTAGTCTTGGGTTAAATTAAATAACAAATTTTATAAACATTTCCCTTCAAAACTGTTTTTCATTCCCTATGGGAATTTTCCGTTTAGATTTTTTCGTAAATTTTCAGTGATTTCATATGTTCCTTGTTTATGTATTTCAAAGTATAAATAAAAAAGTGAAATCAGAAGAATATAATCAAACACTCACTATATAATCAAATATAATAAATCGCTCACATTGTATAGTTTAACATATTCAATAGTAAATATGACGTAAAAAGTTATTAAATTGAATTTTTTATAAATTTTTTTTACTAATTTTTGGTAGCAGAGGGAAATAAAAGATTATTTTCTTTTTATTCTAACTAATTTATTTCTGTCATAGTGAAATTGTTGTAAATTTCATCAAATCTTCTACCAAGTATTTATCTATTACTTTTTTTTTTGTATTTGGGGTTCCTCCTTGATTTTCTAGTAAATTATTTGTTTTTATAAGAAAACTTCCAGTTAATGTTGTGTTAGAAATAACATAATAAATATGTGTCAATCTATTTATTTTGACGGAAAATCGTAGCGGCAGTGATTAATTGCGAATTTTAATTTTAAACCAACAACAAATAAAATAACATCGATGTTTGAAAGTGTATCGATATATCTCGCATGCACCATCCCTAACTCGTTCTAGTGAACTAACGGAACAGAAGCAATATAGATCGACGCTCCGGTACAGAAACTTTTATTGCGAAACGTGTATAAAAGCGTTGATGTATATTACACTGCGGTGTTTTGGGTAACTATTTCCAGCCGCATAAAAGGCGGAAATGGCAGTTTGACAGTTTTCAGTAACTCGACGCCGAGTTATAATGAACGCAGCCGAGTCGCGTACGCATATTAAATTTAACAATTCAGAAAAAGAAAAAAAATACAACACAGATTTACGGAGCACGTTATTTAAGAAAGAAGACACGGTATGCAAGAAAAAAATGATGTTTATTTGAGGAAATGGGGAATAACGAACGTATAATTAGGGAAGCTGAAACACTTGTAGGAGACGTTGAGAGAACGCGTAAGAAAAATATTTGTTCGAGGAAATGTTGATGTTGAGATTAAGATTAAAAAAAATATATATTTAAAAGTGTACCAATAACCTGTACAATAAGTTATGCTTATTTGGATTAATTGGAAAAATAATGTTTTTGGGAAATTAAAAATTTTTTATACAAAATCAAGAATTTATCTCTCAAAACTATGCAGTTTTTTCGTCATTAAAAATTATCAATTTACTTATTATTATTACTTTAAATAATGAATACGTCAAACTTTTATGCACAATTTCTACAATGAAGAAATACAATATACTACAATATATATATATATATATATATATATATATATATATATATATATATATATATGATTTAGCGTTTGGATGTTCAGGAATAGTGTACGTTATGGGTACCACTTGGAACACCTACAGATCATTCTAACTCCATGACGTGTTAGATCAGCGCGTCACGGGCTATTAATAGATATCGCTTAATTTAATTTTCCTAACGTGCTAAAAAGTATAACTTTAATAGAACTCACACTATAGTTCCATAAAAAATTAGTTACGTATGTATTTCATCTGTTACGAGTCTCCATGATTTTTGTCCGTTTTCGTTAGCGAAAATGACGAGATGTTCATGCTACGATTTCCGAAACTTTAATTTTATTTTCAAATAACATTTCTAATTTTCATATAAGTATCCGAATTTTGGAAAATTTCATCCTTTCATAGTGTGAAAAAAAAAAGTGTTATCCGATGAAATTGGTCTAAATGACGGTTCATACTTCAATTGCAAGTCTAAGTTTGTAATCACATTTTTGTACATAATATAATTAAAAAACATCGATTTTCAGATTTTTTTCCTTAATTCATACTGTAAGACCTTTCGTCTTGACAAATTTCATGATAATAGGTCAATAGAAAATAATCCTATACCTAAGTTTAAATTAAAACAAATTTAATTAAATATAAATAAAAATAATGATAACGACAGTATCAAAATGCCCGGCATAAAAGGCCGTGGTTTTCGATTGTCGACTTAGAAGTTTGATTTTTTGACAACTCTAAGTGATTGCCAATTCGAGTATTTGATACTGCTTTTAACTTCATACCTTCACGAATTTCTCAGAAAAACAGTCTTGACAAACAGACAGACGGACAACGAAGTGATCCTATAAGAGTTTATTTTTTTCTTTTTGAAATACGAGTAGTAAAATCCAAATAATTAATTAACGATAATAATTTAATCGACACCACCCGACACGTGATGAGAAAAATAATATAAAATTTATCAGGTTTTCATAACGATAGGACAGGTTGAACTTAATAATTCTCAATATTTTGATTTTGGCCAACGTGATACAATTTCATTAAATGAAGAATTGTCAAAGCTACAATTCTTGTATAAAAAATAAATGATGTTAAAAATTTATAAGTCAGGGCGTACTTTCCATTGCGAGTACAAATGATCTTAGGTCTTTTAGCAGAATGCTACCGAGAAAAGCTCACATAGAAGTGATACATACGCGTTGTACACTTTATCTGTGTCTGCGCATCAAAACAAAAATGTTTCATTGTTGTAGGAGTGGAAAGATCGCAGAATCACCATAGACACATGCTTCCAGTTATACCAGAAACAAAAAGTTTCACGAAATCTTTCTCGTATAATACACCTTTACTTTTACCTATGCATTTAGAGTGATAGAACTATGTTGTGGTGTTCTTGACTGCAGCACGAAAATCGGGCGACTCAACCGGTGAAATACAACACTCTCACAGAATACAGACGTGAAGTTAGGTTTTTCGCCGTTGCGTTTCATCCATTGAGTGAAAGCTCCTTTAGCCCACCCCCCCCATCACCCTACACCTTCGCCATAGATTTCCCTTCATCAGATTTCCTATTTCTACCCAAGAGGCCGGCAATGCACCGGTGACTGCTTTGAGGTTGCGAATGTTTATAGGCGGCGGTGACCGCCTACTCATTGGTGGCTAGCGTGTTCGTTTGTCCCTTTGAAAATGGTGTATAAAAAAAATGTCTTACCCGTTATGTAGCAAGATTTATAAACATTAAAAGGCAGTTAATTCATTAATTATATGATTTTCAGGAAAGAAATTTAGTTTCCAATAATGGTTATGTATATGTTTTTGAAAACAAAAAAAAGAAAAAATTAGTACGTATTTGTGAATTTAAAAAGTTATTTTAGATGTAACAAAATTGAGAGATTGACGAGTATTGAACGATATTGAAAATGGTTAAAGTAGATGCTTTTAATTTCCTTCTTCTTAATATTTATTCTTTGAATCAAGTTATAAATGAAGAAAAGTTGTTCAACTTTCAACCAAAATATACTAAGAAATCACAATATTGAAATTGCGACAACTCATTCAGAAACTGTCATTAAATTGCCAATTTATGAGGAAAATTCAAATTATTTAGTAAACACTGATATTAATTTTGAGGAGTAACAAAATACTAATTAATTACATCCAAAATCGATGTTAACTTGGCAAAATAATCACGGCTCATTGCTGTCGCGAAACGACTTTAATTCTGGTCGGGTGTCACCGTTTTCATGACACGCCGCATCTTTTTCCTTGATCGCGGGAAATTCGCGCGAATGCTCATGTCTGTGAATCCCTTAAGGTGGAGCACAGCTTCCTCAATGTCAACCGGGTACAACATAATATTACATTGCCACGTCATAACATGAGCGACGGCTCAGGAATTCAGCGTGTCGACTTTAGAACAGAAGGTGCGCGCTCGATTCTCACCACGAGTAGATTGATCGACCAGTTCGTCATATCAAACTCTTGGTTCTGTATCTTGAAGAGCACCTAGGCACCTGAGGCGTTTTGTCGTCATCGCAATGTCGAAAAAAGCTTAACAGCCTCCGCCCTGAACCAGGACAACATGCAGAGCTTAAAGTCAACGCACTTTATAAGTGAAATAAAAATTGGGGATGGGTACATTGTGAATATAATTCTATTTGTGGAAGAGTAAATAGTCCTTGAGAAGCATTATTTGATATGAAATAATCATTATTGAAGATTTCAATAAACCATTACGTAATAACTTTTGATTTAGAATAGTGTTTTTTACGCAATTTCAATTTCTACTTTTATTATATCTTTCCAATTAATTTGTTGTTTGTTTGTGATATGCGAATTACTGGAATGGTTTTTTTTTCGTCGATCTAGAAGGTTTACCGCATTAAATATATAGCATGCAATTTTGTATTAGGACTACGAACGTCTACGTTAAGCCGCATAGCTTCGATGAACACAGCTTGTTTTCCGACACGGCGCCGACAAGCTTTGCACGGGGATTTGTCGGGTGCCCGAAGAGTCGATTGGTCCGCTTCGCGAATTCGAACCTTTTTCATTTCGTCCAATCAAACAGTTAATTTGCTATTTCTCTCCTTTCCGAGTTCTCGCCTTATCCTTCCGTTCGCTCGAAATACGAGTCCGTGCTAATTTGGCTTCGCCGGTATTTATTTACGAGTTCATGGGAAAAAAAAAAGCATTTGCCTCTAATAGCCAGCGAACGGTATGAAAAGGGAGATATTCGTTTTCATAAAGAACTCTATTTTACATTTCATTAAAAATATTAAATTTCATTTGGCGAGTCGCTTTCTGTGCGATGAACGCGAAGGAAAAAGGTAAATAAATTGGTAGGTTTCGCTTATCATTTATTAAATTGCGTGAAATCGTAATTAGACTTCTGTTTTTTACACAACTATTTGAAAATATAAAAATTATAAATTTAAATAAAAACTTTCTATAATTCTTATAAGTCAATTAATATGAGATAAAAAAAATGTTGTTGTGTAACTACAAGCTAGTTGAATAAATAAAATAGTTTCGCCTACAAATAAAGGCCTAGTTTACTGTAAACAATGTTGTATTGGCTAATTGAATCTGGTCTGTGTAGACAAAATTCGAAGTCTCTCTTTTATGTATTGCACCCGATATTTTTAAAATTATATACTTATGCAGCGAATCTTTTTTATCAGTTTGTTTATTTATCGTACCCTCTGAAGGAATAAGTTTCTAAGAGAACATAATTATTTTGTGGCTGTACATGGTATAAATAGTGCCTAATATCAAAATGACGTAAGGATACCTCCAGCTCAGTATATATAATTTATATATATATATATATATATAAGAATGCATATTATTAAAAATTATTAGCACCAAAGTATTATCGAGATCAACATGCGAGAGTAAAGACTGGATGCTGAAAAGAATATGAAAAATCTTTGAAAAAGTTTTTAATTATCGATAAAGTGATATTACGAGTCACTGGGCCCGATAGATATTAAGGGAGATACATTCATCTAATAGACAAAATTTTTAATTACGAAGACTGAGTTATTTTTAAAAGATTGTTTTAGCTAGTCATTTCCAAATAATGCATTTTTTTTTCTCAAAAAGCATATTATTTGGCAGGTCATGGATGCAGAACGTAATGTTTACGGTGCATTTGTGTCTGAAGTATTAATGGCCCCTTAAAAATAATTAAATGAGTGCATTAAGGAAAAATTAATTTCCTTCATTGATGACAGCGATAGTGTCAACTTCCGGCCAGATATGGCAATAAGGTCATTATACATCTTCATTAAGCATGTATAAAAGCGGAAAGTGTTGAATTTATACAGAAAAATCAAAATGGTCCCAATGAGCTTCAAGCTCGTAGCGTTGTTTTGTAAAAAAGAATTTATTAAGGCATCGCATAATCGAAAATTTGTTGTTTCCTGAATCGCCGGACCTGAGTAAGTAAAAAAGTGGGTGAAGAATTAAAGAATGAAAAAATAATTTAAAAAAATATTGCCATTTCTGGAAACCATTTTGAAATTTTCCACATGTTTTATGTCAAATCCCTGGAAAATTGGTTACAGGGAAGTTTCTCGAGGAAAATAAAATAAAGTACCGTATATAAATATAGGTCTAAAATATGTAATTAACCAAATTAGTGGAGCTTCGTTTAATTAAAATTATATTAAATTAAAATAGTTTCTGTAATTGTTGGACAGGACAGATTTACATTATAAACAAAAGCTACCTAATCGTGATAGAATCGTAACCATTTGATGGTACTGTTGTGGCGTGGTAGCAGTGACCAGGTTTACGAAGAGAAAGTATTTTTCAAAAAACTCATTGTTCATCAAATAAAATACATCTCTATGTACGCCTGAAAATTGCTACATTTTGGCTAAGAATTCTCCTTATAACATTAATGTATTATGGTCTACCCAAAAATTCCAAATATAATCCAAAGCCCAAAGGGAAAAATTTAAACATTTAAAAACTCTCCTTTTATCTGCGTCGTAGCTCTTGTTGTCAAGAAGAAACTACTCCGTAATAAATTTTGTTAAGTTGTTCATTTCGATGTTTGAACGGCTTTAATACGATCGGAATTTAACCCATACAAATGCCGAGCGGAATACGGATTTCGGTAGACTCTCTGCATAAACTTTT
The DNA here is from genome assembly GCA_005406025.1 of Eumeta japonica. Taxonomy (NCBI): domain Eukaryota; kingdom Metazoa; phylum Arthropoda; class Insecta; order Lepidoptera; family Psychidae; genus Eumeta; species Eumeta japonica. The sequence continues at coordinate 223,658 of BGZK01000964.1, read as the reverse complement.
CTTATACCGCGGTTTGATCGCTTTAGAGCCTTTCGATCCTTAACGAAATACTAAACGTTTGGAAGTTGTAATATAAAAACGATTATAACATGATACCGATAGCAAATAAACTCTAAAATAAACCTAAAAGTCGAATTGGATCGGTATCGTCAGTGGTTGTGGATCGATACTACCATCAAAACGAGGTCGAGATCGGAGCGGGGTTTAAATTCGAATTTGGTAGGGCATCGACGCAAATAAATGGAAGTTCATGCCGAGTCCATATAGGGGGTTCCCAGGCAAATTTTAATTTCTTCCAAATATATTAAATATTCTTCTGATCGAACTGGCTTATTATTATGTTGTATCGTATTATTACAATCGTAAGCTTTCTAAGAAGCAATCAGAAAACTCGAGCATCTTAATCTGTTTAATCCGAAACAACAGCGACTACCTCGTAGGCCCGTATTTTTATTGTAACGGAAGGTAATTTTTACCCGTTATTATTATTTGCTTTTAGCCGAAACGTTATTGAGTATTTGCAATCTCGTCACGATCCCAATTATCGGTTTCGCTTCAGAAACCCAGCGGGCTGCGGCTTCAAAGGGAGTTAATGTAATGGCCAAGAAAAAAAAATCCGATTCAATGCGCGTCGGACTACGATTACACGTATGTAGTCCGCGGTCATGGTAACTATGTGTGAATAATTCTTAGTCATAAAAATAAACTTGTCAAATGAAATGATTATGAGTAAACAACGAATGATACAATTAAGTTTCACAAGAAAAAATCTAATTAATACAACTCGCAAGTTGAGACGCATCTCGTTATGCTAATTTTGTTTATTATTACATTCGTTTAATTACTCGTAAAAGTCATTTGCCTGCGTCTATTTAGATGGATGGTTTTAAAGAGCTGCATGTTTCATTCTATCTGTTTATTCCTGTCCGTCTATCAGTAAGTCATGGATATTTTACTTAAATATTATTAAGTAGCTTTCCACCCGCGTAGACGCAGAATGTGTTCCTTCATCTTCTAAATGAAAAGACCTTGCTGTAAATCCCAATATCATTTTCGTTTTCAATTTAATTTCTGGTACTGTTCTTGATTTCTCTCCCGAACACGCTCTTGATTCTAATCCCAATGCAACACACGGCTTCGACCCTGGTCCCGTTCTCAATTTCGGTCAAGAACTTGGTCGTTCTGCTTCCCGTTCCGCTTTCAATTCCTACACCGCTCACAGTTCCAATTCGTATGAAGCCAAGATAAATATTAGTATCAAAACAAAACAGAGGGTACATTATTCTGGAAACAGTGTAGCTTTTTGTATGTGAAATAATTTTTATGTATTACACAACCCTATTGTCCCATTTCGATGGTCACTGTTTTCTGATATTCGATTTAAATCAAATAAAACTTATATTCTGCTTCTGAATAAACTCTATTTACCGATGAAAACCGCATATATCCGTTTGTTAATTCTAAAGGTGCACAAACATACAGACAGACGATAAATTTAAAAATCGTTGTTTTGTGTTTTATTATATTTGTGTCACCTCATCCCCTTGATTTTTCATACATATCTTCAATATACAGACGTACCAAGTTAAACTGTCTTATTCTACGTATAGATTATAAAAATTCAGTGAAGCAGGACAGATATGCAAAGATCGTATCATGTAAAGATATATAGTTTCTGCCTATCTGTCTGAGAAATAAGCGTGAGTTTATATTATTATTGAAAGTAAAAATTTGGTATACTGAGGACACCTTCATTTTTTTTTTTAATAAACTTCGAAAATACTCTACTCCCGACTGTTGAACTCCCAAATATAGAGAGTATATGTCGAATATACGTGATTGGTATTCCGTGCCAATACATTGAGTGAATATTTAATTCGGCATTTGCTATTTCATTATCAATGTTCTCAAACACTTTTAGATATCAGTGAGGTGAGATGGGTTAGAAAACAACATTGATTTTTCTATTTTTATCAATCTGGAATTGAGACTGTCGTACATTTCTGAGGCTTGATGATATTTCTACCTATACGAATGCGAGACTTAGTCCATTGATTTTGGGCGCGTTGGCAAACATAAAATCGCTAAAGATTAGAGGTACAAGGTTTGAACCTATTCAATTCCTTTCCTATGTCTATTCAGCCTAAGGCTTGAACCTATTTAGATCGTTTCCTACGCCTCTTCAGTTTAAGGCTTGATCTATTCAGATTGTTTTCTACACCTATTTAGTTTAAGGCTTGAACCTATTCAAATTGTTTCTTACACCTATTCAGTTCAAGGCTTGGACTTATTCAAAAACTTTCTTACATCTATTTAGTCCAAGGTTTGAACCTATTCAAATCGTTTCCTACGCCTATTCAATTTAAAACCTATTCAGATCGTTTTCCATACTTATTTATTTAAGGCTTGAACCTATTCTGATCGTTTCTTACACTTATTCAGTCCAAGGCTTTAACTTATTCAGAACCTTTTTTACACTTATTCAGTCCAAGGCTTTAACTTATTCAGAACCTTTTTTACACCTATTCAGTCCAAGGCTTTGGCGTTCAGATCGAAAAAATCAGATCCGAATTAAACAAATTGTGGGAGGGCATGGCTTAACAGTCGTACGAATAAAACCTAATTTAACAATTTTTTTTTCATATTAGTCTTAGATGGATATCACAAATATAAATTAAACAAGAAAAGACGAGGAAGACGCTAAGTATACAAGGGCTGTTCAAAATACGAGAATTAATGAAAAATTTACTAGAATAAAATTACGTAAGCACGACGAAAAATTATGGTTTGCCGAATGTCGCCGAGTCCAACTTAAAGATTCTCTAAAAAGCTGACATCGCAAATGGAAACACTCATACTTTTATGATAGACCGCATTCAATAAGAAATCGGTAATATTTGAGGGGTCGTTTTTTAAAAAACTTTATTTGGTTAATCGTATTTATCGATTAAAGTTATCCAATCGTATAATTTCCTCTCAAAAATCTTTATTTATTTCTATTATACTTTAAATTAATATTTTTCTTATATAATCATCGTAGGTATCGTGTTAACCATGAAATCTTATTTAATGTGGCCTAGCAATATATCAGGCATTCCGACAAAGTAAGATTTTATATTGCACAAATTGTATACAATCGAAAGTTTCATTTTCATCTATTCATTTTGCTTTGCTTATGTCTATCCAAGAGTTTTCTTAAACATTTTGTAAAATTGGAAACCTCTGCTTAGCTATCTGCAATGGGCCTTACAGTTCCCTTGCAATTTTGCATTCCGTATGCGTTACAATAAAATTGTATCGAACACCGAGGAGTTTCTATTTTTTACCTTTCCTATGCTTTGGTAAAAAGGCTAAAAGATTTTGTCTTCGTCGCCGTCTGTACTTTGATATACTACTTGATGTATTCGAGCGAAAAACATTTTCTTATCCATTCTTATATGTCTAGAAGCTCGTACACAACAAAAATACAAACGGTAGACATAAAGGGAATTACAAACACTACGAAGACGATGAGATTTTTCCCAGAAAACCAATTTCTTTAGAAACACTCTTTTTATCTCGGATGTTTTTCCATCGGCTAATGAGCGATTTTTTTCATTTTCTAAATTTACTGCCCGTGAACTTAGTAGATGGCGTTGTTCAGCGTAGAATAGTAAAATGTTTGGAAAGATGAAATGGCTTTCAAACAAGTAGGAGACAGATATTTAAAATTATTTAACGAATATTCGGGCAAAGTAATATATTTGTATGAAATGACAAGCGATGCTATGTACGAAACCGTTATAAAAAAAATATTAAATAAAAAAAAAATGCTCAAAAATTGAGTATGAGGAAAGTTTAAATATATTCTCTTAGCTGTTGCTGCATTTGCATCGAGTAATGTTTGATACATCTTGATTTTAAAAAAGATAGAAAAATTATTAAAATTTGAGAGTTAAAGGATGCTACAGTAAATATATAATATTAGCGAAATGGAAAATGAAATATTATTCTAAATCAATATATGAGGCAAAAACACCAGCTAATTGTGAATCGGATTCGCATACGAAGGGTTCCGTACCACAGTACAATATTTAACTCTACATTTTTTTAATAGTTAAAAGTAAGAATAAAACCAAAGATCAAGTATTAAAAGACCGTATAAAATAGGTTTCTTATATGGAGATCCCCTTAATTTTGAATTTTAATTTACTTTTACTGTTTCTTGTCACTGCGATCATAGTAATACATACTTTTTAAAAATGTGAAATTTTCAAGTGTCTACTTATAACACTTCACAAGATATAAATTTGTGAAACACAGACAGACAGAGAGAAAGAGAGAAGGACAGACGGACGGCGCAGTGTTACTACTAGGGTCTCATTGACACTCATTAGGTACAGAAGTTTAAATTAAAACCAAACAAAACAATAATGATGGTTTCATATTATAAAAGACAAGGAATTTCCTGATTTCTATAAACAAATATTTTTTTCAATGTAAGGGGGGTGGATAGATCCTGAGCCCCCCCTTAAAATTCCCTTTGAATTTTTGCTGGAGAACCAAACACACAACAAACTATCATCAAAGAGGGCGATGCAGCCGAGCAGTCAGAGCGTTGTTTCAAATCAGAAGGTAGCGAGTTAATATTACGGCGAATTATTTCACTAACGATTTTTTAACTGACATAAAATTAAACCAGTCGAGCCACACTCAAAGAGCACATTAAGCCAACATGTCCGGATGTTGTATCTGCACAGCGATTCACTTATGCTAAAAACGATCTAGCCTTTATCGTCCTGATGCAAAAATTACGTCACGACGAGACGAGAGATGAGATGCTTCCGCACGCCCCGGGTTTACGTAACTTTGACTTAACGACGATACAGGCCAAATGGTTTTAAGTTAGCATAACTGAGACGTTGGTATAGTTTAGGGGTAGCGCAGTACCGGTAAAAGTACAGGCCTCTTTAAATGAAATGAAAGGTCATGGGATAGTGCGTCTAAACAGTCTAAACAAACCTTATACAATAATTTAGCATTCCTATTAGGATTTTACTTATTAAAAAAATCAATTATATATTGTCGTATTAACGATTTTTTTTATGCTTCATTGACAATTTTTACTGTTTAAGAATGAAATTAACATAGAAAATTATCAGCGTTAGGGAACGTCATTCGCAGAGATAGTTCTTCCTTAGACCTTGAGAGCAGTTTGAATAACATGCTGAACTCATTTAAAGTCATTATGGTACGACATCAAATCCTTTATTAAACTGTTGATAATTGACGTTGTATCTATAAGTTAGGCAAGTGATAAAGACTGTCAGATCATCCGCAGGGTCAAATTACGTTAAAAGTGTAGCGTTTAGTTCGTAATGCCTCGGAGTTCCCGACTGCTCAATAACACCTCAACTGTTTTTCAAACAGTATATGATAACATTGAGCATTTGGATAATATTATAAGTTCCGATATAAAATTCAATAATTTATTGATCAGCAATGTAAATCATTGAACAACTGTGGCTGTTTTGGATCAGTTCGCACTGGACCGGCGTGGAAGGTTTAAGGTGCAAACGCCTGTATGTAAAAAAAAAACAGTCTGATATAACGACAACGATTAACAAACTCCAAGACAAGGAGCATTTTTTACGGCCGATAATAATAGAACTAGTCAGTGGTGGTAATATGTCTATGATCGCATGATCATGATACCAAACAGTGTTTGACCTAATCCAGTCGCCTCTTGCAAAGGATGCCACCAGCATGTAATGCTGATGGTACCTTTATGAGGTAACTCTTCAGATCTGTCCGTTATCCTCGATCAATGTGTTGATGAATGAACAGGAAGAACGCGAATTCTTCTGTTTCCTTCTCTCCGATCCTGAACTAAAATAACTTATTAAAATATACGACACATAAATACAGAACTTCCTATTTAATCTTATTGTAGGACGAATATTTTTTACGTGTTCGGTACACTACAGACTTCGTGAGTTCTTTGAAAACTTATTACTTAGACGAGATTTAATACATTTTGATGATTCTGCCTAAGATACCCAACATTCTCTATATTAATTGAGAAGCGAATTTCAGTTCATTTCTGTACATCAATATTAATTTATAACTGTTAAAATAGCTCTTGGCAAGTTGAGCAATTAAATTGATTTAGAAGCTATTCATTTCGTTATTGAACTCGAAACGTTGAATTTAAAGACAATTGTTGAAGAAATAATAAATTAAAAAATGTATAGATATAGATAATGTAAAATTTAGTATGTAAATCAAAAAGTGCACGTCTCATAATGATTTTATTTTTTCTAGTTAACATACATATATACAGATCTATAATTATTATGTAAATATAATTTAATTTAACGACACCGAATTAGACAGATATTTTCTATAGAAAAAAAATGAGTGTGTCAGGGGACACCCGATAGATGTGAAATATGAAAACTGCTGTATACTGTATTATTATAATTAGAATAAGATGTGGATGGCGGGTATTGCGAATGAAAAGAAGAAGCTCAAGATTTTTATTAACTACATTTAATATTATATTCCATCGGTTAACTCTGTTACAGCAGCGCTAGAGTTTGTTTCTAGTAGACTATCCTTTGATTCTATGAAAGCTACAATTGGTCGATGACAGTTAAAATATGAAACGTACGTTTTGGATGTAACATTTACTGCTACTCATTTTAGAAACTTTGAAAGCAATGACGAAATTTCAAAAATGGAAATCACTGTTTATTGTTATAAAAAGCTTCATCACAGGAGAAAATACGCGATCAGATGCTCACGGCGTAGGTCAAAACTAACCGTCTCCGAATTGTAACACGTTATCCTATCTACCAGCGCACAGCACTAGGTGCAGACGGCGTAGGCCAAAACTAAGCATCTCCTGAATTTTGAGACTTCTTGGTTTTACCCCAGTCCAACGCGCGGATAGATGTTTCACACTAAAAAGTCCAAATTAATAGTTCTTTTCATAAATGATCGTTATTAAGCTTTCCGGAACTGACTGACGGAATTGGTTTTCTAAAGTATTTGATATGTTAACGTTTCTATTATTTAAATAAATTTTTGAAGCTGATAGAACTAATATTCATTACTTTATCTATATATAATGGTATGCAAATTTTCCATTTTTTATCGACTAATGAAAATACATAGATAGAAATAGTCGCTGACAATAAGTGAAAACAGAATTTTTAAACGTAAAACACTTTCAAATACTGCGCGTTATGAAAGGTTCACCATTCTTACATATAAAGTAAATGGAAACTTGAGTTCGTATGTATCGATATACGTGCGAAATATTAGCTGACTGGCTTACAACGATTCTCAGAAACTATATTCTGAACTTAATATTTCAAGCTAATCTTCCTTATCCTACTCGTAGTGATTTATCGTTAACAAGTCTTCTTGTTTGTGTACTTAGAAGAACTATGCTGTTGTGTTTGTATACTTGGGTAGTCTGTTCACAAATGAACGTAAACATGATAGCGATAATGAAAGGAGAGCGAATGCGATAAATAAAATGAATAGGTATTGTTTGTTATTATGAATAATAAACGTGTCTCTCGACTAACGCGTTTCACTATACATAATGACGCACTGATCCCTAAGTTTATATACCGTAGTGAGTGTTGAGTGTGAGAGAAGAAAAATTAAAGTAGGAATACTGTGGAAATGCGGTCTCTACTTAATATTATGAAGTGTCTTTAAAAAAATAATTACATCGACGTAGAAGATGTAGGGGCTAAAGCAGAAAAAGGTGTTTTGCGGTGGTTTGGCAATGTACAAAAGGTAATGAGTAGATTGACAAGATAAATCTATAGAGCGAATGTGTGTGATGAAAGGGTTGGCTAGGGTCACCATAGGAAACCTTATATTGAGCAAACTGGTGACATTAAAAAAATCCAAAATTTAAGCATCCAAATCAGATGACATTGCATGAAAAAAATAATGGATATCAATGAAGCAAAAGAGATATGAAAAAATCGGATCATGTAGAAATGTGTAATCTCGGCCTAACTTCCTAGGAAATACGCATGAGTTTACAATATATAGGTCTACGAGGAAAAATTAATACCACTCAATATTTTTTTTGTCGTATAATAGAGGGGTGAATGAGCATGCGAGCCGTCAGAGTGGTTTATGTCGCTCATGGACACTTCTAACCTCAGAGGAGTCGCCAGTGCATTGTCGGTCTCTTTGATGGAGAGGGAGTGGAGTGATAGAGGAGGGAGTGGGCAACCGGTACTCTAACTCACTAGATGAAAAGCAACAGCTGAAGCTGTTACTTCACGTCTGTATTCTGTAAGAGCGTGGTGTTTCATCGGTCGAACTGGCCTTTTTCTGTGCTGTAGCCAAAGTCAAAGTGGCCACAGTGTGGGTGGTTCTACCACAGTAAAATTCCTGAGGGTCTTGTGGAGGTGCGAAAAGAGATGTAATCGTACATCTCTTTTTTGGAAACTTTGGTCTTACAGGCTTAAAATTCGGAAGGAAAGATTTTAAGACATCATAGGTATTTGCTAAAAAAAACATTTTCCGTTTTTGTTCCTCATGCACCGAATCATGTCAGAAATAACAATCCAGTTCACAAATTTTATAACAGATAATGACGAAGCGAATGAATAATAACGAATTCAATGCTATATGCGCTTTTTTGTGTTATAAATGTGACATTTATAACACAAAAATATATTTTATACATATTTGTGATGTATAATAATAACCTGCATAAAGGGTTAAAGGATTTAAATCTAATTTTCCACACATACAGAATTGTTATATTACAGGGATTAAATACACATATAGAATTGTTATATGGATTAAAAGATAAAATAATATATTTTATGTCAGTTATACGTGTCTGTTGCACAATTTAGTCAGGATCGAGATCTAGTGTAGAATCGAAAGTGGAATAGGACTTGATAATGCAATGAGAAATGACGTTCATTGACGTCATTGATACCTTTACGTTTCTTTCCTTAGGAAAACCTCGTGCAAACCCAAGACCGGGGACGCTTGCGCATTCATATGTTGCACCTGCGGCGTTGGCTCCGTCTATACCGAGAATTTTTTATATTGCAGTCGTGCATCGCCCTAACGGCTAACAAAAAAGTATGCGAGGGCAAGCGTCAAGTCATATCAGGCCAAATAGTCAGACGGTGAACTCCCTAAGACCACCGCCCGCAGGGTATAAATGAAGAGAGGCGGGCTGGAGGCGCATGTGTATTTACCCAGCGCCAAGTCAAGTACATCGGCGGCGGATTTCAAGCCGAGAGCCCTCTTCGCGCTCTCGTTTCGCCGCTTCCTTCCCTGATTTAATTTTGTCATAATAGGTGTGTTGCGCCGTACTCATCATTGCTGATCACTTTCTCCACAACGGTACGAAGGGTCAACCCTGACCGCGGCAGTCAAGGCTACGCCCTGCGTTGCTCAGATAGGGTGATTACACTGTTCTGCAGTTACACATTGCGTGGGCTTGTGGCAGTATAATATGCACGAAAATGAAATATACCAATGTGTAACAATATTGTGGATGTAACAATAATATAAGAATTAAATTCAAATTATATATGCCCAAAATGTGATTGCGGTAATTACGTGTGAAGTTTAGAAAAAAAAAAAGTAATGAAAACTATTAGACTTATATACGGTATTTGTTGCAGTTTTTTTGTTGCTGAATATGGCAACCGAGAAAGATTAATTTAAGTGTTTAGTCGAAATTATAAATTTAATGATATAACAGTTTGTGAGCGTGTGTGGTCACTGTTTTTTGGGTTTGTGACATTTTTCTATCATATTTAGAACAATTAATTAGAAGATAATTTATACGATCAAGGCAAATAAAAACAATTACTACTGTTAATAAAAAATATCTGTTTTTGTGCATTATGGTATCAGTCTAATATAGTGAAAAAACAAAATTAGTGGTATTTAAAAGGATGCATCAACGGTATCACCAGAAAAAATATTTTGAAAATAACTAGAAACGCATTCAGTGACTTGAGACAGCAATTAAAAACGTTTAGCTTGCTTTGTTGTTTTGCTACGCTGGTGGGTAGGTGGCAATCATTGACGGATTTGCAGTAGTAATGGCAACAAAGAACCAGCTTCAACGGCGTACGCACGCAAAGCAATGCATCAGCTCTCTGGATGTAACAACCCTGTGTACAGAGCAATGCAATTAAACATGTGTATATTTTTATTTTAGTGCACACACACACTTATTTGCAGTACGTACACTTGCACCCTCATACACAAATTTCCTTAAATAAATGCTTTCACCGCGTTTCGGTTTTTCCTTTTTGCAAAATATAAATAACGAAAATTATTTTGATCACAATCATTTTCACAAAAAAAACTCGGTGTATGTGATTTTAAGTATTAAAAGCCTCCTTTTTAAGAAGACTGCTTAGTGTCATTTATTTGTCATTTATAGACTTCCTTTACTTTATTACAGAAAAATCATTAAGTATCTTAGAACCAGTTCAACCTGAAGCTATCAATTAAACACCAAAAGAATAACTATATGATGTTTTCCTTTCATTTTAGCGTCAGCGTCGAAGTGTATTAAGTAAAATGTATAACCGACCATGATTTGCATATTTACTTTATGGTTAAACATAATTGTAATATTAACAAAATTAACAACGTAATTTAACAACGTAGACCCATCACCGCTTTTGTTTTACAAGTTAGCAAAGGTGCCAGTCCATTTCAAATGCCAAGCATTTAATACTCGGCAAAGTTTGAATAACCTTACAGAATATGAAACTTTGTATGGTATTCGAAATTAATGCCACGAACTCGATAAATAAGATGGCCACAATTTTCTTTTTACAATGTAGGACATTTGAAGGTGCATGGCTGCTATGGCTCGCCTGGGTTAAGGTTCATTGCCTAAATTAACTCCTATGGATATAGTTGATTGTATTGCCATTTGCAATAAAAATGGTCAATAGGTTAATAATGTTTCTATGATTATATTTAATGCTTAATCAATGTTGCATTGGTAAGACTAAACAAAGGTAAGAATCACTGTAAAAAGTTATAGCGGCTGTATTATTTAATTAGTGATTATAAACAAGACTTGAATGTAAAACTAATTTTATCATTAAAAAAAACTTAGGATAAATGTATGCTGCAAGTAAAACGTAGACAAAAGATGGAACGAAGAGAAATTGACACCAATACGTCAATAGACCTAATACAAATATTATCATTATTTTATTTAAGATATTTTTTTAATACCAAGAATTATATTGTACATCCTATCCCGGAATGCTTTGATATTGGTCACCTTACCGCTAAAGCGCCGGGGAATGCCTAATGAACTCGCTTACGTTCGGAATGTCGTATCTGTCTTTAGAATCTTCGTAATTCGGATTGGAACCTGAATAGACATTGGGGCGAACTTTATTAGGATTCGCCAAGTTATTTGGATGGTAACACTCATATTGATTAACTAAAATATTGGATAACATCGAAGGAAAACACGAGTAAAGTTCTGTTCAAGGGAACGTTCGATTTTTGGTTTCTTATTGCTGTAAATGAAACAATAACGGAGCGTTTAATGTTTTTACTACTGCTTTACTTCTACTGTCTTGATACATTTGGAATATATTATTTTATGTCGAAAATAATTTATCGAATAGCTCGAGTGTCGTTATCATCCTTCAATCGTGTAATCGAGGTCGTTTTTCTGAAAAACGAATTGAAAACTACAATTCTTCGACTCCTGAAATTGCTGGTTGGTTTTTATAACGGATCGAGAGGTGAATGAACATTCAAGGCATCAAAAAGCAGGTGGTCACCACCGCCCATGAATACTTGCAACCCCAGTGCGTTGCCCGCCCCTCGGTTAGAAATAGAATATCTGGGGAGTGAGAAGCGGCCTAATGGAGAGGGAAAGGGGGTGATAGAGAATGGAGCGATGGAGGATGAGTGGGCAACCGGAGCTCTCACTTATCACACGAAACGAAACAGTGGAGGCTGTTACTTCACGCATGTTTTATGTGTGAGTGTGGTATTTTACCGAATCGTTTTCTTGCTGTAGACAAATTGACCATAGTATGGCTTTACCGCAGTTAAAGGCTTGCTTTTTTGCTATAATTTTTCGCTATTATTGTAACTGTATTACCTTCAGACTTTAGTCACTGTATGTTTCTGAGGGACTATAGATAAAAAATGTACTTTTAAATTAAAGAGCACTTTTAATATTCAATAAATATAATAAAAGTTTAGGAAACTAAAATGTGATTACAAAAATTTGTAAATTATCTGGCTGCATAAAAAAAAAACGATTCCTTATTTCAAGTTCATATCAGAAATCACTCAGTAGGTAAAATAAGATTTTTCCCACAGCTCGGTTCATACCTATTTACATATAAATTTCGATAATTAATCATAGGATATTAGCTGTGGTCAGGAGTTGATCGTTTTAACAGTGAAGCGCAAATCGTAAATTGCCAATTTAAATGTTATTTCAATTTACACCTAAAGGGCAAATGCTTTATAATTAATTGTCAAAATTTTGACGTACGAACGAGAAAAACTTTATTTGCACCTATTTACGTAATTCCCGTAATAAGTCTTTCAGCACCTGGCCGACTATTTTGTGTGCTTTCATAACTGTAAATTTAGAGACAATCGGATTTTTTAGCACGTCGATACTTAGAATTCAGTGTTGATTATAGTAATTTTAAAAAATATAAACAAATATCATAAATAAATAAGAAAGACTTTTCACTGCCTGCGTGCTATGTATTGCTCTGAGTATTGTACGCCGAGCTAGTGACGTGAAGCGAATGGCCGCGGGGCTGGGTGTGGAGTGACCATGATTGATTATTGTGAATTTGGAATTCTAGTTAAAAATAATAGGCTTGTATCCAATGCCAGTAAATCATGCATAGGAGTTTCTAATGATTAAGGACAACATGGAGGTAACAAAAAATAATATAATTTATTAAAATAATGAAAGGTTAACATTATTTTTAGGTAACAAAGCAACAAAATTTGATAGACACGTGATAGTGAACAACAATCAGAGAGTGTTAATGCACAGTTTTTGTTGACGTTTTGCATAACGTAACAAATTCCCTACAATTTTTTTCATTTTTAACACTTATTTTCAAGTTGATACAGATTTATTTATTAAATTTTTGAAAGACAATATAATTCGCTGTGAAGACATGATTTACTAAAGTAAAAAGTAGTTATTTGTCCGCTATTGACGCCCTTATGCTTGGTAGATTTTTTGCGTTATTAATAATTTTTATTCATCGTAATGCAACCACAATGCTAAAATTTTGACACATTTTTAATTTACATTAATATTATTTAAGCTTATAAATAGATATTATAATATCAAACATATTGCTGTTTAAAAAAAAAATGTTTTGATGTACGCATAGTAAGTTAAGGTTTTGCGGTTAATTTACAAGTAAGTACTTTATAGCTAATATAATAAGCCCATAATATGATACTTTACATAACCATATTATTTGAAAACTTAAATAAAAATGTATTTATTACGATAAATGTAACACTAGAAAAGATTTTAAATAAATAATCTAAAACAACTTAACCTCAACTCGTATATCATTATTTCATCAATATGCTTGAAAAATTGTTATTCTGCAAAACACAATAGTTTTGATTTATATTATGTTGTGTACTTATACCAAAACGATATTTCATACAAATACATTAATGATACTGTTGATAAACTGTGACCATCATCCCTCCTTTTCGTTTTAACCACTTTTTCTATATTTGTTCATTGTTTTGAACAGATACATTAATAATTTCTTTGGCGTATTTATAGTTTTGCTCTTACATTGGGGCATTGTACGGCACTTCCAGAACAAGGAATTAACATTTGTTTAAGAAAACTAACTGGCATATACAGATTATTTCACGCTGCGTGACGTCATTTAAGGCGCTGTCGAGCCTAGTTTGACGCCCAAGACAAGATTTTCTCAATAGAGCTATCTCTTTCACTCGTTACGTTGAGCGAGAAGGATAGCCCTATAGAGGAACTGTTCTTTAGGGCGTCGTGCTGTGCTCGTAGGTCAGTGTTGATAGCTTTAAAGGTAAATTTAAATTAAAATAAAAAAATAATGTAAACACGCGATTTTTTGAAAAATATAAATCTTATTTTTGAGTAAAATAAATATTAAGGTACAGTATTAACCAATTTAGTCAACTAGTCTATGTTCGAAAATGTTAAATACCATTAGTTCATTTTTCATTATAAAGAATTAAATTAACAAGTACATAAACGTATAAAATAGTAGCTATTAAAATTTAATCACAATTTTCTTCCAATTTACGAACACTGTAAATATTTTTTGTTGTGGCTAGTTCAAAAACGATCAAATATCGAATACAATAACATATAAACTACTATGTCTTCAGAAAGATCCTTTATTTGTCAAAACCGTATATAATTTTATGTAATCTGTATTAAATACCATTATTCATTTTAATGATCTAAAGCTACAGGAATGAAACAACAATCAGTAGAACTCATTAAGTGGGTATCTTATTATTACGGATGGATAGACAGACCGACGTTGTGTTTTATAATACAATATAGCGATCCCTCCTAGTAGTAACTTAAAGAGTGGTGACCCTATCCAAAACGTCAGCTTCGCCAATGGATGTGATGATGTAGTATACTTAACGCGAACCGTAAGCCGAACGCTTCGTTGCTTGATGGTTCTATTTTGTTCAATCTCTGCCAAGCTGCAATGACTGTAAAATTTGGACTAACTCTTGCGCATGGACAAAAGTATGATTATTGTTCTCTAGCAGTTTATTTTAATAGAAATGTTTCAACAGTAACAATTTAATGTCAAATGTACATGAAAAATATTACGTTTATTGTTATTATATTACATATTGTATATTATAGTACATTAAATATTGTTTATAAATTATCTTTAGTAAAATATTAAGAAAAATAAACGCTTGTATTTAAATAATTATAAAAACTTAAAATCAATTTAATTTACAATTATTGTTTTGTAAAATAATGTAAATATATAAAATGATCAGTGGTAAAATATTAAACTGTATCATAGTGAGATAGGTCGTGTACATATTACACAGCAATTTTGATGCATATCGTGACAGTTGTACTGCGTCCTCTTAGGTAGATAGCAATAAACTTATACAAACAGAGCCACATAATTTGAATGTTGTTTTGATTCGATCTTATTGCATGATATGCGCCTCTCTATCAATAACGTTCTTCTTCAAAGTTAAAAGATTTGCAATTGATTATAATTGTATAATTACGTAATAAATAAAACTAACTAAGAAATTTGATTAAAACGAATTACTGTAATACAATGAATAAAAAGTGAGTGATTTGTATATTTAATCGCTCGATCCATTATATGCCCTAAAAATAAAAAAAAAATGCGATCGTGCGCTGGCGCCACATTAACATTAATTTTTTGATAACTAAGATATCAAATGATTTCAGTAGATGTCGCGATTACTGAAGCCTATCAGTGTTTTTATCATCTCAAATGATATGTTAGCGACGGGGTACGGTTTATATTAAAATATTAATGACTTCGATCTATTATGTGTCGCGTGCGTGTGGGTATGTGTTTAGCGACGAGGGGAGCGGGCGCTGTGGTCCGCTGCACGGGAGGACCATGTTCCAGCGTTTGTTCGTTATAAATCGAGGTGAAGAATGGGACTATTAATAGGTTTTATAAATCAGTAGAATGTAATAAAAACTAATAATGCGGTCACAAACGATATATTTACAATAACATGTTTCCTACGGCGTCGTCGTTGATGTACCAATAAATAACTCCATGCAAATTCTTCGTGTATTAAAGTTGTAAAGAATTCCCAGATAAACGCTACTAAGTCCTAGAAACGTATCCATAAATGGGCGTCATCTACTTAGACCGAAAAAATATTGTACAATACCTTTCGCCCACGGTTCATTGTGGACATAGCAACTCATTGTAGTCTTTGTATTGACGTGCTTCACTTCTGCCTTACACCTCGTTCTCTTCCGGTCATCGTCTTATTTCATTGGTGCAGCAAATTATTATAATAGTTTGTATTGACAAACAACCTGAAAACGATTCGCTATCACTTATCGTGTAGGTTTCATATTCTAATTGACAAATCAGAACGCATCGCAGAGTCTACAAATACATAAGCGAAACCTTTAGAAGAGCTACCACAATCGTTTGGTCGGCGCACGCCGATGAAGAAGTCGAACATTTCTTTTCCTTTTGTTTTGTGTACGCATTACGTCAAGCACATGCGAGACGGACATTAAGATTATATCTTTACCTTAAAATTCATAGTAAATGAAACACATCTTTTTAATTTGTCAACCCATTTCAATAAAGGATGTTGATGTTAACTAAATGTTAGTCAAAGCTTACCTCAATAAGAAAACTGAAGCCATATCGACCTTGTCACTGTGGAGATTAGCGTGTACAAACGTCAAACACGCCGATACCCGCGTTAGTATTATTATTTACACATAGATGCGACCATCTCGTACATGCGCTCGTATAATAACTAGCTGTATAGTATATCGTTGTAGAATACGAACATCTGAGAAGATGAGGTATTACGTCGTAGTGCTCGAACTAAGCCAATGACAGCCCGGAGGGTCGTCAGACGTAAAAGATCCAGACGAACCCTGTCCGACGCATGCGTTTCGTGTCAGTGGTGCAGGCCTGGCCTCGAATACGTTTCTCCGGCGACGTACTAATCACTCTCTATCTAACATCGCTTTACATCGGTCGCCTGCTATAAAAAGATTTCTAAATTGACCCTTCTAAAATAATAACGGAGCGACTGCAACGAGCATTCCGAATTATCTACTATTAGACGGTACGACAGTCGGGCGCGCTGTATTACAGGAAAAGGTTCTTCGATTCGAGACAATTTGCGCTGAAACGCTGCGATTCAATTAGATAAGGGTGGTGGTGTAAGCGTCCCCCCCACCTCTCGCCGTCCCCTCGCCCGACCTCGGATCACGACCCTGTCCACGGTCGAGACCGAGTCTGGCGGTTCAATTATTTTAATTTGTTCCGATGAAATTCGTGTTTCTCCGATTCGACGTCGGGGGCGCTCTTTATTTTTAATCGGTAATTCCAGTAATAATCTTTGGAAATAAATGGGTTGTAATGATGTGATTTTTGATTGAATGGTTCTCGTTCTATTGTGTGTTTTCAAAGGACCCGGCTGACGTTTGTCGGGGTGAAACGTTCGGAAATTGGGTCGGACGAGAAAAGTTTTTTTTTATCCTTTTTTATTATGAAGCCATAATCGTCACACAAATTGTTGTAACTTTAAATTACAAAAGATTACTGATGATCAATTTTCCATGAACGACGTGATATTAGAAAGGAAATATGATGTGTCAATCAATTCAATAATCATTTGAGTTTTCTTGCCGCATTAAGAATACCGTGGAAAATACTTTATAACGGCGTCGCATCATGGACTCGTCAAATGGTAATATCAAAATTTTTATAGAACGTATTCCTCATATTTTCTCATTATTAAAGTATATAAGTATTTAAAGCGATAATTCAAATAAAAAAAAATAAATAAGTCCGCCGCTTTCAATAATTATAGGGTATTTTGTACGAAATGGAGTAATTTGAATTTGGCGACCAATAGAACGCGATGCTTTATTTATCGACTTGTGTTGTCTATAGTAGGATATTTCTTTATGTGTATAAAAAACCTAAAAATGCATAGATAAGATATTTATCTTCGCGATCAAACGCATATGACAATTTTAATGACTGATGACGGAAAATATTTTTTATACTGTTTTTAAAGATTTAATATCTAATGTCCTCCACAACGTGAAGCAGTAGCTGCGTATAGGATTGTAACGTATGACGTCATTATATAGCAAACAATAATGGCATTTATTGTATTTATGGTTTTATCGTACTGACGGTTGTTGACTACCGATTACAGAACGGCTGTTAGCGTTGTCGCGTGGAAATTCAAAATATAAACGTACTTTAAGGGCACTCATCAATTTTATTAAATAGAATCGCAAATTCTAATTATTTATTATTATTGAAAACTCAAATTAGGCCATATAAAAAAAATGGTCTTCAACAATTAAACGCGCCATTACTTCACTTTGTATTTTATCCTGCCGGCTGTCATAATCATTTATATTTCACAACTTGATATATCTTAATAGATTATATTATTCAAAGGAAACAACATGGCTTTGTTTGTCAAAAAGATTATTGGGTGCTTTGAACCCCTCATAGTTAATATTGGGGTTCAAGTCAACAAGCAAAATATTATTATTTTAATGCTTAATATGCGCAGGTGGTGGGTAGTGACCACACTTGCTACGCTGAAGGCGTGGGTTCAATTCCTGCAAAAGACAAACTTTTATTTATTCTATTCAAAATTCACGCTCGTCTCGAGTCTGGGTATTTCTTAGTATTATGTGTATTTACAAAAAAAAAGTATAAGTATTACATTAAGTATCTGGTACCCATATTACAAGGCTGCGTTGCTTAGTTTGGGACCAGACGGTGATGTGTGTATGTTGGATGTGTGTAAGACCTACTACAATAAATTAGCAAACGGGTTCGACAAAACTAGAAATTATCACTGGTGATCAGTGAAAATTTTGGGGGTGTCAAATACAAAAATTATTAAAAAAGAATGATAATTCAATGGACGAAGTCTTCAAATCCATTGTTCCCATATTTATTTCACTAATTAAGTGTTTATATCTATCTCAAAAATTTTAAATTCGAAAAAAAAGACAATATTTTGGATCCGCATAAGAAACATGATTTCCAAAAAATTGCAAGGGCGAGGGACACTCCCCTCCCACGCACACGCTGCATCCAATAAACTGGAGAGCCTTTAGGCACAAAGCCGGTGCCTTCGAGGGCGCTGCACTTTAACTGATGACATCGACGTCGATGGTTGTTATTTTAAATTGCTCGGCGTTAGTTCATCGGTCGCCGGTCCGATATTTCTACTAAATCACGCCTTTATTCTCAACAGAACATCCGTTAGTCGAGAGTTTCGCTTTGTAGTTCTTAGGATTTTCGCATTGAAAATAACTTCTGTTCGTTAACTAGACTCCATTCTTCCTTTAAGTCCGATGTTTAGTTGAAAAATTCATTCAGCGGATGTTTCGAGTGTTATAAAAATACGAACATCGAAGAAAGTGTTTCGACTAGAGAATGATCTATAGCGTTGGAGGATAGTTTACGGAAGTTGCCGGAGTATTTACTAAGAATATCGGAGTCGTTGGGTTTGCCATAAAATCGATTGTCGAAAATACTGCACTGATCGACATCCAAGATGTTAGTAGGACATTAATCGCGTCAAACTTGGCGCGATTTTAATGCGAACTTTTTTAAGAACGTCACTATATGCTTGCTAATACTTGGCGTTCATTTTGTCATTTTCTTGGCAAAAATTTGAAAATAGCCCCTGAAATAGATAAAAGCGCGTAGCGTATCTAAATGCATAAGGTCGTATATGAATACTATTTCAAAGTTGGTTCTAACGTAAAAAAAAGATTGTAGGATAAAACAACAATCAATATGTGTCTGATTCGGACTAACGATATCTAATATTTTTTTATATAGCGTGATCGAGAAGCAAACGAGCACAGGAGCTATCAAAGGGTAGACAGTCACCATCGTGGGTACTCGCAAACCCATAGAAGTCACCGGTGCTTAGCCGGCCACTTGGGAGGGAATGGGATGTCTAGTGGAGGGGATCGGGTCGATGAAAGGGGGAAAAAAGGGAAGAGGGCCACCGGAAATCTCACTCAATTGATGGAATATAACAGCGAAAGCTGCTACGTTAAGACCGTATTCTGCGGCAATGTGATATTTCGCCAGTACAGTCGACCCATTTTCGTGTTGCAGCCAAATCCGCCAGAAAATAGCTCTACCAGCGTAAGCAATTGGTTGGAAAAGAATTGCAATATTCTTGATGAATATAAAACACAAATGTTTTGTGGTGATATGAAACCCAGGTCTATCAGGTTAGCAAGGCAAAATCAGCAGAATTGAAAAAAAAATTCGCCATTTTGTAGCTAATTTGTTGCTAATTAGTTGCCAATATGACGATTTTTTTGCTCGAGCCCATTCCGAAAAATCGCATATACTGCTCCCTTGATATCAAGGTAGCAGCGTAACTCATCAAATTGCATGCTTCACCGTTAACCATCACAGTATATTTTGTTTCTAATTTGTTGCTGTAAATATAAAGAACGAAAAAAAATTTTTTTTCCATTTTCTTATGCTATCTTGAAACCGATTTTTGTCCCAATCACAGGACGCTGAATTTGTTGCTGACTGGCAGATTCAGGCATGCCTAAGCAACAAAATATCGGTAATTGGCCGATAATTTTATTTTGTTATAATTATTGCTCCATGCTATCTTGAACCGATTCTAACCTAATCATGAAGATGCTAATGTTGCGGCAGATCGGCATGCCTATACCAGCAATAATGGTGTGATTGGCCGATAATTTATAAAAATAATTTATGTAAAATTATCGGCCAATCTTACCGATTATTTTGTTGCTGGTTATTCAGGCATGCCTGAGTACCTGCCGATCGGCAACAAATTTGCATCGTCGATTATGTTAGAAACTGCTTTCAAGATAGCATGGAGCAATAATTTATAAAAATTAAAATTATCGACCAATGACTACCGATTATTTTGTTGCTGGTTATTCAGGCATGCCTGAGTACCCCGCCGATCGGCAACAAATTTAGCATCTTCATGATTAGGTTAGAATCCGGTTTCAAGATAGCATGGAGCAATAATTTATAAAAAATTAAAATTATCGGCCAATCACTACCGATTATTTTGTTGCTGGTTATTCAAGCATGCCTGAGTACTCTGCCAGTCAGCAACAAATTCAGCATCGTCATGATTATGTTAGAAACTGCTTTCAAGATAGCATGGAGCAATAATTTATAAAAAAATTAAAATTATCGGCCAATCACTACCGATTATTTTGTTGCTGGTTATTTAGGCATGCCTGAGTACTCTGCCAGTCAGCAACAAATTCAGCGTCCTTGTGATTGGGACAAAAATCGGTTTCAAGATAGCATTATAAGAAGAAATGGAAAAAAAAATTTTTTTCGTTCTTTATATTTACAGCAACAAATTAGAAACAAAATATACTGTGATGGTTAACGGTGAAGCATGCAATTTGATGAGTTACGCTGCTACCTTGATATCAAGGGAGCAGTATATGCGATTTTTCGGAATGGGCTCGAGCAAAAAAATCGTCATATTGGCAACTAATTAGCAACAAATTAGCTACAAAATGGCGAATTTTTTTTTTTCAATTCTGCTGATTTTGCCTTGCTAACCTGATAGACCTATGAAACCCTCGATAAAGAAGTGCGACTCACACTCGACCAGTTTATTGTAACATTTTAAATAATCCGCATTTGATTTTTAATATGACTTCTAGTACTGTGAATTCTACTTTATTAGAAACTTAAGATATTTCAGTAGGTACTATATATTGTTCATTTATTGTGCACCTCGATAGAATGAATTGATTAGGGAGTGGTAGTTGCGAAATCTTCTAATGCCGTTGTTTTGAAAAGGAGAAAAAAAATAGGAAAACTGAAACTACAATATTAGCCACTGTATATTCCTTTTCTGAATAGATGGGCTGTCACAGGGAAATAATATGATATTAGACAAATTATATATTTTTCAGTAAATTGTAATTTAGTTACCATTTATACAAGAAAAAAATCTTAATAGCAGTCGCGACACGTTATTGGTAAAATACCTTTGACCTAACTCCAAAATTTCATGTATGTTTCCAGAACCAACAATAGATCCCCAAAACATTCAGTGTAACGAAACGAAGAAAATGCTAATTAAAATTAAACTGCGTCTAAAAGTTTTCACTTTGAAAATGCTGTAAACATTATACTTACTAGATTTCGTTTAGTGGTCCTAGATTAAATTTTGACTACTTAGGTTATGATAGATATTTAGGTCTAGTTATATTCTAGATAATGATCCACATCGGCTACTCTTTACCGAAGAGAAATACTCTATATTCACAGAAAAAAATGTCTAGTGTAAGTTTAGAGGATCGTAACCAATAAAAAGAGTTTTTACTGTTATATATACAAAAACTGATTTAATGTTTATGGCGGACAAAACATTCCACTAGGTAAATTGTACGTTGTGGATGTGTATTGGTAGAAATGAACTTTGTGTCAAAAAATAAGAAACTTTAAATGACTGTTACAACTACTAGTTTTTGCTCGCGGCTTCTTTTACGTGAATTCAAAACAAACTTTAATTTTTTAAAACGCTTGGTTATTACTGACAACAATGCCTAAGAATGGCGCTGGGACCAGGACCGGAGTGGAGAATAGGACCGTGAGTGTGTCTTGGAATTGTTAGCGTCATTGGTATAAAAATTAACAACAATATTGAAATTGAAATTTAGAGCAGGGTTAGGATGGTGATTGCAATCGATAGCGAGATTAGGAGTTAGGCTAAAATGGGATCAATATAAATATGCAGAAATTTATTCCGTATGCATGTGGACGAAGTCGTATGCGAATAGAAGTTTATAATTAAAATAAAACTGGTCAAGAGCATGTCGGACCATGCTCGTTTTAAGGTTCCGAATCCATTATCACAAAGAAATGCACTACAGATGTAAAAGTAGGTTGTTACACTTTTCCCGTGTTTCCCGCACAGAATAGTTATAAGCACTTTAGTCGCCTATAACTAGAAAAACAAGAAGAGATGTCGACTATTACTATTAAACCAGTGTAAACTAAAGCGCATCAGGAAACGAGCGCTAAACGCTACCTTCGTATTTTTTTTTTTCACATTTTTAGGTTTATACGGTTTAGCAAATAGAATGGGACAATTTCTGCAAATTTCGGAGCAATTAGTTCTGTGAAATTTTTCATGTGACCAGAAAAATTTCTTAAAAACTTTAAATTACAATTAAAAGAACTGTCGAAATATATGGCATACATTGATCTTTGAACGATTTTTTTTTTAGCTTTTGTTACCCGTATTTTTTAGCTTCTGTTACATTTATGGAGTGCCTCCCCTAGAAATATTTATTTTTTATTTAACCACTGAACTAAGTAGAGGCTTATACAAGACACCTACACTATGAATTTTATCAATATAGGTCTTGTAGTTTCTGAATAAAATGCCTATGACATACGGATGGACGGATGGACGGACGGACATGACGAATATAAGGGTTCCGTTTTTGCTATTTTGACTCCTAAAAAATAAGATAATTGAAAACGCTTTAAACATATAAAATGTAAATTTAGTCTCCTTTTCTTATTATTGTCATGTTTTGATTTATATAAAGAGATCGAATACCTTAACTATCATTATAATGAAAATATTTGGTTCACTTATTAAGTATAATATACATTATGTACTACTAAATTACAAATGGTTCTGAGAAGCGAGTTCAAGTAAATGCCAGATCATATGTATCAAAGACATTACGTATCACGTTCCTCATATCATGTACGTTTTAGGCAAAGGAGATATCTAGGCCTAGGCTTCATGTCTCCGAATTTAAGGCTCATTAGAGCTTAAGCTGCCTGGCTTTACGTGACAACTTAGACAGAACCTAGATTAGTCTGCATGGCCTAAGTTGTCTAAATTAAAGCCGACTATGATGTACGAAGTGGAAAATGATAGCGCCCTCTGTCTCATATAGACATTACAAGGAAAGTACAAATCGCATTAACGTGTTCATATTTCGTCGACACTAGCTTTTTCCCGCAGCTTTGCCCGCGTAGATATAGAATTAATTCCCATATCTTTTATATCGACTGTTGACGCCGTGTCCGCTATGACTTTCATCCCGGTCTCGCTCTCGGCATGTTTGTATTTAAATATTAATTCCATACGAACGAAACTGCGCGTACAGCTAGCGTCATCTACGACCAGGAATGAAAAATACGTATAATTAAAAAATAATTTCAGCGAAACGGGATCCGACTATATCATATCGTCGGTCTAGATGTGATATCTCGTACATGCAAACTGCCAAATTTTACAGGAGAGACAATTATTGTTATTATAAAAGTAACAAAGTTGTTCCGTGTAAGATACTAGATGTAACTAGTAGATCTTACGAGGTTACACCAGTACTTGTTACAAGATGTAATTAAGAGTAGTTTTTTAGGCATCAAAATGTTTTTTAATGCTCAAGACATTACGGGTTAGCACCGGAAATACTATTTGAAGCTTTCTACGTCAAAATTTAATTTTATCAAAAATTGGTAGTTAGGAGCTATCACATCTAGACAGATGATATGTTACTTCGGGTATAAACTATTATCATTTCATATTTATTCAAATTTGGTTCAGTAGTTTTTGCGGAGTTCGGAAAGAAATGTACATACAGACAGACATACGAAAATTCTAAAAATTGTTCAAACGTATTCTGTCAACATTTTAATATCCTCCTCCGCAGTAGTTTTTCTTAAATATATTTGATGTTTAGATTTTTTATATTTACATTTTTATTATACGTATAGATTAATAAAATGCATGATATTTTAAAATACTCATCTGTTAACCTGACTACAACAATATCCCGGTTTTTTTAATTCTCACACAAGTGAGGTTATCAATAAATCTATAAGTAAGAATATTTATAATATAAATGAATCTTCTGTCAAAGATAAGATCGACTGGCGGGTGTCGTGTTATTGATTTAAAGAAGAATACAACAGGTTCGTACCTTGCCCACAGGCGAAACGATCAATGAGTCAAAGGTCCGGGACTGTTACCGCGTCGACGACAACGGACGTCAGCGACATCTAACCACCGCTAAACCAGCACGGGGGACTAATTGTCATTTTAATGACCATTGTTCAAGAATGTGCACCTGCAGGCGCACATTCTATTGCAATAGAGAGACGAAATATGACAAACTAAATAGGATACCTATTGTTTGGGCCATGTCAATGCAAAAAAACCGCCAGACGCTTTGGCATTTGGATTATATTACGTGTCTTTAAACGTTATTTCGAATTTATAACATTAAGTTAACCGACAGCATGGACAGAGGGATTAACAGAATCTAGCGTGATATGGTATCTTTCTTCGGAAAAAACCGAAATGGTTTCGACTTTTTAATCATACTAATAATTCACATCAATAACGTATACAGGAAACTTTCAAAAACTCCGAAAAATGTAATGACATTTTTTCCAAAAACTCCGAAAGATTTAAATATACATATTTTCTTCCAGCTAAAAAAAAAGAAATAAAACGGGGCGTGTCCTCCATAACTTGCATGCGTAACTCCAGTGAATATATTTGATATAATAACATTTTTTTTCCACTACACGCCGACGCAAAATTGCTTTATATCGTTTCATATCGCCTGCGCTTCAACGTAAAAATATAATGTGTGTTGTCTCAAATTTCCTGTCGAAGTAAGAATATTTACAAAATCTGCTCAAGAACAGCGAATCGGTTGTTTATGTAAGTGATATTGGAACGAATACAATGTTTTCATTACCATGTAAAATGCAAATATATACTTTTATATGTCCTGAAACCGACAGAAGTACAAACAATGCGTAAGTTTCATGCGACTCATATTGAATTCCGTTTCAAGTAAGGGGCCATCTATAAATTATGAGGTTTTGACCCCCAGTCCTTGTCACAGGTGGTCACACGTAAGTGAAAACAGCAGTTTTACAATTTATTTTGTTCAAAATATTTTAAATATTGGACAAAACAAAGACATAAACGAAAAAGTTTTATTTTTCGTTTTCGTATTTCGGATTTGACGTCACAAAGCTTTTGACCTGCTCTCGTCGCGCATTGTCACATTTCGTTGACCCCCAAACGTGTGACTTAATTTATGGATGGCCCCTAATATGAGAACGGTGGATGGCTCGGTGGTTACGATGTCGTATTGGGACGAGAAGGCACCGGGTCGGATCCTAACCGCGAGCGAATTGAGCGATGAGTTTCTGATTTAAGTCGAATTAAACGACTCGCCTCCTCGTCAAGCCATTGCCTCCGGACGTTGTCATTGTGATGGTAACGAAGATCGTTAGCGATCTCAATTCGCGATGGGCCCACGCGCAGGACCAAAAGTTCCAGACCTTTCATTCTGAAATAAAAAGTTTGTGGGAGGGTATACATTTTGCCAATGGTCCTTTATGATCTGCGGCAATTCGAAATGATAGTTAATATCCATTAAATATAGCCCTTCATTCTGATAATGATAAGTTCTCTGAACAAGTAGATTTTTACACGTATTTCATGTGAATAGTGTAAATTTCGTGTAAAACCAAAGTCGCGACTCCCGCGCCGCGAGTTACCCGTGTAAACAATCGCCGCGGCGGCGTTTGGTTTAATTCGAGTTTGAATTGTTCGGTAATTTCTATAATAAGCGATAAATAAACGAGAATTACGTTTACACTTGCGCTAACGCCGTTTTAGCATTTCAATTAAAACAATATTCCAAAGTAAACTGCGCCGCGCTCGCAAAGCGAACACGCGGCCGCGTCGGCGCGCCTCGGCGACAGCCCACGGGAGCGTCAGAAAAAAAACACTACAACCTCTCTGGCACGCGAAAAACGTGTATGACAATTATTGTTGCGAGCGCTCGGAGTGTGTTTTAGGGAGATTGTTGGTAAATTTTAATTGTCACAGCGATATACGTCGGAGGTATAGACCGTTATTTATATTGCACCCACAAGCAATACAGATTTTAGAGAAGAGAGTTTTGGGGTCTCGTACTTTACCATGGAACTTTTATAAAATTTCGCTCGTCAGTCTGTTCGCGTTTGTATTACTTTTTTATCAAAAATAATTTAAGGTATCGTGTCGATATTTTTATTTACAGTATTTTCACACATGTTCTGCTAATGATTGACTAGCCAACCATTTCTATAGAACGTCTCTTCATAATTTACACTCTTGAAATTCGCTATAAAGGGAGGCGTTTCGAAAAAATTAAAGACTAAATCTGAAATTATTAATTTCAAATCCATGTAATAAATACTATTAGGTGACAAACGTACCTTTACATTTCATTTATAACAATACTACGTTCCACGTGAGGGCCTGTAATAAAAAGGGTTGCCACTACCACATAATATATGTTTAATTGGAGATTCATAAATAATAGAAAAACACCCGTTGTTTAATTAAGATAATGCAGAAGCTGCTTAGAAAAGAAGTAATTACACTATTATTCCTCTATAATTTTACAATGTCTGAATTATTAGCCAATTGGTTCAATGTATTTTAGAACAGTGTATTGTATATAACTGTCTATTAGAGAGCATGAATTGTAGTAGGTGATTGGTTTTTTAATTTTTTTTATAATCGAATATATATGGTTGATTCGATTGTATATAGTCGATCGAATAGTTTTATCCAATAATTTGATATCTTCTTGATATCTTGTGTTTAGCCGTCATTTAAAATGCCTTATGTCATTTATGAAAGTGTAATAACTAAACATTATTATATGGTACATGATTGTTTTCAACGAGTTTAAGCCATATAAATAACACAACATACTTTTGATTTATTTTGCTAAAATGCTTATTAAATATTTATATTCTGTGTGTGATAAATATATCGTATTAAATATTTAGTGACGTTATAAATCGTATTTTTTAAAAAATTAGGAAAATACGTTTATAACCCATTTTTTTGCTACTGGATTCTAAATATTTGATTGCAGTAACTAATAATTATTTAATACAATATTAGACACTAGAAAAAAAAACGAATAGACAATTCGTCATATTTTGCTAACGCTACCCTAGAGCCGTCACCTCCCCATACGACGTTATTTACCTACTTGAGGCCAACATATTTTCAATTAAGGGCGTTTGTAATTAAAACAGAAAAGGAGTTGTTTTCGAGTCGCGAAGTTTCGAGACACGACGGCGGCTGCTATTTTAGCGCGCGGGTACAGTCGCAAATGAAATAATTGTAAATTAACTTGTCGACTGCAGGAGCGCCAACTCGCTGTGCGTGCAACGTGTATTTTCCTAAGATTACAATCAGTGCATTTATAAATGACAATCTTGTTTATCTATGACGCATAACTATGAAGCTATTGGAATATAATATTGAATATAAATAGGAAAATTCCAATGAAATTGATTCATTGCTAAGTATTAAGAAATGTATAAAAATGTTGATTTTCAACTTTACCATATACCGTAGTATTATTGACGTAAGTAATAATCAAAATATAGATTGTGGAATTCATCAATTGTGTTCTGATATTACATCTAAGAGATATGATATCTTATTGTGTTCGGAATTATCACGTTATTACTCGAATCTTACACTGTTCACTAATTGAGATAATTTAAGATAAACTTTTCGAAATTACAGAGGAACATCTTTAAGTTGAACATCAAGGGAAACGCGAAAAAATTTGATTTATCGAGGATTTGGATTAATAATAATAAGTATCCAAAATGAAAAACTTGCCACCAAACAAAGTGACATGTGTTAACGTCAATCATAAATTCCTTTATCATTTCTTAGAATTGGGTTCATCTTTATTGAATATCCCTAAATTGTTTACTACGAAACAGTGGTGTACATTGTCGGGAAATTATTAAAGTCAGTAACTTATTGTTCTTCAAGCTACAGAGGAAATAAGTTTCGAATAATCTAGTTAACATAGGTGTGTTCGAGATACAGATTCCAATTTATTTTTTCGAGTTATAGAGAGAAAATATGTACCAAAATGACTTATAGGGACTCGTTGATTATTTAGACCAAAAGAAAGTCGAGATTTCGAGCAATAGAGGTGTTGGGGCTTGAGAGGAGGGAACGAAACTCTTTTTAGAATTATGGAGGTTTTCTAATTATCGAGGTTCAACTTCAAGAAATTCAACTGTATATCGATACGGGGGCATCTTCAATTACAATATTACTCAGTATCTAAGGACAAAAGCTTTTGAACAGTTCGCACTGCCAGTGATGAAGTACAAATGCCACACGTGCTCTCTTGCTATCGGTCTAACAAACAAGCTTAGATACACCCAGGGTGAGACGAAAAGAACTATGTTCGAGGCTTCTTTCCGAAATAAAATACAAGATGAAGAAATCTGCAGAGGACTGACCAACATAGCTCACAGAATAAGTAAATTGAAGTAGCAACGGGCAAGTCACATCGCTCCTGGAATTGATACCTTCTCGAGAAGGAAGGTTCTTGAATAATGACCGCGAACTGGACGCTGCAGCGTAGGACGGCGTTCCTTGAGGTGAACTGACGACCTGGTCAAGGTCGCGGACAACCGTTGGTCACGGGTGACCAAGGATCGTAAGTCATGATAATCTAGGAGGGCGGCTCGTATACAGAAGTGGACATTCAGCTGCTAAAACGACTATGCATTCATTAGTTTAAATTTTTAATAGCTATTCAGGAAGACGTCTAAGAAATTACTATGCATAATACTAAATACTATTCTGGTTGAAAAATAAGTAAATTTCTCAGAGTTATTGTCACTACCATTATAATGTACAATAACAATTTGCACGTTAAAGCTAGACGTCCAGAGTGTACAATGATGTAGGAAACTTTAATAATCAATAAGCAACCGACCGGGAGTCAAATGATAATTCTCTCGTGACCGAAAGTAATGCACTATCAATAGGTCGAAAATAAATTAATTTTTGTTTTGTCCAATTACGAAAGTTTAATTTCAAAAACTAATATTAAAACAGGTTATTCATGTAAGTTTTGAAGTCTCCAGTTACAAATAATATTATTTGATATTAAATGAATACAGTAATTTTGCTAACATAATTATTTTATTATAAAACAAAAAATTAAGAGCGAACATATTCGTCAAAAAACTAAACTCACAGATGGTCTAAGGTACGTACTTTCACTTAAGTGGAGATGGGCCGGACACATCTCGCGATACACAGACAGAAGGTGGACCATTTGATTGCCTGATTGGCGCAGTGGTAGTGGCCCTACCTGTCGCGCTGGGGTCGTGGGTTCGATTCCGGCACAAGACAAACATTTATTTATTTGATTAAAAATAAATGTTTGTCTTGAGTCTGGGTGTTTCTATGTATTATACGTATATATTTACAAAAAAAAAGTATGTATGTAATATATCAACTGTCTGGTACCCATAGTACAAGCCTCGTTGCTTAGTTTGGGACCAAACGGTGCTGTGTATATATGTCCGAAGATATTATTATATTATTATTATTATTGAAGCCACACGATGGAAAGGTCCAATAGGGAAAAGGAATGTTGGTCGACGATTAAGACGGTGGGCTGATGACATAATACACGTCGTAGGAAACGACTGGATAAAGCCAGGCAAGGACAGGGAGTTATGGGAAAGGATGGAAGAGACCTTTACCCGAACAGGGGTCCAAACTTCATAAATAATACTAACATTGACTAATTAATTATAAGTAATCTTGTTTTAGTTTTTAAGTAATAACTTACTAACAAATTTCGTACATTGAAATTGAGATTTGGATTAAATGGCTTTTTATTCTATTTACTAATTATTTTATTAAGTTAATAAATAATACTCTAAAGGTCCAGAATAAATAAATATATAAAATACCAAAAACTCGTGCTTCAATTAAAAAAAAATATAAAAACTGCGCGTTAGTATTATCTAAAGCTGTTTCAAAACCAGTTTGTTCATCAAAATCTAATAGTATTAGAATCAGTTACTTCCATGTATTAAGTGTGAGCTATTTATGGAAAATGTTTGGCAATGAATTATATGTGATAGCATTTTTAAGGGCTCCGACGAGAATTGCTCATAGTTTATCCTTATCTGTAGTTCTATATGTATGTCACAACAATTTCGGCTATGACTATGGGAATAAATTTTGTATAATATAAGGATTTTCATTAGTTAAACAATTACATATTAAAATTTTGTAAAAAAATCTTTTCATTATTCTCTTCTCAAAGTACAAAATAAGTTACATTGAAAAATTTTTTAGGTAGATTCTGGGGTGAGGTTTCCTCGAGAAAGTCTTTTAAAATTGAAATTCATTTTTATTGACAATTTTTAAAATTGAAATAGTTTATTTTACGAGAATTTAAAGCCTATCCTTTTATCTCTAGAAACACCGTTGTAACAAAAATGGAACATTAAGACGTTATCCGGTTTTACTAAAAATATTGTTGCTAGTATCCAGGCGCAACTGGATCTCCTTCTTTTCCTCTCCTCCATCAATCTCTGGACGCCGTACGGGACCATATGGTCATGGGAATTATTCCCGTGTTAATATGAGTCAATACGATTGGAATTCAATCATATACATCCTACAAATAGAGCTTATTTATTATCTTTCTCTAAAGGCATTGTCGATATCTTTCGATTCGGTTTAATATGCCCTTAGCGCTTTTTAATTAATTAAATGTGTTATAAAAAATCCAAAATTTATTAAGTACTTAAAATATTGTGATTTGATAAAACTTCAAAATGAATATAAATAAATCCTAAATATAATTAATTCAACTAAGCAAACTAAGATTAATATGTATTACTTAACCAAATATTCGTCTAAATGATTTACTTTAATCACTTTCGTGAATAAGTGTACATATATTCGTTTAAATTTAAAATCTTTCGAGTGCGATTGTACTCTCGCATATAAACGAAGCCACTTAAAAGTTTGATGTGTTCGTTACCCCATCGGGGCTTTACGATTCGAGCTAGCACAGCGAACGTTTTCGCGTCGCTGTTTTTTTTCTACCCCCATTTCGCCTTCAATATTAATTTTAATTTTTTTTTCTTTTTCTCTCCCGCCCGCGGTGATGGTCTATTAGTCGTGGTAGCATAGGTGCTTATGATGATACCTACAAAATTCGTTCACTTTCACACATCGATTAACCGAAATTTGTATTTGTTAGTGTAATTATAATTCCTTTCGCTTTGGAACAATGTATCATATTCCGTAATCAGAACAACCGGTCAAGTGCAAATTAAACTTGTATGACACGTGATTCCATTCTTGGCTTCCGACCAGAAGGTACCGGGTTCGATCCTGAATACGCGCGAATTGGACAATCAATTTTTAAGTCAACTAAACCATACGCTTCGTGGCTCGATATTGTCGTCGTATCGGTAGAGACGGGAGACAAACGTTAACAGGCTCTTACATTCATTGAGTCGACGTGGAGTAGTCAAGGGCCAAGGGTCTCAATTTGAAATAATAATATCGTGGTAGGGTGTACCACGGCATCGGGGCAAACGAAAATTGACACAACGACACACATAACTACTCTAACTTCATGGTAATACAAGTGTGGCGGCCACATTTATCAATAATACTACTTTAGCATCATTTTAATATAAACAAGATATAGACTACATAATTAGTGACTCTAAGAACTACTAGGATCTATAAAGAAAACAATTAATTGTACATGAACAACTTAATTATTTTTCAATAAAATTATAAGTATATACGTGTTTGAGATTTACGTTTGTATTTAAGCCAAAAGTGTTTAAATTCGAGGCGAGAAGATGATCAGAATTGAAATTATTGCATTGGCATTGCATAAGTCGGGAAAAATAATAGAATGATTATCATAAGTATAAATTAACGGTTGGTATTTACAATTAACGTAATGTAAATGTTATGAAGAAGTTGAAGAACAAAAAAGGAAAAAAGGAAAATGTCGCCTATGAATCTGAACGAGCATGTCATCATCCACATTAAGTGGCACAATCATCGCGCAACTAGTTTCCTGCATTGATTGTCAACTTTGGAACAGATCCGTGCAAGCCACCATGACTTTAGATCGTTGGTTCAGTATATATTAAAGATGAAGGACACAGTTTTCTTATTCAAAAAACATATCATCACTGTCAAGACAAAACACATCATCGACCCAATTATGAAGGAGCGTAAACTACAACCCACCCGTTCCGATACTTTGATGCTTGTCTATTAACTGTTTCAAAATGGAATGTCATGCTTTTTATTTTTCGAACGGATTCTATAATTACAATTAAGGATAATTAATGAAATAGTACAGTTTATCATTTAAATACAGCACAATATTATAATGGCATCGTTTAGTTTAGTAGCCAATATTGTTGGTGGTAAATTTTGATACTTAGACTTAGCAAACTATTAAACGAATATTCCTAAAGAGGAAGCTAAAGTGAACATATAGTTTAGAGACGTGTAATAAGTTCCTTTGAATTCGCCTTGATGCTGTCGTAAGTTTCGTACAATTAGTTACTAGGGTTTCTACCCTAGTACATACTGCCTCGAAAAGATGTAATTCTAAATTGTCAAAGTGGTAGGATAGTACTTTCCATGGAAATTATAAATACGGAACACATACACGTCATCTGACCTGCATTCCCGTATGTCTGTGCGCTTTTAAACTTAGTAGCTGTTTTGCATTAAACAGAGAAGGTAACGTACTGACTACTTAGCTACTACTAGCTTAGCGGTCACCATGTTGCTTTTGAATTAAAATGACCAGATTCGAATCATTATCGTGGGCGAAGTTACCCATAAGTCTTAATTCAAATGAAACGATATCATCCGTCTGTAAAACCATTTTAGCTGTGGCTCCAAGACTTTGTCATCGTAAGGGTGACAACGGCTTTTAACAGACCCCAACTCGCATTAGAACAGCCTGGAGAGCTCAAGGGTCAGGACCTTCAATTTGAAATAAAAATATTGAGGCATTACAGGCATAGTCGTGGATATGTTTCTGTTTTGAATGATAAAAGTTTGATAGAGTATAAGAGAAAAAAAATTGGGGGTTTGCTGTGTTGTGGACACGGCCGTGCATTTTACGTGAATACGTGTACGTAGCGGATAATATTTTCTTTGAACGAACTATATGTATAATTACTTTTGAATACTAAGATTTTTTTCGGATTTCGTGTATTTATAAACGCAGTAGTAAAACTTGCATTAGCTGCTGCTAGATATGTCTTTAATAATCAGTATTCGCACATGATACCTATACAATGGAGCACTGATGAAGAAGCAATTACATCATCCACTTGAATAGGCTCGGTAGATCCAGACGCAGATGTGTTGGCGACGGCGTTGATCTGCTCGCACGCCTTCGTTCTTTTACGATCCCGGCAGTCACGTAGTGTTTTATGGGCATTACTGGATTGCTCTTGACAAGCCCTTTCCAACCATGTACGATTTATATACTTTGACTTGGCTTTTTGACGATTACAGACCGATATTGCACTATATATTTCAATTTTTGATTTTAATTCCATATATATTTTCTATAAACTATTTGTTATTAATATTTTATACATGTAATCGATAGATTTTGACAAAAGATGACGATAGAAACTCAAACAAAGATTGTAACTTCTCTGAATCAAACTTTATACTAAAACGAAATTTTCTGACGCAGCGAAACGACCTCAAAATATCGACTTTTCCCCCTCCACTGCGCATGATGCTTCACAGTCGTCACTAAACGTAAGGAATTCTTTGATCATTTGGCTACTGAGTGGTGTAATTACATTTCAGATATAAATAATAGATATGTAGTTGAATCATCAAACTGTATCGCCCGATTTTGTAATCATCAGTTTTTTTAATTACCTCCTACTATGGAAGTAAATTTTAAAAAATCTATTTATATCAAAAGAGCAACAAGATATTAAAATGCTTTTAGGAGGTGAAAAGTTATAGAAAAATAATATTAAAATCGTCCAATTCTTACTTGCACCTATGACTATTAATCTCTAGGCCCCTGCTCAGATATAGGCTTTTCTGAAATAGGTTTAACTATATGTGTAATATTACTAACTAGTCTACTAAAAGATCGCGCCTGGTATTGTTAATTCGTACTATTATTACAAATACTATTGCTTAGCAAAATAACGATAAGTTTATATAATGCATATGAAATGTGATCTTTAATTTTTTTTAAAATTTTTGAACCTCACAATAGTATCAATAACCATGGAAAGGGTTATTTGGGGATAATAATAATTATTTGAATGTTGTTGTTACTTATAATTTTAATCCTGTTCATATACTAAGATTACGTGAAGTTCCCTAAAGATTTTGAAGGTCGTCAAAGAGTTAGTGATGGAACTTTGGCACTTTATGCTTTTAATACTACGTGTATTAACTAAATGTAAAGTACTATAGCTATAATGAGAAAATTACACGAATGTAATGAACATATCTTTATATATGTCGAATCGTTTCGAGAAAAGTTATGCTGGGACCCCTTTGGGATTCTACTTTGTGGGGTATCGTGGTGTGGTGGGCTATCGTCCTGTTGGTACAGCCATCAATGTGAAGTAGCCACTGTTGTGGGGTAACATTGTGGTGGGAATACCAAAAATTGGCTTGTCGAGTAACAATAAATTTTTGAATGAAATTAATATTTTTTTTCCAGGGCCAGAAACGTAAACAAATGCCGAAGCATACCCGGTAAAGAAGGAGTGACCTCCTATAAAAATCCTGGTAATTTACAAATAGCCTGAAGGTTAACTTTATCGATTGCGACGATGTAGTATTGAATAATTTATGGTAGTCTGGGTTCAACATCCGTTAGTGCGATGCACGTTCTCTGATTAGTTAATCGCCATTTGACGTGAAACACGTAGGATGTATTGCCGGATCGGTCCTGATTACTTTAATACAATCACTTTACTTTTAACATTTCATGTACTCATAATACTTCGTATTTGACATTTTGATGCTGATTTTATGTTTGTTTATAGAATCGCACGAATTGATTAGTATTTATTGAGTTATTGGGTCGAGGTAAAAGTTTTTTCGTATTGTGTAAATAAGTCGAAGATAATTTTCGATCATATGGCATATATATATATATATGTCATTTTGTTCATCAACTTGTCATTTTGTAGGTTATGACATAAATCCTTTGCTATACAAATCTAACTAAAAAATTCTGAATAGACCGAAACAGATGTAAATCTGAAGGTGTAAGGTCAGGGTTTTAATACTTCCCAACCAAAGTCTCTCAATATTTGCGGAGTGGCCAAAGATGTGTGTGGTTTGGCATTATCGTGATGAAAAATGACACTCTTTCTGTTGATCAATTCCGGTTGTTTTTTCTTTACTTTTTCTTTGAGTCTCATCAGCTATTGGCATTAGATATTCGAATTAATGGTTTTGCGTGGCGGTGAAAGCTTATAATTAATAATGCCTTTCTTATCCTACCATACACATAGCACCAACTTGTTGCGAGTTAATCCGGGTTTTACTATAGTCTGTGGAACTTACTTGCCATTTAACCATGATTTTTTTGCATGTCTTGTCGCAGGTAGTTCATTTTTAATCACCACTGATCAAACTTTTCTAGAAAAGTTCGGTTTTATTAAGTTTTTGCAAATGAGTACATGATTAATTAGATTTCCTTCAATGAGCTCGTATGAGACCCAAGTATCGAGCTTTTTTGTATATCCAGCTTTTTTTAAATGAGCCAATCCCCAGACCCGCAGCTCTTCAACTATATCGTAAGAACTGATACACTGGTTTGGCTCTACTTTTAACAAAATGCTATTGCGGCTTGTGTCGTATTTCTGTCTTTTTTGTAATAAAACATCAAAATGTTTTTTTCCTCTTACGACGAGGATGAGGTAGAAAATGCATAACGCACACCCACGCGCCCGTGCGCGCGGATAGTGTGGGGCTAAAACCCACTAAACAAGTCCCTCTGAAGGAATGGCGAGTCGGTAGTGCTGTTAGCTGGGATTTCGTGACAACTATACCGATCGCGGCTGGACTGCACACAGGAGTGCCGACTGTGTGTGACATGCATGCCCTATGGATGATTCTTTAAGGGAATCGTCACGGCATATGAAATCACCGGACACCGACACGGGTCAGGTTCATTTGATTTACTCGGCACGAGAGCGACCCGGTAGAGTGTGGCCTATTTAGACCTTACTGATCTAGGGTTACCTACGCCTAAACGCTAAACTGTTGGATCAAATAAGGGAAACTGGAGATTTCATCGGGTTTAAGTGGTGATATTAAAATGGTAAGCTCGAAGTTCGTGTATCAGATCACAAGGAGACACTAGGAATTGCTCGGATTACGAATTGAGTTCAGCGCGGTTTAGCGTGTGAGACCCCTGGCGAGACCCAATAAAAACAGGCTCGAGTGGTGAATAGGAATTCGACCACGCCATCTATGAAACAAACCAACCGCAAAATGCGATATTTCAAACAATTCGGGCAAGGTCGTCAGGTGTAAATGAAAGCACGACAAAAGATTAAAAGTTGTTGCTATTTTTTTTTAAATGTATTGTTTACTGGTATTGGTAGTCGGACAAGCGCACATAAATTAATGTCAAAAGTTTGGAGCTACTACCACAGACTAGTATGATATGAGTTTGATGAATATTGATTGAAATAATTCTAAAACAGATAAATACCAATAAAAAGAGCTTATTTCTTATTGTAAACACTCGCACAATTTATTTGAAGTATTTGAATCGCTTAATGAGTCAATGTAGAAAGATGTGATGTTAAAAAAATCTATTTCAGTTGTCGGTGCTCACCATCTCGTTTGATCTGGTTCGAACTGGTTACAGTTTTCTGGAAATCTTTCTTTCTTAAACCATAGAGACATTTTTTTTTTATTTTGAAAGTGGTTTTGATCGCGATTCGAATTCGATCTTTTGTTTTTTATTTTTCTATGTCCCAGTTTTGATGAATACGAGTATATGCGACCCATAGTACAAGTCTCGTTTCTTAGTTTGGGCCAAATGGTGTTGTTTATATGTCCGAAGATGAATAAATTGATTGTTAATTAATATCAAAACAATGCTGTATATACTATACTAGAGACCGTATTATTCACCTATGCTTCAAAACAGGAATTATTTTCTTAAAATTCGTGTAATATTTTTGATGATAGTTCACTTTGAACTTTGAACTGAGCAATGACAGAGCAAAACACCTCATTTTCAGTGCTCACTTATCCTGCTTATGACGTCCTCATAGAAAGTTGACGCGGCGCCAACGAAGGTGTTTGATGGACGGCGTATATTTTTATAACTATCGAATTGATCTTTACGATAGTACAACCATCACTTTAACAGTTCTAAAATTTTTTCATGAGAAACTTTTGAATGTACACATTTTTTGTGACACGACGTTTTTTCGGATAAGTGTGAAAAGAAAATTAACTTTAAAAAAGTAAAACTATGTATATATAAGAGTAAATTGACTGACTGATATATCAACACACAGCCCAAACTACTGCGTCTAAAGACTTGAAATTTTCGAGAGAGGCTCCTGTTGTAATGCACGTGAGGACTAAAAAAGGATTTCTAGAAGTTTAAACCTTAGCGTTTAATGTTGAAAATGGTGACAAATGTTGTATGGAAAATCGAAAGTATTGAAGCTATTAATGTCAAAGGTAACATTATAGTTACTTATAAAAATAAAGAAAAAACAAATATGCAAATGACACTAAAGAGAAATGTTCAAAGTGTATTTTACTCAGGGAGCTCTTTATTAAAGGAGTAATTTTTAGAACCAATTCAATAGTTCAGTTAAATAATAGGAATACGCAGACCAGTGGCGAGGGGTGAGAAAAATATAAAGGGAAGCCGAACCTTAAAAAATTGTCAACATTAAACATTATTAATAAAAATATAACTATTACTACCGAGCTCCGTAACGCCCTCTGGTATAACGCGGAGATATTTCATTCGCCACTTTTGGCATACTTGAAGTCAACGATAGAATACAAACGGAAGACTTCGAGCATGCATAAAAGCAGCTTTGAAAAAGCTAATGAAGTAGTTTCCTTTAGTCGAATTTATAGCAGCGCAGTGGATAAATGAATTAAATGGGATAAAAATCTATTTAAATTCTAGTGGTAATCTACGATTTTCTTGAGAAAATGAGCTAATACCAAGTCATAAAAATTTGGCTTACTTTTGATTTGCAACAGTAAATGTTTTCTATAGATAACAACGGAGATCTGAAAGCCTTTGTTCTGTCTGGCTATTCCTGAGGTACGTATGAATGCATTTGAGAGCTGAAAAAGATCGTTCCGCGGCCGCAATTGTTATCGGAAGGGTTAAACAGATATTACTTA
This sequence comes from Eumeta japonica, assembly GCA_005406025.1. Classification (NCBI taxonomy): domain Eukaryota; kingdom Metazoa; phylum Arthropoda; class Insecta; order Lepidoptera; family Psychidae; genus Eumeta; species Eumeta japonica. The sequence continues at coordinate 184,523 of BGZK01000964.1, read as the reverse complement.
AGCTTAAAATTTGAGGAAATGTATCTTTTAAGATATCTTTTTGTAGATGCAAAAATAACTCGTACATATCTAATCCTTTAAGCGAGGGAGACGAATATAATACTTTTAACTCATTTTTTAATGGATTTATGCCAAAAATTCGAGGAAATAATAAATTTAAATTATTTAGTTTATCCTCAGGAAATGTACGTTCGAATAAATCATATTTCGACTTACTTAGTAAATCTAAAAACGACAAATTGCTTAGTGAACTATATCCGGTTTGAATTTGATTTTTAACATTATCTACAATTTCGATGAAAATACGTTTATACTCGCGTTTTAAGTCTGATTCTGAGCTAAATAGACGTCGGCGTCTTCGTGGAGGCTCACTTATATCAGTGACACTGTCGTAAATTTCGTCAAACTTATTAATGAAATTACTCTCAAACCAATTTAATAGCGATTGAACTTCGCGAATAACGACGTCTATATCACTGTGTTTATTTTAGTAAAGCGAAAGTAATATCTGTTCTTGCAAATAATTCAGCTAAAGTATGCAAAAAAGCAAAATTCCCTATCTTCTAATTTCATTAACAAACTTTCTGATATGGCAATTGATTCAGAATCCCAATCCATCGGATTTTCTATAATTATATTAAATGTTTGTATTATGTCGGATCTACAGTTACAAATGACATTAATAATACAGAATGATACTGCCATCGAGTTTCTGTGACACCAGGCAAACGACGATCTGACGTTAATTTTAAAAGACCCGAACGTTTAGTAGATTTATTAAAAATTATTATGCAATTGCTGTGGCCGAAAATTGTTTTAACTCTGGAATATTTTCTAAAGATCGAGATAACACTAAGTTAAGTACGTGAGCATAGCAAGGAATAAAGACAGCCATTGGACATTGTAATTTAATTTTGTTTGTACGCCGCCTTCTATACTTAATTCGACACGGGAATGATGCTATATGCAAAACCGTTTTTATTCGGGTATAATCGGAAATCTCCGCTGATCGAAACGAATTATTATTTACATAATGATATATAACACAAGAATCCGCAACCGAATATAACGCCTAAGAGTTCACGTTAAAGGTGAAATTATGTTATACGAATTACAATTGCGTCATTTCGTTGTCGAAACGAAACTCGCGATCTACCGAGTTATTCCCCCGCTCGCCCGCGGCTTGCGACCGCCAGGTTCGCGGGCTGTGGCGCCGCCGTAACGCTATAATACAACTGAATATGGAAGACTCAACATTTCATATTGATTACGACGATTGCGAACATTCTGAATTTGGTCGTCTAAATAACTCGGTTGCTTTCAAGTTATTTGAAGTGTTTTTTATATAGGGCTTACGTTACTAACGTAAGAAGGCTGGATATTATTTATAATAATTATTGAAAATTAAAAATAATTTTAAGTGTCTGTATACTAAAAAGCAATAATTTATTTATTTATGAATTATGCATATTAAATATTTTATGAAAGGGAAGCCGATAAGAATCGAGTTCTTAGAAGCCGTCGCCCCTAACGCAGACAACGTTAGATACGAATGCTAGTTTTCTTTTTCAAAAATCTTCCCTAGAAATGTACAAAATATCATCAGTTTCATAGTAATTGGATGAATGGTTTAATCACGAAAAATAAAGAACAAAGTACGTATTCATTTTCATACATTATACAAACCCACTCTGTCTCCGTTAATTGTGAAATCCTGTCTCACTACTTTCAATAAGCAATAATTATATCAAATTTCGTAGTCGTATCTGGCTCTATAAAACTTTTAACACAAAATTCAACCCCTTTTTGCATTGATTTTCCGAATTGTTTTTTAGTGGATCTTTACTTTATACAACCTATCATTAAATCGAAGTTTATTGAGACAGCCTTTAATTTTTCTCTAAACTTGGGAAACCAAATACAAAAAGATTTTTCAAATTCTGCTTGTGGTTTCAGTGACGAACACGTTCAAATAAGCAAAATTAAATTTAAATACTATTAACATACTATTCAATTATTCAAATGGCCTACAGTATTTTTAAAAACTTGGGCTATGAAACGCAAAACAAGTTTTCCAATTGATATTGATGTTTTCAAAAATTAATGCGTTTAAATAAACACACAAACAAACAAACAAACAAACTCCTCAGCTTTGTATTAGTATACATATGATGATATATATAAAAATATAATTTCATAAAATTATTTAACGTTAGAATTAAAATAAAATTTGGACTTAAATCATTAATTTAAATACCGACGAAACTTACTTTATTTTTGTTTTATTAGGGTAAAGCTGCGGGCTGCCGCTGCTATATATATATATATATATATATATATATATATATATATATATATATATATATATATTGTTATGAATTGCACTATTTAGGTAAATAATAAAATTTCAATTAGGAATTTATCGTTTATTCACGCAAACGAAAGTGCAGCCATTAGTCTCTCTAGTCGACAAATGGATAACGCAAAACTCTCATCAGACTGAATCTACAGCTCTGTAATGTTCCCAAAGCTTCTTTAAAGTCGACAATACAATTATGTAGAACCAGCTCAAAATGGAAGCGCGACATTTCTTTTATGTACAATTTGTAAGTTCGAAGAAGTCCTACAAATATTGATGTCCCGGGATCCTTTGTTCGCACATAACGTAGAATATTTGGAATTCCTTGAAAGAAGCCAACAGCAATATTTCACAGAAAACCGAATCTTCCATACGCTTTGTATGAAGGTATTCTATGTATTGCCTTTTGTTCGCCGCACATGGAAACTACATGGTGATCAAATGGGTGACACGTGATGTTTAAAATTAGAGAAATCTTAAATATGAAAAAAATTGTTGAAAGGGTGTTTGAGAAGAGAAAAGAAACAGATGAAGTTCGGACCTTCATATAGTCTAATGTTATTGCAATCCTATTGTCCTAGTGTTGTGCTCATGAAGTAAAACTGAAATAAAAATAGTTATCAATATTTGAAGCGAGTGTCAACAATTGAGCTCGAGTAAACGTTAACAATATTCTTAACTAAGAATATTTATTTTATATGAAAAATAAAAATTTTAGTTATTAAAAATACACGTTCTTCCACGCTACGAAGAACAAATATATAGTTAAACTCACAGCATTTGCTATGTTGTTTATTTTTATATTGATAGGTATTTTCAATTGTTTCAAATTTGTCTTCATTTATTTGTTTGATAGCCATGATTATTAATGCCACGTACTTTTCATCCTATGATTTGTTAATCGATGTTGCATAGATATATAGACGTCTTATTATGAAATAGCCTTTGGTCTTTTGCATAAAACACTATGGCAGTTAATTACGTGTTTTCTAATACAAAATGTTAGTACGTACGTAGTATGCGGTAGGAGCAAGGGAATGGTATAGTCTGAAAAAAAAATAAAACTTAGCTATTGCATACTCTTTGGATGCGCACTAAGTGACTTAATATAATATAGGATACATGAAAACTATATTTTAAAGAGACGATAGCGGCGTTGATACAGTGACGCGCGTGATGGGATAGCGTGGCGCGCCTGATTTACGCGTCCGCTTGAGACTTACAACGATTACTTGTTTTCCCAGTTCATTTGCTGTCTTGAAGCAGCACGCAAGTGTGTTTTTTGGAATTTGAAAGCCACAACAAATCAATGGGCTTAAAGACTAGAACCGCAATCTTATCAATTACTGAGATTCATTTGGGAAAAAAAAAAATAAAAGCGGGTTGTGTCGTAAAGACACACGATAAAAGTGAAACTTTTGTTTTACAAGGGAAAATTTAAATTATTCATCAATCCCTTTTAAATAGAATAGATTGGGTTTTTTAAAAAGGATTTTCAGCGACCTCTAACGACTACACCACGAATCCCGTATAAAATGATCGCTTATGAAACTACTTCATTTAGTTTCAATTATAGTCGGTAGGTAGAACTACTATAGCTCTCTGGTGATACATTATTTTAATAAATAACGAAGATTAAGTTATTTAAAAAAACTTGTACAATAAACTTGAAAAGTACTATATTTCTTTTCTAGAGCGGAATACTAGTTACGGTAACATCAAAACTTTGTATCCATAGAATTAAATTGTAAGTTTTCCTAAAAACTATAGTACTTATTGCATCAAACATGATATCAGTCTCTTTTAAAGTAGGAAAGAAAAACAGCTGTACTCAGTGATCGCCACGCCGCCTGAACGCAGTGCACGCAACCACAGACAACGAGTGACAAAGAAAGCGAGAACAGCGTGTGTCTGACTCTTCTCTGATACCCGACGACACCAGAAGGCAAGTGATACACTGCTCCCACTCTAGCCGACATGGTGTTTACCCCCACCACGTGTCATCGCGCAAAAAGGTTGCGGATCAGAATTTTAAAGCTCTTCCATAAAAATTTTCACTTCAATAATAAACTAGAGCAATGAAAGAGAAATATTAAATATTCGTAATCTGATTCCATTGAAGTCATTAATTTATTTTTGATGAAACATAAATTTCATTTTCTTTAAATCGTTTTGAAGAGTAACTCTTCTACTTCATTTCGTTCTACGTGAATAAAAACATATATTGAAAATTCGTCCCTGGCGGCGTTAAAATTTTTTCATTCTGAATAATTAAAATGTTTAAAATGCCAACCTTTTTTGATAAACAACACAAATCGATCATATTGTCTAATAGACTTTGATACTACATTCCTGTATTGAGTACGAAATAATACGACGTTTCGTAAGCACACCCAAACTTGATTTGACACACACTCTCGGAAAACTTTGGAGGGAAAACGAGAATTTAAAAGCAACTCCACACGGAGTTAGGCTTACCAAGAGACGACACTAAGTAGGACTGTCCACATAATTTTCGCACAAGAACCCGAATTTTATTTATGGGGAGGGTGTGAAATAATTAAAAAGAAAAAAGAATATGTGGCTTAAATTGTGGACGTAGCATGAGTTGAGTTTGCATATAATGCGACGAAAGGCAGATATTCTATTTTGCACCGCAAATGTTTAAAATGAAATAATGTAGGTGGAAAACCGATAAATAAATAACCGATAAATATTCCGTAGAACAATTGGACATCAATTAAAATATTCTCTGTACAATTAACAATTAAGACACAAAACTGTACGTTATGTGAAAATGAAGATTCAGCACAGTAAAAACAGAAAATGTTTAAAGTTTCTTTTTTACCACATGTATCTGTGAGGAAAAATTGTTAAGATACTTACAAATCATGATTCATAATTAGCGAAAAATTAAATGCTTATTTTGTAGTTACTGCATTTACCGTAAATATTATTACGTTTATAAAATATTATTTTCGAAGGCCAAAGATGTTACGAATAACATTTGAAACTTTTACTCTTACGAAAAATTTTTTTCTTATTTGAATATTCATTTCTCTATTTAATCCTATAAAAGGAAATGCCAAAGGACTAAGGGTGTACACAGTCGGACGTCATTTTTGTAATTGAAATAAACTTAAGTTCTGTACTTAGAAATTTCATTTGTGTTCTGTGTGTTGAGTACTGATTTGGAAGTTACTTTAAAAAGAAAACGATATCTCTCGAACGAATCAAAATATTTTGATTCTATTTGCGGCATTCAACATTGTTTGAGTGATTTTTCAAAATCTACACGCTTAAATAGATTCAATTTCTTAAAAAATCCAAATTAAATGAAACTTTTCCAAAAACGCAAATCGCATTCCGCTTGGTTAATCTGTTCATAAGTTTTGAGAGAATTAATAATATAAAAATTTTTGATTAAAACTGTCGAAATCAATGTATTTCTACGTCGATTCGATAAAATGTTTCATACGAAATTCATGAAAAGCGTCTTATTATGGACACAAATTTCTTTGTCTAGTGCCTGTATATAAATAATTTCTATTAATAAATTTGCTTTGTTGTAGTAAGCGATGGAGTCTCTATATATATTTAATATGAACTAATTTTTTATAGTCTTTGGGACATACATTTTTTTATTACTTATATTTGTAATATACACTTTCTCTGTTCTAAATAACGATAGGAAATAAAATTGTAATGTTTCTGTTTAAACACACGGGAGAGTGTTAGAAATATCGTACAGAAAATGCACATGATCCATCGTACGAATAGGAAGACAAAGGCATATAGTCAGCCAACAGTGAACGACCAAAATAGAGCAGATTCAACTGTATCGAACTTTTGATTTTTCCTATACCAATATTACATGTTTGCGAGTCCATAAATTAGAACATAACATGGTCATTCTACTCTGTCATTCCTGGAAAAAACCATCCAGTTATATTTATATTTTACTAAATCCGTACTCCCCAGCCAGAAATATTTCCCAATAAGCTGAAAAATGTTCAAAGTTAACAACGGCACGCTCTGTTAGCTATATCAATTGAATGGTTTAACAATATGAAATTTACGATTGGGATTTTCTGAGAGAAATTTATAGATCTAATCGGGTCGGAAAAAGTCGAAATTATAAGTATTATATGTAAAGTGGAGTTTTGTTTAATCATATCTTCCAACGCCGAAATATTTATGTTTGATTTCAAAATTCAATTTTTTTGTTATAAGGAACCAGGAGGTGATTACCTTGAATTGAAACCTTGGAATTGAAATAAAATACATATAATAATCTTCATACTTGTGAAATATATAAAAAATGATAAAAAGTATGGAGATAAAGGGGGACTCTAGGAATTTAATATTTTTAGTTAAACGGTCAATGTGACAAGAGTGCAAGAAACGAAATATATATATATATATATATATATATATATATATATATTTTAAATTAAATAGTTTTAGTATTGTTTAAGAGAATAAATAAAAATTGACTATTCCTTTATCTTCGAAACCCTGCAATTTATGCAAATTACTCCGAAATACAGGAAATAGTTCTTTAGTCATAGACTAAAGAAATACCTATAAAAAAATTTATAGTTTGCTTTGTTTCGCGTCTCAATATCAAAGTATCAAACTGACACTGGCTAAGTACGTGTAAGTGCGTACTTAAGAGTGCGTACGATTTTAGGTTTTTTTTTTTTTTCGTTATATCGTAAAAGCAGTAATAAATACAAAAGTCAAAGTTGACGTGATCAATGTGTAAATTTAAGGAAAAAAATAAATAAAAGCGAAAAGTGCGAGCGGAGCTCGTGCTAATATATCGCAGACGAATGATATGTTTAGTTTTGTAGTATGGAATCCTTTGTGCAAGTCCGCCTGGCACCGGGCCGGTTTTTAGGGTTCCGTACCCAAAGGGTAAAAACGGGACCCTATTACTAAGACTGCTCTCCGTCCAGCCGTCTGTCACCAGGCTGTATCTCATGAACCATGATAGCCAGATAGGTGAAATTTTCATAAATGATGAATTTTTGTTGCCACTATAACAACAAATACTAAAAAACAGAATAAAATAAATATTTAAGGGGGCTCCCATACGACAAACGTGATTTTTTTTTGCTCGTTTTGGATTGATATTGATAACGGCAACAAATGGACACTTGAAATATTCATAGAATATTTAGTTACATATTCACTTCAAAAATAAATAATTAAATTAAAAATTAAATTAATATTTAAGGGGGCTCCCATACAACAAACGTGATTTTTTTGCTCGTTTTGGATTGATATTGATAACGGCAACACGTAGACACTTGAAATATTCACAGAATATTTAGTTATATATTCACTTCAAAAATAAATAATTAAATTAATATTTAAGGGGGGCTCCCACACAATAAACGTGGTTTTTTGGCTCATTTTCGCTCAATATTAATAACGGGAACAGCTAGACGCTTGTTCAGTCACCATTTACAGATCTAGTTCCAATTTAATACTTAATTAGTATTTTTGAACCAGATTTCTAAATAGTGTTTAAAAAACTTTGTAAATAAATAACTTTAATAAAAGAACTTTTGCAAGACTGCTGCAAGGCTAGTGTAGGTATTTCAGTTATATCATATAATAAATGATATATGTTAATATAAAATAAAGGATTTCTGAAACGATAAAGAGACCTTTGTTTTAAATTTACACTCCTCCAGCTTTCCACATTGTAAAGTTATGGATTTCATTTTGCAATAGAAATACCATAACTATGACTCGATTGACGTAATGGGTAAACTTTTACTCATATACCTACAGCTTAGTACGGAACCTTCGGTACGCGAGTCCGACTCGCACTTGGCCGGTTTTTTTTATTAGGTATTGACGATTAGTTCTTTAGACTGTTAGCGAAATATCCAATTATGTATTTCAAATTAAAAAAGAGACTAAAACATAAATGAATTTTACCAGTTCAAACTTTTTGAAGACATATAATGAACCTTATACATTACATAATAAGTATTTTTTCTACCCTGCCTAATGAAGTTGCATTTTAAAAACATTTAACAAGACATTTCCATTATTTTTTCTAAATTAAATCTTTCCAGACCTAAAATTACACTAATGCATTACACAAACGATCCTACCTTTTACAAAAATCACGAGCCATACTTATTTTTACAAAATCACTTTTGCAATCACCTGCGCATACGGCGCGTATTAATTTATCATACAAGCGGAACACCCGTACAAATAATGCAGGCCGGCCGTCGCCGCTATGAATAACTGAGCGGGCAGTGATTGTGGGCCACGGTAATACTCATTCTGTGTTGTTCGTTTTATATCCCTTATAACGAGATCATGTAACGCCCTTTAGCTTAGAGTCACTGTTGGACTGCCCGATTGGTACAGTTAGTAGTGAGCCTACTTGCTGCGCTGGGGGCGTGGGTTCGATTCCCGCTCAGGACAAACATTTGTTTTTTTGATTAATGTTTGTCTCGAGTCTGTGTGTTTCTATGTGTAATATATAAATAAAGGTTATTAATCTGTATATATTACATCAACTATCTGGAACCCAAAGTATAAGCCTCGTTGCTTAATTTGGGGCCAGATGGTGACGTATCTATGTCCGAAGGTTATTTATTATTATTATTGTGTTTCACTTCCAAAATAATAAATAGTTGCTACAGAAAAGAGCTTTAGTGATTTGAAATACAGCGTCTTCCGCCGGGCGGCTCACGGGGCGGGCGGGCGGCGTCAGCTTCGCTATAAACAGAGCGAAGTGTAAACTTAAGCGCTGGCTGCTTTGAGGTTAGCGCATCAAAGTTTTGTTCTCGAAACTTGTCTAGAGTATTCCTTTTTTACGGCACCGTATTTTGTCGGCGGAGTGTCGGAGCGAAATGCAGAATAAAATCTCAACAGCTACTTCGGATTACAAAGTAGAGTTTCGATACAAAGGCCATATCACTACACTGTATTGCATATACTTGGTGTTTACATAGTCAGAATATCTTTATTTAATTTAATATCTTTATTTAATTCAGAATATCTTTAATTCGTAGATTGCAAAATAGCACTTGAAATACGTCATAGTACATTAAGAACTTACAGTGTCCTAAAAATTGACATTGATTCCTAAGTGTCCTTTAAAAAAAACTTGCGGGTACCTATCTCTTTTCAAATTCAAGTATGTTACTGTTACACTGTTACGAAGAAAAACAAACTGCACGAAGTTGAGCTGGTTCTATCCATGAAGATTTATCCTCCAAATATTTAAATATTATTTGGTACTTTTTTAACTTTCCGCAATAAAAAGTGACAAATTTTCATAAAATTAGAAACGAACTGTTTTCAGTCCGATTTTCAAGAATAGAATTTTCGCTAGATTTTAAAATTTTGGCGTCTTAGAAATCTATTTCGATCATTTTCGAATGACGTTTATATGCCTGTGTGCGTGTGTGTGTGTGCGTGCGCGCGTGTAAACCTCTCATATCTTTTGAACGGATTAATCGATCGAAACGCAGTTTACGACATTCGAAAGAGGTCCACTCAGACTTCCTGAAGCAAAGAACTGATTCCGTCTGGTAGATTTTGAAGAATCTCAGAAATAAAGCTTTCAGGAGAATGTTTTTTTGAAATAAATTTAAGACTACCCCACCGATCGATACCAAAACCTTATCAGCTTTTTTCCCAAATAGATGTTTTGATTGTCGTTGGATAGATCCAAGAGGTATTGTTTTAGAAAAATTCTCAATATTTTGTAAACCATTATACTGGTAAATTCCAAAATTTGTCCAGTTGTTCTCCTTAAAAACAACGTCGATCGTTGCTAATTGTATCAAAATCTGTTCAAGAAACATTATTGGGGAAATATTTTTCATACAGCGTTTTTTTAGAATATTTCTTAAACTATTATAACTATAAGTTTCAAAATCAAAGCATTTATTCTTCTTAAAAAACAACTTTGATATTTGTAAAATTCATCAAAATTTGTTGATTGGTTCGGGGGGTATCATAAATAGAAAATTAGATAAAAACAGATTTTTCAAAATACATCATAAACTTTTGATGGATATGTTCGCCGCTCAGTAATCTTTTTCCACTTAGACAACTGCGTCAGATGCCGTAGAGCAGATCAAAATCGAATAATGTGTTCGAAAGGTATCGCAGTCAATTTATTTTTCATAAAGAATTTCTTCTGCTTTGGGGTTGAATTTTGCATGAAACTTTTTATAGAGTGTGATGTGGCTATGTTTAGTATAAATGTTGTTCATTAAAAGGCGTGACGTGTTGGAGGCGGAGTGAGGTTGTATAATCTATAAAAATGAATGTGCATTTTGTTCGTCTTTTTCACGCGCTTAAACCATTCATCTGATTATTATGGAAATTGATAATATGTTATTCTCGCGAACGTGAAGATTCTTGAAAAAACAAAACGACAACTGCCCCCGACTTCGCCTGTGTATTCGTGCAATGGAACCAAATTACTGAACCGATTCTAAAAACTCCTTCACGAATGAGAAGTTCTCTGATTAGAATGCACTGTTCACATTTCGCTTTGATGTCATTTGCATATTTGTGCTATTGTAGATTCTAAAAAAAAAATTTCTACTCGTAGAAGAGTATGCTGCCTTTTATTGCTATAGTAATTTAGCCTAATTTTATTTTTATACTAGCATTTGCTTTATTCAAATCAGAACCGTAATCGGTAGCGGAACCAAAATTGTATGTGGAACCAGGAGCGAGAATCGACAGTCAAGACCGGGAGAGATAAAAATCTAAAATAGAGTCGAGGTCTGAATCAATTGTGGGAGTAATATTGTAATGATGAGCGTGATCGGAATCGGAATAAATAGCAGTATCGATATTAGAATTGGAAGCGGGAGTCAGATCGAGAGCGGGAATAGAATTAAAATATCGCCTTGGAATTTAAAAGTGGGACCGCAGATCTGAGACAAATCAGCATCGAGAGCAGGGTCGGGATCTGACTCGAGAGCGCCATAACAATCGGAATTATGGTTAAGATCATAACCGGTAGACATATAAGACGAATGAATTCATTCTATGTCCACGCGGGTGGAGCTGCGATCGGAAGTTAGTTCATACTATAAAAATATTGATAACAGTTTTTAACTACATTACAAAATATTTTATTAATATTTGTAGTATGGATATAAACCGAAAGTTTGTGGGATTTGGCTCACTATCGCCCATAAATAAAACAAAACTACTTTTTGAATGATGGCATCTTTCTAGGTACCATCATCCAAATGCTTATTAAAGATAAACGCTAAGTGTGACATAATACATTATTGAGGAAATCGTATATTATTGCACTTATATGAATAAATCATATCAAGTATATCTGAAATAGCATATTGTAACCCATTGAGACACTGACATCGAGTTTTATAAGAATTGCACACAGTAATATATTACAGTTCACAATCGACACTAAAAGCAAAATTGAAATCAATATCCTCAAGCTAAAGATGACCGTAGTACGAATTCTGAGAAGTTATCGTGCGCGCGCCTGTTCCATTACGTCACGTCGCGCGGCAACGTCCCGCGATCCTGTAGACGAGTGTTGTCACGTGCGCCGTATTTATGCTAATAAACAGTTTTCACTTTAAATTTGCCGTATATTGTGGTGAAGTAAATTGAAGTCGGCACGACTGGAAATCGTGAAAAACATGCTCTAACTCATGTGTTGCATCATTGCGATGTATAAATATTTCCAAAAAAACATAAGCCATGTGGGTTAATTTGCTATGGATGATATTTTAAATGCATTACAATAAATACGTTCCATAACAATTCGATACGGGTGCTTCTAATCTTCTCCGACTGTCCAATTGACAAATTATGAGGTTGTCCTCAAACTATTGTTATTGTGTTTTTAATTTGTTCTTAACAATGAATGAAGAATTTTAATGATCTGTAAATAGCAGTCATTTGAAACGCACACGTACTTATAATCTACCATATTTTATGGTGGCCTTTTATCATTACATAATTATTATGTCCAATAAAAGTCTCCACATAAATATTTTTTAGTAATATCTTTGAAACCAAATCACGGTTTGCAGATTTAATCAAAACTGACATTTTCTTCGCGATTTCTTAAAATGTATTCTCGACAAACGTGTATTTATAAAAATTGAGCATTGCCCGTTAACTGTATTTCCTAAAATTAACCGTATTTATAAATCTAAATGTTGTCGAATAGGTTTTGGACGCCGCTACGTTACGTCACACCTCGAACAGCCAATCAGAGATCGCGGTCTACATCGCGTTAACGGAATTTCATGTGGCAGTGCTATATATACAACCTCTTTCGTAGTAACCGTCGGGAAGTCCAGTGTTACTCGGGAAACCGGTTAGAAAGATAACCGGGTTAATAAAGTCCAGATTGATGTATTGCCAGTTTCACAAATTGCCATTACACCAGTGTGGTTTATAAAAAAATATATATGCCCTCGTCTATAAAGAAATGACCGTAGTAACAAATTTGACTTCCTTTTTGTTAGTTTTGGTAACAGAACCATTTCTTTTCTATATAAAATCAATACCAATGTACCTAGTTATCAGAAATCTATATGTCTTTTTTGTCTGCATCGATAATTTAGTTTACTCATTTGATAAATGCAAAGTTTTTTCTAATTCTGACAAGTAAACTAAACTAAACAATGTATGTGGTATAAATGTCGATATTAAAATTGTGAACGTGTTATTTACAAGTACATAATTTGGTTATACTTACGTCACATGCCTTTACGATTAAAATGCAATATGACATAGTTGTAACACATCCGATTGAGGCTCAATATTTAGTTTTGAGAAGGGTTGGTACTTAAATACGTGAACTTTGCGTAGTTTCTGACGTACTAAAATATTTCTGCTTAGTACAATGTTACTAAAAGTTGTATCCCGTTTTAGGGATTATTGTAAATAACAATATTAGAACATTTAGTGATACTACGTTAAGAAAACGACGTCCCTCAAAGTAAACTTTGTCGACGACCGGACGATATTATTTAGCGAGTTTTCCGGGTTTTGAATTGTTAATATTATTTTGGGTTTGTCTTCTAGAATATATCTTGACCGGAGTCAGCGGTTCGACTTTTTAGGTCAGAATAACATGCAGTCACCACGCAGGTATCAGCATAGTGACTTACTCAAAAGTTAGGATTATCCAAAAATTAAAAACACATTCATTAATACGTTAAGCATTATTGAAAGGTTCTATCAATTATTCATGACAATTTAAGGATTTTTTTCACTGTATTTGTGAACCAATTACAATTGTGAAACGCTATAATATTTACGACTAACTTTAAGCAGAAAACCTACGGAAAATTAACAGTTGGTTGAATTTACAATAGCAAATTGATAAATATTGACTGTTCGAATGGCGCAGTAGGTAGTGCTGCTGCGCTAAGTGCGTGTGTTCGATTCTTGCACAAGATAAACATTTATTTTTAGTAAAAATAAATGTTTGTCTTGCATCTGGGGCTTGTTTATTTTAAAATAAAATTTTGATAAAGTCAAAAATTTATGAGCTATCATATACATTTTGGTTTTATCTACATTTCTGAAAATATACTGCGAATCGGTAACAATAGGTGAAATCAAAGTAAAATAAAAAAAAGGACAAAGTCTCTTTCAACATAATTTCGTCATGCGCAATGTTATGTTATGTTATATCTATGTTTGAGTGTGGCGAAAAAAATTAGAAAAGGAATTAACCTTGTACGCCAACCTTGAAACTGCCGTTATTTTCGAGTTCGAAACACTCTAAAATATGCAGGACTTGAGAAGAATTTTTAAGTAAAAAAAATTGAGTATGCGAATTTGATTCGAAACAATATTTTAGATTTTTATAAAGAGAAGTTTTTTTATATTTCGTTTTTAGTATCTCTTGAACAAATTAATCGATTTTGACTGAACTTGCAACAATTAACGTAGGTCTTTAAGTTCTATAAAAGAATTCAGAACATGCATTTAATTAGGTACCAAATTTAGAGTATCTTGAAAAAATCTCTTTTTGCGATTTTTTCATTCACGATATTTTGCGAATGAATAAACAAATTTTAACCAGACCGGTGGCGATCAACGAGGTATTTTAGTGTTGAGAGCTGATTAGTTTTTGGAAGCGATCAGTAAAGTTGTTTAAAAGTTATTTCAAAAAAACCACATTAACATAAACGTGGAAACTATCGATCCGAATCGGTCAAAGTTTCAGGAAGTTTAAGTTGTTAAGGAACTCAGTGTGGAATGCCAAAGTTTGGTTCCAATCGGTCAAGCCGTTCAAAAGTTATAAGGGGTACACATACACACAAACAAACACACACACACGCACAGAGAGAGAGAGAGAGAGATACTATCGTAAAATCGTCAGGGAAGCTTCTTAGGACCTCAAAACGTCAAGATCTGATGAAAACTCGATTTTTTAGAAACCGGGGTAAAACCAGTGACTTCTCGATTATCGAAAATTCTCAATTTTCTTAGCGGAAGTTAAAAATTTTACTACTTACTTAACTAATAAGCTTGTTCAGGTTTGTAACATCCCCTAAAGAGGCATAACCTTCCGCAATCTGGATTATATATATGTGTATATTTACTTACAGAAATTTTGCATTTCACGTACATCATTGTAATATACAGGTAATTTTAGTATAAAGTCATGTATAACGTTCTTGAAAATATTTGCACATATAATTATTTTAGGTAATTCGCCGCAAGTTAATTAGAACGGCTGGTTGCCGATATATCGACTTATTAGTTGCAATTGAATTTCTGTGTTTATTATCACAGATTAGGAATTGCTTGTGGTTTTGCGGTCCGTGCAAGTTGTTGTAATTCGGGAGTTTTAAGTACATTTAAGAGGTTTATTTAAATAAAAAGCAAATCAGTTTTCGGTCGAGCTTCACAGCTTTCTGTGAACTATCAGTTTTAGTTAATTCATTGTTACAGTCTAAGTATGAACTGTATGTTTTAAACTTATTCTGAGAATAAGAGAGAAAGCAGCAGTAGTTTCTGACTGAGGAGGGCAATTCAATATGGTACAGTTTCGCAGCCAAATCCTGACTTGTTTTTGTGTCAAAGATTATTTGTGAGTTTCTTTAAGAGTACTTATCAGAGGTACAATTCGAAGGGTAATATGTTGGTAATGTCGAACCGCCAGGTAACATAATGGCTTACATAACATACTTCATTTATTATTGAACTTAGATTTCGGTTGGATGCATAAATAAGAGTTAACAATGTATACACTGCCTATCCCAACGTTTATAAGCTAAAATTGTATAGCGGAATATTATAAAAAAATGTCTATCGGTTGTTCGTTCGGCGCTTCAAATCATTCGTGGATAAATCTAATTATTTTAAATGCGAGAGGTATAGGTTTAACGATCTGATATAATATTACTGAATTCCCTTCACTGAAGGGAAGGTACCACCGGTTCTGCTATTTCGTGTCCGTATTCTGTGATCGTATGTTATTTTACCCATCGAACTGGCCTATTTTCGTGCTGCAGCTAAGTTGACCACAGCATGACTTTACTGACAGAGTATTCTTTGCGTAATGTGTAAGATCACTAGTAACTAATTGTCCACGGAGTCTACTCATGCTTTTATAAACTACTCAGTTTTTTTTTTATTTACGCGCGTCAAAAGTCACATTTTTAAGGATTGAAAATCGCTAGAGCTATTCCTTACAAAACAAACAACATTTACTTTCGCCCAGCGTATGTAGTCCTGGTACGAAAAAAAATATTGCCATCTATTAAAATTTACGGTTGAATGTGGCCTTACCTTTTGTACTGTCAACTTGACCTTGTTAAAACTCCTTTGCCTAGTATGTTCAGCTTTCGTTACGTATTAAAATTTGCTTTTAACCCACCCAAAGGAGTGTAACTTCGCATATTATATTAACCTTCATGCATTTATGGCCGGGATGATTACGCAACATTGAGCTGGAGTCGGGTAAATTGCCTAGTACAGTAATATCTAAATTTAATCTAGTTAAGTAGAAAGAGCGGGTACGTCTGCGATTTAATATTTGATATGTTGGGCCTTTCCCAGTTTAATCAAGGCCGAGTTTATTATTGCGTCGTTAACTTTGAATTTATGTATCGGACCAATGGCACGTCGTAACACTCTGTTTGTATTAATATCGGATTTCTACATTCAATTAATTAAAGTAGCATTTCATATTGAATCGAGCAATTGTACATTATGTTAATACTACTATCATTTTTAAATTGGCTCTCAAAGTTTTTTTTCGGGATCAACGGTTTAAATGATCTTGTTGATAGCGATGAACGTGATTTTTTAATTTTATTTTTGCTGTAAAAGAATTATCCCGTAAACGTGTTGAATAAATTGAACAGATGTAAATAAAATATTCAAACGTTGCCGCTGATCAATATTTAACTAAGTAATGGTCGTCAGGTACAGCGATTTTTCCGCCCTATTTCACTGTGACAATAGACGAAAATTAAAAAAAAAGAGCATATCTCTTTGTTAATATCGCCCCGTTGCTCGTTTATTCATTTCTCTATTCGTGGGTCCATCTGTAACAGAGAAATTAATGAATATATACGTCAATATTGTGCAAAAGCCTGTCCATACATTTAAGGTTGAGTACGTTTTTTGAGGTGGAAGTTTCATATATTGATTTGATTTCTCGGTTTTAAACCCATGTGGTATAAGGCCATGGAGAGAGTTTTTTTCGTATTTTGTAAATGAAAACGTAGCAGTAAAAGTTTTAGTTGTGCTGCTTGTATCTGATTAGTTTTGATGCCGTTAAATAGAAGATATTTAAAAAAAAAAGACAAATAAATGGTATAAACGATATTCCGCCATTTTTCTATTGTTTTTATGTCCACGAAATTAGTGATTCTAATGTAGAAATTTGATACATTTTGAGGATTTATTGCAAAAAAAGAGAAAAAAGCAGCGAAAAATTTTGGGCCTTTATGGAGCTAATACAGTGTAGGTAAGAGAAGCACTAAATTGATTCAATTATTTCCAGTTCCCTAATTTTGATGTTAAAAATGAACTTCACTCTAGCCGACCTATTACGGATAAAGTCGATGTCATTGTGGAAAAAGTAGAGCAAAATCTGCATAATTCTTACGACATAGCCGAAGAGTTGGTCATTGGCTACAATACGTTTTGGCCCATTTAAAAAAGCCGGATATTCAAAAAAAGATCGCTACTCGGGTCTGACACGTGCTCAATGAAAGAAATCTAATGACTCGTGTACTCATTTGTGTACTCTATTGAAACGTACTGAAACCGAATCGTTTTTGGAAAAATTGATCACTGGTGAAGATAAATGGATTATCTACGACAAAAACGTGTGACAAAGATCATGGTTAACAGGCAAGCAAGCTCCGCAGATTATAGCGAAACTCGGACTAAGTCGCAAAATTTGATGTTATGTGTATGGTGAGAAAGGAAAGGATCGGAAATTTATCCGTCGGGAAAATTCATCAATTTAGATCTCTACTGTCAACAACCTGATGAGACTCAAGCAAGACGTAGAAAAAACGGCCGGAGTTATGATTAATTAATACGATTGAAAAGCACACCGTTTCTGTTGATACAAATTGGTTTTTCACCATGATCACGCCAGATCACACATTAAGAAAATATTGAGAGAGTTTGGTTGAGAAATGTTAATGTATCCACCATATAGAACTGACCTTGCATTTTCAGTTTTTACCTGTTTTAGTCTCTTCGAAATTATTTAGGTAGAATTAGGTTAACATGAAGAGAGGATTGTCAAAACTACTTGTCGCAGTTTTTTGATCAGAAGCCTCAAAATTTCTATAGCGATGGGACTATGTCACTATCTACAAAATGGCAACAAGTTGTTGAACAAAATGACACATGTGAATAGAATACGATAAAAATTACATTGAATTTGTATATAAAATACGGAAAAACTCTTTTCCTGACTTAATATTTAATTGTACGGTAGGTTTAAATTGCCTCTCTGCTGACACAATCCTTATTTCAAATCAAGTAACAGTAGCGGCTCAGTGGTTAAATGCGTCGTTTTCGAATAAAAAGTTATATTCTGACCCACTGGCAAAGTAACCGATGTGTTTTTAACTGATGTTAGATTACATTACTCGCTCTGTTCCTCGGAGAATACGTTAAGTCAAACGTTATCATTACGTTGGTGACAACGGTCATTAGTAGCCCGTCACCTACACTGGGTTGGCATGTGGAGAGTTCAGCATTCAAAGTCTTCAATCTGAAGTTGCACCGCAATCAGTGTCAATATATATTAAATATTGTTTTAATATAATGCTGTGGAAACTGCGAATTCACAGTTTAATTATTGTGTAGCACAGCTTCCGCTGTTGCCTTTTGTCCACTGAGTTCTGATAGTTCACTCCCCTGTTTCCCTCTTCCATCAATCCGGTCACGGCAATCAAATATCCTATTTCCTCCGTAGAGGCCGGCAATGCACTGTTGAATCTTGTAGGGTTGTGGGTGTCCATGGGTGGCGGTTACCATCTACTCAGTGATAGCTCAGCTGCTTGTTTGACAATCGAATATGCCATAAAAAACATTTCAACTGAATTTCTGTTACACGTTTCAGCGTCCCGCTTTCGCTTAATTTTTCAGAATTCGTGAGGTGCGTGCAAGAAGGGAACTTCAAAGGGATTGAGCTCAATGATGGATACGACTTTATAAAACCTAATTTTTTTCTATGCTCTTACTCCGACAACTTGTGGACATAGGTGTATTCAGGCATTCAAAAGCTATGTTTTTATGTCAGTTTTTAAGTCAACGGATGCATTTTGTGTCCTCCAAAGTGTCGTCTTCATCCTTCGAGGTGGTGGCCAACCGGCCGTTATCGCTCATGAATGCTTTGGAGCGTCAGAAATAAATTACTGTGTATATCTGATACCTTGGAACTGACCGTGACGAGTCCGGGAAGGGATTCTCTGGTAATGACAGTAGTGTCCTGGGGTAATATTTTGTTTTTTTTTACCACGATTATTAAAATTTAAAACTGTCGGGAAGAAAGTAAGAGAGTTGAAGTTTTGGGGTTGGGTGGAATAAGGTAGAAGGCGTAACGAGTGGGTCAGGCAGCAGGTCGAGTTCTTGTTCGCGTGCCCCTAACGCTCATGCGCAAAGCCGGATAGGTGTTGTACGGAAAAGACACCATTAGGAGTAACCATCATCTCGTTTGTCAAAAATTGTCGTCTATTCTATTTTTTTTTTTTTCAGAAGTCTAAGCAGAATAAATAAAATGTAAATTATTCTGACTCCGCTTGGTAAACGACACGATTTACATGCGCTATTAGCAGTCTTGTTATATATGTATAAACTTTATTGCCTTAAAGTTTATATTTTTGTTATACGTATATTTTGCTTTATTATATTTTTGCTTGCTAACGAATTGTTGTTCAATAATTTGTTGAAATATTTCAAGGTTTTCACAACACTAAGAGCTATATACACCTGTACTTTAATGCAGCACTCTGCGCTTAACACAGTTATGGTTAACTATTGCTTACGACGTAATACGAGATGGTGTTGTGGCTATGTAACTATTAGAATCTTTCGCTGTGGATGTGGTACGGTAGAACTGAGTGAAAACCCAATGCCAAATTAAGCACTTATTAATTATACCTCAAAATTCATAAAACTTACCACAATATTCACGACTGTACTTGCGATAAGTACTACTTCACGAGCTCCTTAGTATCAACATTCACTGGAAATAGAAAAATAATAAATAAAATATATATGAACGTGAAAAAAAAATTGAAATATCGACTATTAATATTTCGGATTTGAAATAATGTTCTTTGTCATTAACACATTTTCTTGGAGTCGGTGTGAGGCAAAAAAAGTTAAGATTACAGGTGGTTTAAGGATACCGTTGAGTTTCCATTTGAAATTATTATGTCATGGCTTTAATTTTTATAGCAAGCTAATGGTATATAAATAACATAAAGAAATTATATATAAAAAAATTAAAGGTCTCAAATGTACAATATCAATAGCCATCATTCAAGTTTAAGGATATATAGAGCAATAACAAATACAGGCAACAATTGTCAGATTGTTAGTGTACACTTTTGGAAATAGTGTTTTCTAGTAGAATATGCCCTGGGTAACCACTAATTCCGTGTTTTACATCAAGTTTTGAAGAAGAGATAATGAAACAGTGTTTGATGTGATATATTCGATTAATCGATCGAAAATTTCATATTCCACACGTTCTTGGAAATCCTAACATTTGTCTTTTTGTCTGCCTGTTTGTCTTTTCTATTCTATTATTTTCCTGTACGTTAGAAATATTTATTTGCGGAACCAAAGAAAACCACAAAATCCCTACGACATAAAACAATCCAATTCCGATCGACACATAAAACAAACAGTAAAGTAGGCGAGCGCGCGCTGTACAGTCGGTTTAGCTCGTAAAATAGCTTGAAATAACTCTAGCTGAGCTGCGAAACAGCTCGGCTGTAAAAGCTGTTGCCGGCGGCACGCTGGGTGACAATTCATTAATATATTACTGTACAGTCCTCAAAGAAACGTTCATTTGTCCGTATATATACACATATCCAAATCAACTACGAAGTGCGTATAAATAATAATGCATTGCAATTATTATGATATTACGGTAGCATAGTTATATGAATAACCAATCTAATTGCTTGAAATTTGTTGATTTGATTAATAGGTTAAACGCAATGTTTCGAAGTGTAAAAGAAACATATTTGAATATGAAATAAGATTTCGTGAACAATCTTTAATTATTGCTACTTACTAAATGCATTGCAACGTTCTAAGATAAGTTATATACTTACAACAAAGTTCAATGTTCTCAGATAATAAGGAGTATATAAAAAACCTAAATACACTCCGTATTTATCGGTCGCGTGAATTGACTGAAGAAAAGCAGTCCTTTGTCGATCTAGAGCAGGGTACACTGGCGCATTCGCTCGCAAAATTGTTAGCCATCCTAAGTTTTTACCCTGTTAGACGATATTTATTCGTCTTATTTTTTAAATATCCATAAATGTGTTAATTGATCTATTTGTTATCTATCAATACATTTATTGATTGATAAGCAATTAATGATTCGATTGATAGTGTCAATATTTAGTGATGTTATTTCTTGAATATCAATAATATCGACAGGTATCGACTCTCTAACTAAGTAAAAAAAAAAAAATTGCGAACGAAGCGCTAGTGTTCCCTCCTATTTCAATTAAGTACCTTGTTTATTTTGAACATATCGAAAACTTAAAAAAAACAATAATTGTAATTGTACTATTAATGGTTTATAATGCATTATATTTACGTTTACGAAATTTAAAATCAAACACTAATTTTGGGGATGATTCCCTAAGTATAATTTCAATATCCTGTAATGATTTTAAAATGTTATCTTAATATGTTAAATAGAAAATGGATCAATAGAATATTTATTTAACAAAAAAAAAAAATATATGCATTACCCCACTATTGCTGCTATAACTTTAAATGGAATATTTTAAAACACAGTTTAAAAAAGCACATTTAAAATGAATTTTAAAGATTTTACTTAGTCAAATACTTTATTTCATAGTCTGCATCCGTTAAATGTTAATAAACTCAGGATAAGTGGATTCAGAAATCTTTTGAAATTCACTTAGGCAAAACAGGTGCCTAGGTCAAAATCCAGTCCCTGCGCTGACGCAATCATGAATAAATGACGTGCAATCACTCTCTGCTCAGTTATTCACGCGCGCCTACCTCCGGAGCCTTCGAAATCCTACAACTTTGTGTATAAGCTGCCGGAGAGCTTTGCAAATAATTATATTACGTTACCGAACGCTTAGGCGTGTAAATATTAGTATTCTAGGCAAGGAATTCTGTACTAAACGGGAATTCCTCGACGACGTTATGGTGTTTCATTCTAAGTAGTTATCGATTTGTAAACCAACCCCACTAAGTAAGATTGTCGCTTCGGACGCGAAAGTGTTCCGCTTTAAATTCTACATGTACAGCTATTCGCCTCTGATGGAATTTCCCTCACTTCATGGCCGCAAATCAGTAATTAATAAACAGCCGATTAATAACTCGAAATTAGAATAATTATTTTATTATTAGTTTGTGCATACAGAGTATTTAAAAAAATACACTGTATGATTTTATATATGAGATGGTTATTCAGTGGTTGAAGGCGTTGTCCGAATTGAATAACCACGGCTGTGATCATACACATTCACAGACCAGTGCGGGGGGGCTTAAATTCGAAGTTTCCTAATCTTAAATGAACAGATTTTATAAGGATATGTACATAGATGGATATACTTTCGGGGTCGAAGTCGTAGGTGTTCCCACATATAATCAGGATGAGCCTCCCGAACTCCGAACTTCATTTGTAAATTGCATATCATCAAAGATTGGCTTGTCGCTCGACTGAGTAAATGCATATGATCTATGAAATTGATTTAAGAGTGACATTAGTATGTGACGACTCAATATTTCTTGTAGTTTCTCCAAATAATCTCTCATCTTCGTTTCATGCTCTATATGCTCTTGTCCACGAGAAATCTAAAAAAAAAAAGCAAATCATCCAAAAGTCGCTCAGGAGAGTTTTGGACTATTTATTTCACACTGCTTCTACTCTCTCAAATAAGGTTTTCCGTAAGCCTGCCTTCATCTGGATCCCGTGTTCTGGAGTTGTTTCAAAGTCACCATTTTCTCGAATATTTGGAGTCATATCCATGTAATACGAGTTCGTGTTTGTGTATAGTTGTGTGTAGATTTGTAAAAGTATATAAACAAACGAGTTCCGGATTCCTCATAAAATCTCTTGCTTGTATGAGAGGATGATGCCCTTAATGCTTTTCGTTATTTGTTTCCCTCAACGAACGTATTGTTTCTCATGATTTAAGAATCCCCATAATATTGATATAAATCATGACCATGACTCGAAAAAGTGAAACTTGGTACGCTATTCTTTTAAATTTTTCGCTTCTGAATAAAATGTGAAAATCGCTGCCAGGACTAGTTTTGTAGGTGACTGAGGTACATTTGAATATTTGCAACATCAATGTAATAATTAAATCGAAATCGAACTTTTTCAAGAAACTTTAGGACCTAGTCATGACCTAGTCATATAAATGACTGTTGTTTCTTTAAATCAGAATTTATAATTTAGGAAACTCCACAACAGATTTATAATTTTGTAGTACAAATAGCAAATTGTAGAATTTCTTGCTAAATTAATTTCGTTTTCAAATTTCATTTAAACAAAATTTAAATTATTTTTCTAAATGTTTTACAGCAAAATCTTTTGCTGTTAGTCCCGACTACGTCTCCAGAATTTTAAGTTATTCACACCTTCGACAGCGAGTACACGCCGACTATGGTAAATACCGACTTAAAATATTCGCTTGCATGGCCACAGAGGTCAAGGTAATGAAAGCGCATTACACAAGTCGAACCTGAAAGTTAGTATTATGTGGAAGTAATAAATTGCCGTCCTTCAGCACGTTTCTGAAACACGCATCTTGGTCTGTGAGGAAGATTAGTTATTCCACACGTGAAAGAGTAATTAAACAATTTCATTTTCAGCTAAAAGTAATTACGAAGGAGATTAACAGGCTTTCTATGAGCGTTTACCTCGATTTGAAAAGGTCATGTAGGCACAATTTTGGGTCCGGATTTTAATTTATTTTTGTTTAGGGATTAATTTATATACAAGAATAGCTTAAATTCGGTATCAAATTACACTACAGAAACGAAGTCAAAACTGAAAGAGAGTTTTAATATTTTTTATTGCGAACAAATAAACAATATTAGTATAGTAATATTTATTTGTTGAGATAGGTATTTTTATTCATTTAAGTGACCCTTCGTCAAAGAAGTGTCATTAAACTGCCGATGTTTTATAAAAGGATGTGAGACTCACCGAGCAACAGAAGTATAAAACAATAGTATATTCTTGAAAGTTTTAAAATTCATGATAATGGTTAAAGAACAGTAAACATTCTCTTTTCTTTCTTTTCGACATCTATATTTAAACAGTAATGAGAAATACAGTATTTACTATTGATGCGATCGTGACGTATTGGCGCCTGAAGCGTAATTTCTAGCGAATTAACCTGATATATATATATATATATATATATATATACATATTCTGTAAAATTTTAATAATGCCATTGCTCATGTTTACTTCCTACAATCTTGATATTTCTGGTTGGAGATATGGCGGTTTTAAGTTACAAGCCTGTTAATGGATTATGTACTTTAAAATATATTTTTTTTAATTCTTTGTGCTAAGCCCAGAAGGAATTTAGTAGCTATGATTATAATTAGTCGATGGTCATAAAACTACTTTTGTTTATCGGTAATAAAAGCGTAGTGCGATCACAATTTATTAATTAGGTAACATATTTAAAACATTCCTACTCCTTAATACAGCTTGGCGAATTAACAAGCTGCGCTAAATTTCGTACATTAGGTGTATGAAATCTAGCCGCAGCTTGTGAATTCGTTGGTTCAAAAAATACAACAAAGAAGTTAGCGAGGGAATTTGACAAAAGCCGCGAGTACGTCACGAGTCGAATCGACATTTGCACGAACGACACACACAAAACAAGATTATCCGTGAATTATTCAAGCTGTGCCCCGGACGGTCTGGGCCTGACGCTGAAAAATTCCGAAAACGCGCCGGCGTATGACAGTGTTATGTATTAAGAATCACCCTGTGTTTTTTCTTGTACCCGACTGATGCATGTTTGCATTTCGCATATGTGGCTATTGCTATTGTCTGTAGATGGGCTATAATCTCATCTAATGATTTCAGTCACGATAACCTTAATTAAGTCATTATAAATACCACACAAGTAAAACGTTTTTACCTAAATTTTGATAATAACTAAAATAATGAAAATACTTATAGACGTATTTTTATATCTACGGTCCTGTCTTTGTAGGTATGTCGCTTGGTTTCCCCTATTAGTGCCTATGTTTACGGATCTGTCTTTGTAGGTATGTCGCTTGGTTTCCCCTATTAGTGCCTATGTTTACGGATCTGTCTTTGTACGTATGTCGCTTGGTTCCCCTATTAGTGCCTATGTTTACGGATCTGTCTTTGTAGGTATATCGCTTGGTTTCCTCTATTAGTGTCTATGTTTACAGATCTGCCTTTGTAGATATGTCGCTTGGTTTCCCTATTAGTGCCTATGTTTACGGATCTGTCTTTGTACGTATGTCGCTTGGTTCCCCTATTAGTGCCTATGTTTACGGATCTGTCTTTGTAGGTATATCGCTTGGTTTCCTCTATTAGTGTCTATGTTTACAGATCTGCCTTTGTAGATATGTCGCTTGGTTTCCGTTGTTAGTGTCTATATCTACGGACCTGTCTTTCTAGGTATATCGCTTGATTTCCGTTATTAGTGTCCTTTGAAAAATCGTTAAAGTGATTATTATTATCATACAGAAAGTCTGTAATATAATCAAAGTTAAAGTTCATTTTAAGTAGATTTTATTTCTACCTTCGGCATCAGTTTCAGTAAACTATTTCTGCAACTGTGTTGCTCTGTAGTTTTACTAAACATTTATATTACGTGATTCACTAATTATGTAATATAAAATATTTAATGCGATATTTCCTCAAAGCATGAAGGGACATTTGTCAACCGACGATAGAAATCATCAAATTTTTGTAACGTCAACCTAAATTATTTTATATCGATATAAAAATGGTCATCAAAAAAATAGACTCACCCGTAGTTTTAATTAAACATGAAACGTAAATACGCTTATTATTTTGTTTTTGTTTTGTTTTACGTTTACATATGATCCAATTAAGCTTGTAATAATTTTTTTTTCAATACGAATTCAAATCTAAGAAGTATATTGGGGTGCGATCTTGTATTTGAAGAGTAAATTTCACATTTTTGGTTTGTTATTCTGTACAATTTTAACTGTTGCTAAATGCAAACTTGGTTACTATACGATTTGTAGCGAACAGAAACACAAGCTACACTAGTTGGTGTTTTGTAGCAAGAAGATTTAAGGAAAGGTGTTGTAGCTAATAGGGTTAATTTAAGCCAATCAGCGATTTAAAAAGGCACCCCGATCGTTTATTGGACAAAATTAAAAGTACATGGTTTGCAATACGTTGAATATTAGTCGTAACCCATACAGGTTACATTGAATTAATAAATTAAGACACAAAATTTCAAACATGATTTGAAAAAAAGGGGTGAATATGAAAACAAAATAGAATTAATGAAATTATTGTACACGTAGTGACTAATTTTGCTAATAGTTCATCCCCGTAGAGTACCCATGCGAAATTAAAATGAAGTGGAAATAAACGCGAACTTGTTCAGAGCGAATACAAAATACCAAGTCGCTTAAAGTCTCTGTCCTCGAAATTGTCGCTTAAGATCATTGTCCTCGGAATCGTCGCTGCGTACACGCATATTCGTCACTGTACGTTGCTTGCTACTTACGTACATAACTATGCAGTGACCCGACGAGAGCGCAACGTTCCCACTCTGTGGACACAGTTTCGTAGTATTGTAGTTAAGCGGTAAGCAAGCGTATAATGATGAGTGCACATCTATGCAGAGACGCCTCCGCAGACAGTGGGCCTTAGTTGATAAGGCAAACCTAAGAAAGGTGTGGTATTTATAAGGTTGTATATTAAACAGAACTACTATTTAATCAAAGAGAATCTATTTTGGTATTGTATTATTGGTACCCGCATGTGGTCAATGAGACGAACTGTCCGAGTGATGGCGCTGTAGGACTTGGAAAGGAAGACATAGATAAATAAATGAATGGTCAATACAAAGTACTGCGTAATCACAGTACTGACAGACGACCTGCTCAGAGCCGGCAGCAAATATCCATCTTGGCATACGAACGAACTTCAGGACGTGGTATTAAGGTGTGTTCCAATGTTTACCTTGTATAATTTAAGTAAGTTATAGCTTACTCGCAGAAAAGACATCTGCGGCATAAAGAAAACCCATCTCAAAAAGCTAATACACTCACGTACGAGCTTTTCAGTGTACCCTAATGCATTGAAAATTTATGGAATGAATGAGAAAAAATTAGGTACTATGAATGGTCAAAAATGAATTTGTTGTCACTAAAAATATTCTCCATTAGCATGAATGCACTTTTTGCTATGGATCAAACCAATTTTAAGAACATTTATGCCACTCCTTTCTGGTGAACTCGGAAACATGTTTGCTATCCTCTACGACAGCCTCTTTTGGTGATGAAAATCGTTCACTGCGTAATTGGTTTTAATTTTTGCGAACAAAATAAATCACCAGGTGCCAGTTCGGGACGGTAAGCAAAAGTGCTCAACAGTTCTACGTTTTCTCCTTCAAAAATTTATTTGTCTGTTTGGTCGTGTGAGAACTGACATTGTCGTGGTGGGGTACGAGGTTTACAATTATTTTTACAGAGTCCGTCAGTAATTTCCAGCAAAAAAATGATCGCGTAACAATCACTATTTACGATTCGATAATTTTCCAAAGCAATAGTAATGTGCCTAGTTTTATTAAAAAAGAGAAACAATCATCCGCTTAAAGGCATTTTGCTTGCGCGCCACTTTGGTTGCTTTCGGTTCACCTTTATAGACCCACACTGTCGATTGCTGCTTGGTTTTGGAATCTTAGAAATAAACCTATGTTTCGTCACCTCTTACTATGTCCCACATCAAATTTGAGGCCTCTTTCTTGAATCTGATTAGCATGGTATTTAACTAAGTTACGCGGTTCGGTTTTAAAGTCTCAGTCAAGTTGTATTGGATCTATCGCGAGCATAGCTTTTTCATAACCAAATATTTGTGTAAAATTGATTGTATATATTTGACATAAGCCTAGTCTAAAGATGTACGAATCTGATGGTAAGTCTCAAGCCTGTCACTTTCGATCATATGGCGGGCAGCATCGATGTTTTTGTTGTTCACAGCGGTGGACGGGTGATCATCATGTAATTCGTCACTGAGAATGACACAACCGCGCTTGAATTCTGCACATCAGTTACAGATAGTCGTCTTGTACGGCGCTACATCGCCAAAAGCAGTTTGAAGCTGAGCAATGTTCTACTGAACTTTCGCATGACACTTGAAATCGTAGAAAATCATATTACGAAAATGCTCATGACTTAAACCCATAGAGATGAAGAAAGGCATTTTTAAAAAATATAAAAACAATTGACAAGTGCAACAAATTGTATTCTGGAGCCTAAAAATTCTATTATCAAATGTAGTAATTACTATTTAAATATTGTTTATGTGAGTGGCCAGTTCCTGAGACTTATAGTGCCCCACGTCCTACCAAAACTGGTGACTATGGCATGGTTAATGTAATTGCTTTGCTCCTCTCCCTTTACAGTAAAGCTCAGTGGAATTATGATCTCTTTAGATTGCAATAAATAGTGCTCGTAGACAAGATGATACTCTCCAACACAAAAGTTTTGGTATTTTTCAAAATTTACTGTCTTTTAAATAAGGTTGTCATACCTAAGTATCTTACTTGGGCATGCACTTGTTATGATTCATCGTGTGAAACCTTGCAGAGTAAAGCCACTACTTCTTTTTAGATATTATGTGATAGTGACACGTAATAGTATTATGGTCAAACCACCTTAAATACGAGCTGCGTCATTTGACGTAAGTAGCTGGGCTTCATCATGAAAATAAATTTACTCACCTAACACCACTAAACATGCATGTGTAAGGAGTTGAAATTTACTAAGCATCGCAAATTTGTATAGATATCACTCTTTAGGCTTTGTTAGTATTTTTCCTCAACAGTGCTGTTTCGGAGACATCGATGGACTTGTTTGATAAATATATTTGTTGAATTAAACTAAACCTTTATTATATTTTTTTGATAAATTTCTTACGTAGCGGCGGAGTAATTAAGAGTATTGCCAAATAATGAGAAGGTGTTGGATTCGAGTGAATTGTATAACGATTTTTTTGAAACTAAATTAAATCAATAGCTTAAAGTCTCGTAAAACATTACGCTATCAGTTCCGGACGTTGTTACCACATTGGTGACAAAGGTCGTCTGAAGGTCAACCCAATTTTGGCCAACATGGAGGGTTTTATGTTTAAGCACATGAAAAGGACGAAATAAATATTGTCGAAAGTATTATTCGATTAGAAATAGTGACTAGACTTACCACAAAAAAAGTATAGTTTGCTATTCAACGGTCATATCCCAGTGAACACAATTATGTCATATTGAGGTCAGAATGACGTCAGCTACATCATGATTTACGTAAGATAAAAGTCATATATGAGTCATATATGAATCATAATTTCCCACTTTCTGACGTAAGATTTTTACGTAAGATAAATGACGTTGATATGACCTCCAATTGACATCACTATGACTTAATTGACGTCAGATTGACATAACTCTGATGTCATAGAGAAGTAAAGTTGCTACCAAATGCTTATGAAAATATGACGTCCAGTTGACGTATTTGTTACTTAGCTGACATCAAGGTGACATAAATTTGCCATAAAATAGTGATGTAAAATGTCGTTTGAATGCTTACAGAATTTTGACGTACTGCAGATGTAATTATAATTTATTACCTGACATCTTGATGACATAACTTTGCTGTCATATTGTTGATAAGTGCTTTTAAATAATTAAAATAATGCGACTTTCACCTGACAAAGAATTATTCACATCATTAGGAAATTTACTTGCAACAAGAAGTTTATAAATATGAGTTAAAAATCAAACCTCATTTTGATTCAAAATAAAATTTATTTATTCTTATTTTTAGTCACAAATGCGCTTTTGATAATTAGGTTGAAAAAAAAATATTTATTCTTTGAGTTTAAATAAACATACGAAACTTGAATTAAAGAATAATATTGCAATCTCAGTAATTTTTATGACCTCTAGATAAAATTCCAAAACTGAAAATGACAATTACAGATTTTACTGCTATTATTATCAACTTCAAACATGAAAAATTGTATCAAAATTTTTTGATAGCACTTAAAATAGTTATAAATAAATTTTATCACTGAAAATGACAATTACAGATTTTTGTGCTCTTAGTATCAATATCCACTATTAATTATTAAACATTTATATTGCTTTCAAAATTTTGTAATTGTCCATTTTCACTTTTTTTAATACTTATAATACTTTTATAAATAATTAGGTATTAGTCTTTTGTTTACAAATTATACTATATAAATCCAAAAAGTAAAAATGACAATTACAGTTTCTAGTGCATTGAATGCACTTTAGTAATAAAACTCTTAATAAAGTTGGCCATTGCTCTTTTTACTTTTGAATTGAGAATAGCACACATATCTCTAATTATTAATTAAGAGATTGTGCAAAGTCCAACTTAAAAATTATAATTATATCTTTTAATGTTTAATTTTTTGTTTCAAAATAGTAATAAAATCCAAAAGTGAAAATGGCAATTACAGATTCTAGTGCAGTCAATGCACTTAAACATTCACCATTATAACGATGTCTGTAATTGCCCATTCTC
Organism: Eumeta japonica; assembly: GCA_005406025.1. Taxonomy (NCBI): domain Eukaryota; kingdom Metazoa; phylum Arthropoda; class Insecta; order Lepidoptera; family Psychidae; genus Eumeta; species Eumeta japonica. Next base: position 153,628 of record BGZK01000964.1, on the reverse strand, counting down.
ACTTTTAGATATTAAGTCAGCACACATTTGACAAATAATAAAATTTAATTCCCAGCTGGTGGGCTATTTCGTTCAGTAGCATCAGCATTAGTTTGCGCAGATGCCATTTTTTTCAACATTTGCTTCGGTTGGCTTCCCGCTCTTTGATTTCCAAGTCTGAACCAATTGGTACCAGCTTTACTAAATTCATTCTTATCAAATGATGGATATTTGTCAAAACAATTTCTAAAAATATTGTGTTAGTAATAGTAAATATTGAAAAGCAATAATTAATGCTTTGTAATTTAAATTTATCAAAAAAATCATTCCTTACTTTCACAAATCGCCACTACTTTTAGATTATTTACTTTGTACTTGGTAATTTTTCCTTCCCAAGTATTATCCTTAGCAAAATTGTCAGTAAAAGTAAAAGCTAACGCTCTTTCAGTAAAATCTTTTCCATTGGATCCTCCAACTTGCTTGACTTTCCGAGTCTAGATGAAAATTTAATAGATGGTAATGTCATTAAAATGAAGTGATAGATAAATGAAAAAAGGAGTTAATATATCAACAGAAATATGTCAATTTCCTGTACTTAGTTGAACATCACTTGAAAAAAATATTTCAGAAATCTTTTGCTAAATGAACTGATCAAAATATTTTTGATCAATTTTGGTAAATCGAACTTTTCTAATAATTATTTTTTCTATTAATACAAACAACTTTCTAGTATCTGGTAATTTTAGTACCATGAGATTTTGAAATATTACAAAGTATATTGCACAAAACACTTATTAATGATCACGATATAAATTAATACTAACAGAGTTAGAATTGCAGAAATATCTATTTTGACTATAAAATAAATACTTAAAATTTTGTTGATCAATTCTTTCAATTCCTCGCTTAATCTTTCAATTAAAAGATGTATTTTTTTTCTTAAAATTCATACAATTAGATTATTGTCTTGCAGCAGTCAGTACTTTTATTGATTTAAGTAATTTAATAATGTAATAAAAACAATAAATATTTTAAATGAGTTTTTCTCAAATGCTTGACTTCAAATAAATTTAATTTTGTTCAAGTTTAAAAAATAAGTGCACATGTGCTGCAAAACAATGTGAAATATAAATAGTGCTGCAAATGTATGAAAATATTCTAAACGTCAAGATTACAATTTTTTACTTCATCAAATAAAATTATCACTTACAAATTCATTTTCAAATGCAGTTGATGTCGCCAACTTTTCTTCAAAAGCAATCACTGCATCTCTGGTATTAAGTTTCAAATATGTATCCACTTCTTCAGAAATAGCAGAATTTACTCTTGAATTACCATTATTAGAAACGTTTCTTTGCTTTAAATCCGTAACATCTACCACTAACTTTCTCAACAAACGAAGACAGCAATCTAATTTTTCTGAAATCATAAAAATAATTATACCGTTAACATTTCATATAATAAAACAGTTTCACTAATTTAATTATTATTCATTCACTTTCAATAATATCATAAATATTTAAGCAATCATATTACTTTCAACAGTATTCCAGTTGCGATTGTTCTCTGTAATACTGTCATCATTCTGACTTCCTGCAGCTGTTTCCCCTGATGTGTCTTTATTAAAGTTATTATCATTAAGAAGAGCTCTGGCTCGAGCTAAAGTTTCGTTAACAGAATCATCCGAGCTATCAGCTTCACTGAGACCTTCTCTTGACTCCACCGAATCAGAGCCTTGACATTTATTTTTTATGTGTGTCGTGTCTTGAATTGGGAAAACTTGGCAGTGCAGGAACTAAAAATACAACTGAAATTTGGTTTATAACAAATTTTTGTGCAAGTTATTATGTACAACATTTTTAGTTGAAAAAATATCTTGCTATTGTAATATTGATTGCCAATAATTTTACAAATGTCATCTCATTTTATCAATTTGTTAAATTAAAAGTAAAAAATATCATTTTTAAGTAAAAAATACTACGTATTGAATAGATTAATTTATACCTTGATCACCTTCGAACGAGTCATCATCAGATCTCGAGATGATATTTGGTTTCTTCTTGAGATTCAAAGCACGGCGAACAGGAGAGCTTATTTTTCTACTTCTATATCCTCGCCCAACCATTTCTGCTGTCGATGAGTATTGAGAATCGTCTGCTGCTTTTCTTGCTGATTCTAGGGTCTCTACAATTATTATAAATAATATATAGATATATTTGTTTCAAGCTTATTTCAAATTTGATTAATTAATGATTAATAATCTATAGACATCTTTAAAATAAGCTAATTAAAAAGAATATGATTTTAAAAAACTAGAGTATTTTTCAAGCAAAGCATTTTCGAGATTATAAGAAATTTTAAGAAATCAATTTAATTTAAATATGTTATTTTTTAATATTAATAAATAGATTACAAGGTTTAATAATTAACAGGAAGGTTAGTAGAAATCTGACGTGTTTTGTCAGTGGAAAATAAAAAACAAAAATATGCATGTAAATATCTGATAATTCGAGTATCATTAAAAATATTTATAATTACCACAAAATCTTATCACGTTAACTGCGCGAATAGGCCAATCTTTAGAGGGGTCAACTCGATTTTTTTATTTTCTGGGTGAAATTCTTTTCTTTCCGCCCTGGCCACCGACATGAAGTTTTATCTTTGACAGCAAAGCTGTCATACAACAGCCAGTTTGAAGGGATTTCAGAGTATAGTTCAGATTCTATAAATTGAACTACAGCATAATCTTTCACTGTTTTTTTTACCCCTAAAAAATAAAATGAATTAATATTTTTTAAACATCAAAATTTTAGGTTAGTTTTTTTATTATTGTAATTGTTATTGATAATCGTTATGTATCAGTATAAATATACTTACGTTTTACTCATCTTTCAATTATTTTCTTTTAAAATTAATTAGTTTTCGATTCCAAATATTTTTTTTCATATAACGGTTTGCAAATAAATAATAAGCCACGAGGTATACCGCCACTTGAATTGTTTATAAACGTGAGACCCACGCCGTGTGGATATATTAAATTTGAATTGGCATATCTTTATTGTAGGTGGAATTTATTTAATTATTAGCAAAATTCTTAAAATTTTTATGTCTGTTGGTTAAGATAATTGACACATTGAAAAATAATAAAAGAAAACTTATTAGTATTGCAAGTATAATAAGCAGAAATTTAATATAAGATTTAGGTTATATATATATATATATATGTTAATAAAATAAAAATAAATTTTTTTGAGTTCCTTATAATATATATTATAAGGAACTCAAAAATCAACATTAAAACAGTTACAACAGATCTTGTAAAATCAAAATGTTTATATTTTTCATCTGTAAATAGTGATCATTTTGTTACTGTACCATTATTACAATACAATAATTAATTTTGAATTAGTTTGTACCTTTTTTATAATAACCCTGATCTTTTAAAAGCTAAAAACATGTTCCATGTGTGAATTAAAGATGATTTGCGGTAAAAGTAAAATTCAGACATCAAAGTCGAAAACCGTTTATTTTCATACTGTCATGACATTAATATTGTGTCAGTCGTACGTAAGAAAATGACCCAAATCTGATGCTGAAGCATGACGGTATGATTATATCACATTTATGTCAGAGTATGACTTGTAATTTACGTCATTGTATGGTTTATTTCTTACGTAAATAATATATAAATTCATGACTTTGATGTGACATCACAGTATGATAGGAATAGGACGTAATATTTATGTCACAATTTTGACGTCACATAAAAGTCAAATTTTAAGTCAGTTCTATGTCATAATGATGTCATACTCTATGACGTCAAATGAAAGTCATCAATAAAGTCATTATTATGTCATATCTACATAAAAACTTTATGACCTCTATATGACCTATCTGTGACGTCATATGGATGTCATGTGTTCACTGGGATCTGCACATTTAGTGCTTGTATTAGGTACTATAGGTAGGTATTATACTGATTACATAATAAGAAACTATGTTTATTTGTACTCAGTTTGCACTTTTTGTTTATTTCATTACAAATAACTGCATGAAGTAGATTTATTTAAATTTCTAATACACAGGGTGTGAGCGTTTCAGCGTTTAATTACTCCGAAATTAATTAATACCTAGCAATTTTGATTCATGGTAAAGGGTGTATCCTTTAGAAATGATGAATGATTTAGAGGCAGGCGGAACCCTAAAATTTAATAACGGTAGAAGGGCCCAGTAGACAATTTGTCTCGGCAATAAATTAACATGTCGCGGTGTTCGTTTGACAATCCGCCCGCGGAAATTCAAAACGCAATTTACTGCGCACCTCAGTGTGCCAACGAACAGTTTTATGTATATGCTTGTCAGTGTGATACAATATTTGGAGAGATCACTTGCATTTTATACGATCGGTTTATAAATAAAAATATGAAACGGTAGTCTATGGTCGATATAGATTAAAAGCTTATTTTATTTAATAAAATACATCACATTTACATCACTACTATCTCCTATCATCAAACCAAACCCCTTGTTATCCCCACCCTCTCTATCACCCCACTACCTCACCATCAGATATTCTATTCCCACCAAGAGACCAGTAACGCACCGGTGACTCTTCTAAGGTTGTGCATGTCCATCCATGGGCGACGGTGACTTATTATCTGGTGGTTCGCATGTTCGGTTGCACCTCGAAAATGCAATATGAAAAACGTAGTCTCGTACATTTTTCTGCTTGCTTAAACTTTTAGATTATATTTAATTTTGACGTTTCTCCGCGTAAAGGCAATTTAATAATAAATCAAGTAGGCGTCATGTTCTTATTAAAATTAAGCAAACTCGATGCTCTATTTAAAGAACAAAAGGAAAAACTTTTTCATTTGCGAACATTATTAAGAAACTTCTTAAATCGATTCAGGGAATTTTATACTCTGTTTTGTTTATAATTTTGTTATTTTTAAAATAGTGTATAACTTTTTTTCTTTATTTTGATTAAAATAGAAAACAGATAAATGTCAAGCGCACCGATGCGTATGCGATAAAAATCATCCTTAATTCGTGGTGGACGAAAATCGAGACTGTTACTGCACATATTAATATTTCGTCAATTCGATGAATCTGTGTAGAATATTTTAAGTCGAGTCAAAGCAAAGCATATTGAGTTCCTTATGTTAGCCCTCGTATATTTTCTGTTTAATCTGGATCATCCGCATTCATTGTAGCCATATTTAAAGTTTTTGAAACGATCCGGTAGAAGGTTGACAAAAAGCTGAAAACTTCGGCTGGCCTGGTTCGACCGGTCTGTTTTTTTTTTGGGTTTCTTTTTACTTCTAAGTTAGACTATTCTTCTTCCACTTGCGAAACTTATTTCGGTGATACGGGATTTAGTCTTTCATTTTCGGCTTCTCTTTTACAGCCCTTCCATTTTGTATTTGTAAAGAATTTTAAAAAATCCCTTTAACAAAAAAGCTGATTAATTTTCAATGTCAGACTACAGCGTGTGCTTTGTCCTCCGAATGAGACTTTCTGGAACTTCGATTTCAAAATATCTCTGAAGCAGTATAAAAAATATTTTTATACCCGGGCCTAAAAAGTTATATGATTTCAAAATTTTAAAAAGAGACGTAAGAAAATTCTACGTGACTGCAATGCGAGCTTATAAATAACTAACTTTTGCCTGCAGCTCCGCCCGCGTGGACTACAATATTTCGACCATTATAGTAGCGCTCGTGGCGTTTATTCATAATTTACCCGCACGACCATTTTAAATGACCTCTCTAATGTATGGAAGGCAGCAATTACATAGCAGAATTAGATAAAATATAGCTTAGACGTTAAATTGGATCCCTAACTACCAAACTGGGAAAACCTTATCAAAATCAGTTAAGCGGTTTTTGCGTGATCGCGTGATTGCGATAACAAACGTACAGGTAGACTGACAGATAAAAATTCTAAAAACATTTGTTTTTGTTTCTTGCTCTAATAAATACCCCCAATATTAGCTTCTTTTTTAATATCTGTAACGTACAGAAATTGCCCGGTTACAATCTCATTATATGTATAGATATCATATGCTTCGTGTATCGGAGACTACGTAAAGACACGTTTTCATCATATCGATAACAGCGATCTTTGGAAACCCCCAATCTATACTAAGCCATCGGGACAGACTAAGGTCAGACCTATCAACTTGAAATCAAAAGATTATTGGAAATTATATCTCAGCAGTGGCGTGATGAAACCTGATACAACATGATTTTTAACACCTTTCCAACATAAATACGATAAATTAATATATCTAATATCATATCATTCAAATATTCTATATTATTTTTTGTGTTATCACTATTTATAATCATGTTATCGAACAGTGCGTATTGCGATTCAGTGATCGGTCAATGATCAATACCACGATTAAAATTGAAAACGCTCCCATAACAATCCGCGTAACTCCATTGCAATACAGACGTCTATAATGCGACCGTCGCCTATTACGAGCCCTGCTAGTATAATATTCGATCTCTTCGCAAACAAACGAACTCGGTGAGGAACTTCGTCAATATCCGGAATCGGTTCCAGCCGCCGGTCGGCGAAGACGATAGAAAACTACGGTAAAAGTCATAGCGCCACGAATCACTCCCCATTTTCACGGCCCCGATTATTTTACTTAGTACGAGTCAGTCACGCGAGGGAAGTTCCAAAAAGTTATCCGTAACCTAAAGTAACTTCTAACATTTACGTTGTTCCCGACGTAGATATGAAACTTTATAGATGGCGCGGCTAGTCCATGTTTTGATTGGTCGTGAGATTGAAACTCAAGTATATTCGCTTTTCCGGTCAGACGCGTCTATAATAAAGTATGTAGGTTATAAAGCTTGTCTATGCATTGCATAGAAAGTGGGAATTCTATAGGAATACGTTTTAATCTTGCATTTCGACAACGCGGTAGTTGGCCATCTTATGAGATACGTTATTGGTGGACGAAAGTTCATACTTATGCAATCTTTTTTATCTTTGACAAATTTAGAAATGCCTGCGTTTCAATCATTTTAATATTAAATTTGCACCTCTGTATTTTTTTCTGATTTCCGCTGATTTCAGCAGAAGACTGATTTCAGTAAATATTGTTAAATTATTTTATTTTTGTGAAATTGAAAATTATGAGTTTTCTACAAAAGTTAGTCAATTGTTTTGTTATGTGCATTTCTTATATTAATCAGACTTAGGGATGATAAAATAGGCATTTTTGCCTACTAACCGTACTTTTGTTAATGGTAAGCTGATATATCGTATGAAAACATTAGAGAGTGAGTAGTTGGTTCAAGCATAGTATATCTAATATATAAAATTCTCGTGTCACAGTTTTCGTTGCCATACTCCTCCGAAATGGCTTGACCGATTTTGATGAAATTTTTTGTGCTTATCCGGTATCTATGAGAATCGGCCAACATCTATTTTTCATCCCCCTAAATGTTAGGGGTAGTCCACCCCTAAATTTTTATTTTTATTTTTTAGACAAAATTTTTAATTTCTCTTTTTTCATGATACAACATACAAAAATACATACAATCCTCAATTTTCACCCTTCTACGATCAACCCTTATTTTTTAATAGCCATTTTAGTAATTTAATCATTTTTCCTCTCCGGTCGAAAACTGATCAATCGTCATTTAATTAGTTATCCCCGCCAGATGTCTACAGGTGTCACTTCTGACCCAGTAAACAGCAAGGAGTAGGGATGAGAACGAAGCCGGTCCCCTTTCTTTCTCACTCCCTACACAGTTGTCGGCCATCATTATTGTTTATGCATCAAGTGTAGTAGTAACGTTGACAATTATTATTTTGCTATCTCAGTGTAACTCTCATATTAACTTTTAATCATTCCTATTTTATCAATAATAATAATTAAATTATCAATTTTGAGTGTATTTTCACGATTACTTAATCAAGTGATTTTATAACCTCAAAAGTACTCAACACGTGACACGAGCTTTCAATAACAACGGATTTTGTGTTGTAAGTATACTTTTTTTTATTTATATCGAAAATGTTGTTGATCTTATAAAAATGTAATTTTATGAGAACGAAGCCGGTCCCCTTTCTTTCTCACTCCCTACACAGTTGTCGGCCATCATTATTGTTTATGCATCAAGTGTAGTAGTAACGTTGACAATTATTATTTTGCTATCTCAGTGTAACTCTCATATTAACTTTTAATCATTCCTATTTTATCAATAATAATAATTAAATTATCAATTTTGAGTGTATTTTTCACGATTACTTAATCAAGTGATTTTATAACCTCAAAAGTACTCAACACGTGACACGAGCTTTCAATAACAACGGATTTTGTGTTGTAAGTATACTTTTTTTTATTTATATCGAAAATGTTGTTGATCTTATAAAATGTAATTTTAATTTAATTTCATTAAAAATGTAATTGAACAATTAAGATTTTCACAGTTTCCAAAAATCAATCATTATGAATCTTTATTTTGAAATGTCAATGGAAATATTGGTTGTATGAAAAAGTATAAGAGACAATGTTTTCATAAAATTTAATTTTTACTTTTGTTTGAAATTTTTTCCATAAAACTTATATTTTTGTTATAATTTCATAAATTAATACTAATCATTTCAAAACTGCGGCAAAATCCTGGCCCTAATTATACTTTTAACATTTTCATCATTAAATAATTTAATTAATTCTATTTATGTATGTTTTGTACAGTGAGCAATGCCAAGAAAACGCAAAGGGGCTGATTTGAGCCGCAGTACAAGCAAAGCTCGAAAGTTGCGAAATAGCAGATCCGAAAGAACAGAAGAACAAATCCAGCAACAAAATACTGATGCACGTGTCAGAATGACGCGATTGCATCAGAAGAGCCAGAAGATACACGAGATGAACGCAATGAAGTCAGAAGATTAGAACAACGACAATCACGCCGTTTCACAGTCAATAGACGAAGAACAAATGACCAACAACGACAACAGGTACATCGAGCATTTATATCTGATTCATTCCTGCGTCTAGCATTCCAGTATGAGCCCGATATTGAATATTATGCTCATTCAAAAGTGGTAATTGGTGCTATGGACAAGGAATGTCCGCATTGTCATGCTCTGAAATTCAAAATGAGCCAGCTGGGATGTGTTGCGCGTCAGGAAAAGTGCAACTACCTGAAATTGAAACACCACCTGAACCATTGAACGGCTTACTTATCGGCACGGATCCAGATTCTAACGTGTTCCTGAAGTCAATTCTAAGATTCAATTCATGCTTTCAAATGACATCGTTCGGAGCAACAGAAATAGTTCGAAATACTAATGCAAATGGTCAACAATTCAATTCTACATTCAAAATCAGAGGCCAAGTTTATCATAAAATGGGCTCACTGCTGCCAATGCCAAACGAACCACATAAATTCTTACAAATCTACTTTATGGGCGGCGAGGATTCCGGAAGCGCACTTGCCAATCGCGTGAATGCACGTTGTAATTATAATAACCTTGATTCACTTTATGCCAGGCGCATCGTCAGCGAGCTAGATGCTCTTTTGAACGAGCACAACGAGTTGTTGAAAATATTCAAATCACATATGCACCAATTACAAAGCGATAATCACGCTATCGTCATTAATCCTGATAAAACACCAGCTGGAGAGCATATTCGTAGATTCAATGCACCCGTTGTTGATGATGTTGCTGGAATCATGGTTGGCGATTGTACAGCTGCACGAGAATTGTGATTCGTAGAAGAAATAATAATCTTCAGTTCATTGCTGACACACATCGTTCATATGACGCTCTCCAATATCCGCTAATATTCTGGAAGGGACAAGACGGATATTGCATAAACATAAAACAACGAGATACCGTATCAGGTACTTCATTGATTATTAATTTGATCATTAATCATTTAACAAAACAATTAAATTATTGAACGTAATAAATTTAAATTATTTTTTATGAACAAATATTACAGGAGCTGAAACAAACAAGAACGTTAGCTCAAAGGATTATTATGCGTACCGATTAATGATTAGACGTGGCCTGGACAACGTCATTTTACGATGTCGTGAGCTTTGTCAACAATTCATGGTCGACATGTACGCGAAGATTGAGAGCGAACGACTACGATACTTACGATATAATCAACAAAGCTGCGCGCGGAAGAGTACATTCATTTGCGAGACGCTATCAACAACAACGCCGACGTCGCCGAAATTGGTAACCATGTCATTTTACCATCATCGTACGTAGGCAGTCCACGTCATATGCAAGAATATATACAGGATGCTCTGACTTTCGTGCGCGAATATGGACGACCATGTTTATTTATCACGTTCACATGTAATCCAAAATGGCCAGAGATTACATCTTTGCTACTGCCTGGCCAAAATGCAATACATCGCCATGACATTACAGCACGTGTGTTCAGACAAAAGTTGAAGTCTTTAATAAGTTTCATTACTAAATCACATGTATTTGGTCCCACGTTGCTGGATGTATTCGGTTGAGTGGCAAAGCGAGGATTACCTCATGCACACATTTTGGTTTGGTTCATCGACAAAATCCGTCCTGAAGAAATCGATAGCATCATTTCTGCGGAAATTCCAGATCCATCCACTGACCAACTGCTGTTTGATATTGTTACAACAAACATGATTCATGGTCCATGTGGTACTCTTAATAGTTCATCGCCTTGCATGGCTGATGGAAAATGTACTAAAATTTCCCTAAAGATTTTACCAATGATACGGTCACAAATGTCGACGGATACCCAATATATCGTCGAAGAAATCCTGAAAATGGCGGACAATCATTTATTAAAAATATCATCAACACAGACATTGATATTGACAATCGTTGGGTGGTGCCATATTCGCCTCTGCTGAGCAAGACATATAATGCTCATATTAATGTTGAGTTCTGCAGTTCTGTGAAGAGCATCAAATACATTTGCAAGTATGTCCATAAAGGCAGTGATATGGCTGTGTTTAGAGTGGAAAATACTAATGTGAATGCTCCTCCAGTGAATAAAAACGATGAAATAACGCTCTACCAAATTGGTCGGTACATCAGCTCCAATGAAGCTGCTTGGCGTATCTTTGGTTTCCAATTCATGAACGGGATCCAGCAGTTGTTCAGTTAGCCATCCATCTTGAAAACGGTCAGCGTGTATTTTTCACGAACGAGACAGCGATTGATCGTGCAATAAATCCACCTAAAACTACACTCACTGCATTTTTGAATTGTGTAATCGTGCGGATGATTTTGGTGCCTTTGCACGAACATTACTCTATTCACAAGTACCACGCTATTTCACATGGACTCAAACAAAACATGGATGCCCCGCAAGCAAGGCTCACCAGTTGCTGCATGTCTCAATTTATTTAAATCAAACGCCTTGGGGCGATTATTTACAGTCAATCCAAGACACACGGAGTGCTTTTATCTTCGACTGTTGTTGGTTAATGTTACTGGCCCATTATCATTTCAAGATATACGTAAAGTGAATGGGCAACAATATCCAACGTATAAAGATGCATGCCTTGCACTCGGCTTGCTGGAAGACGACAACCAGTGGGAATGCATGCTTGCTGAAGCTGCATTGAACTGTACAGCAATACAAATTCGTCTACTATTCGCTATAGTGTTGACTACATGTTTCCCAGCCGAGCACAGATATTATGGGAAAATCACAAAGATTCAATGACTGATGATATATTGCATCAACATCGTATACGGTGCCACGATCTAACCATAACATTCAGCGACGAAATGTACAATGAAGCATTGATTGCTATTGAGGATCTTTGCATTGTCATTGCCAACTTACCACTTAGTAATTTCGGTATGAATTCGCCAAATCGAACTGCATCTGATTTAATGAATACTGAAATGAATCGTGAACTGCAGTACAGTACTGTAGAAATGGCAGCGATTGTTGCCCGCAATGTCCCACTAATGAATGAGGAACAAAGAACCATTTATGATCGCATTATGCTCGCAGTTTCAGCTGGACAAGGTGGGTTCTTCTTTGGATGCACCGGGTGGAACTGGCAAAACATTCGTTATTTCGCTAATTCTTGCTGAAATACGATCAAATAATGGCATCGCATTGGCCGTTGCATCATCGGGCATTGCAGCAACTTTATTGGATGGAGGTAGAACAGCTCATTCAGTATTTAAGCTGCCACTAAATATTCAGAATAACCCTGACGCAGTATGCAACATTAAGAAACAATCGTCCATGGCCACTGTGCTGAAACGGTGTAAACTTATTATTTGGGATGAATGTACTATGGCACACAAACATTCACTTGAGGCGTTGAACAGGACATTGAAAGATATTAAAACAGTGACAAACTATTTGGCGGAACTCTGTTGGTCCTTTCAGGTGATTTCAGACAAACACTTCCAGTCATTCCACGTTCAACATACGCTGATGAGATCAACGCTTGCTTAAAATCATCTCCATTGTGGCGTAATGTTGAAAAATTACAGCTAAAATAAATATGCGCGTTCAAATGCTTCAAGATCCATCCGCTGAAACATTTTCAAAACAACTTTTAGATATCGGTGATGGAAAAGTTGCTATAGATGAAACTGGATACGTAAAATTACCGACCGATTTCTGCACAATCGCTGATTCGCAAGATACTCTCATTGAACAAATATTTCCCGATGTACACACACAGTACATAAATCATGAGTGGCTTGCAGAAAGAGCGATTTTAGCGGCAAAAAATGTAGACGTTGACAATTTAAATCTGAAGATACAAATGTTGTTGCCAGGGAACTTGGTATCATATAAATCTATTGATACAGTTTGCGACGACAGCGAAGCAGTAAATTTTCCCACAGAGTTTTGAACTCACTGGATTTGCCAGGCATGCCACCACATAATTTACAATTAAAGGTTGGATCTCCAATTATCTTGCTTCGTAATTTGAACCCGCCCCGGCTGTGCAACGGTACGCGATTAGTCATTCAAAATTAATGAAAACGTGATCGAAGCCAGGATTTTAAATGGCAAGTTCAGAGGTGAAAATATACTCATACCACGGATTCCTATTATACCTACAGATGTGCCAATTCAATTCAAACGTCTTCAGTTTCCGATTAGATTGGCATTTGCAATGACTATCAACAAATCCCAAGGTCAAACGATGTCTGTTTGTGGATTAGATTTGAGAACACCCTGTTTTCACACGGACAATTATACGTGGCATGCTCTCGAGTGGGTAAACCATCCAGTTTGTTTGTGTTAGCTAAGGATGGACTAACAAAAATATTGTTCACGCTATAGCATTAAGAGATTGATATTTTTAATAGTGTTACTGTCGTAATTGTTTAATTAATGATATATAATTTTAAGGAATAAATTATAATACCTTAAAAATAATGTTTGCCTTTTGTTATTTTTATATTCCCTCATCGTTCACAGCGCTCCATGCTTATTTCACGCATATACCACATTCTTACATACATACAATATACACATTCTAACATACATACATACTTACAATAAGTAAGCTATTTTTTGTCTACACTAGAAATTACTAGGAAATTATTTATATGGCAAAACAACGTTTGCCGGGTCAGCTAGTATTTTTATAATATTTGTTTGCTTAAAGAAATATAAGAATATTTATAACTTTGATTTTTTTAAATTGACCCTGAAAGAGGTAAAAATATTGTATGGAAAATCGAAACCGCAAAAAGCTATTGAATTAAAAATTTCCGTTTTAGCTAATCATTACTGACAAAAAACAATAACAATCATCATATTTTTAAAATAGCTCTAAAGAGAATGAAATTAGGGTTGAAATGTTTTATGGAAAATCAATATCACTATGTGCATTTTGTCTGTTTATTTAGATGTTTAAACTATTTATTCGTTTACTATAAAATTAGCTATATGTCGTACGAGCTTTCGAAAAAAAACTTGGCTTCGTCTTCGAAACATTCTTTAATTCGTAGAAAGCTACACTTTCCCCGACTAATATAACCCAAATGTTATTTTGATACTCTTGACATTTGTTATGTCTTCGTCCAAATCAGAATCGTGACCGGTAGCAAAACTGAAACTTCAAACAGTGCGAAAAATAGAATTTTGAAAGTCAAAACCGGGATCGTGGTAAAAATCGAAAATGAGACCAAGTTCAGAATCAAGTGTGGGATCAAAATTAGAACCGAGAACGCGACCGAGATCGGAATCAGAAACAGTACTGAAATCAAAATTAAAAGCGGGACCGCGATAGAGAATGCAATCGGAATCTCCTTCGATCAAGAATGGAATCGGAATCAAAAGCGGGTCGCATCGGAATCGAGAGTGAATGAAATTGACATCGAGAGCAGGACCGAGATCAGGATCGAGAAAGAGATAGCGATCTCGATTTTGTGAAGAGGCGATACACAAGACGGAGGAAATCATTTATGCCAATGCAGGCGTAGCCGCGGGCAAAATGTGGTGTAACATAAAACTCATTATCAAAACTAACAGTAAACACGAAAGTAGAACAAATGAAACGATGAAATTGTAAATGATCAAATATTAATTCTCCTACTTTCCTGAAAACCAAGTTGCAAATGATTTTTTATAGTGGTGATTAGTAATGTCGCTGTTTCACAGTAGTTAGTCCCTCTGTCTAAGATGCGCCATTCTCACTTGTCCGATTTATTGTTTAATTTCGAAGGCCGCTCGAAACAAAAACAGAAACGAGGAAAATAAATATTGCACGACACGAAATGGAGTCGAGAGACGACACTTCATAAATATTTCAAACGGAATACAAAAATTCAAATTGTATCCAGTTCTTGCTTCGGTTACCTTAAGATTTCGAAAACAACTACTACTTATATTATTTTTTTCAATCCTTTTTGTATCACATAAACGAAATCGAGCGATTTTTAGAATTGGCCTACTATCTGTTTGTCCAAAAATATCCGGCAAAGAGTGGTAAAGCACGGGCTTAAGTGGAATCACTCATATGTTATAATTGGCTTTTATCCAAATGTTTGTTTAATCAGAGTAATTTTAGAGACTTAAAATTTTAGAGCCAGGTCTCTCACGTGGTCTGTTTTGAGTTCCTCCTCCACCTCATTTGATTAGTATTCCGTACCAATATTTCAATTTATTGAAATCTAATATTGATACTTGTTTGAAATGTAGCTTTTAAAATCTTTGAGTACACAAAATATCAACTGATAAGCGTATCAGACCGACCTGCTTCCTTTTTTTTCATTAAAAAATTAAATATTGATTCTATAACTAGCTGACCCGTAAACGTTGTTCTGCCCTTTGATGTGGGTGGATTGTCCTTGTAGGTAACGCCCGTAGCTCCACTGGTATGGATACAGAATTAATTCATTTTTCCTTTAATCCATCGATGTTAATCTCAATCAAGATCTTGCTGTTGATTCCAATCCCGGTCACACTTTTAATTATGATTCCGTCCCCACACTCGTTTTTGATCCCAGTCTCGTTTCTATTTCAGTCCCAGTCCCGCTTTCGATTCTGATCCTATTCCTGTTCTCGATTCTGTTCTCCGCCGCGCTTTCAATTTCAATTCCGTTACCAGTCATACTTCCGATTTTAATAAAGCCGGGAACAAGTGCTAGTATAAAAATGAAATATAATATAATATCACTCGCTAAGTGTAGCTTTCTACAAGTTAAAGAATTATTAAAATTGTCTTTGAAATGCATGTTTAAAACTAGAACTAAATGTTGGTAACCTAATTTATGCAGGAATAGTCTATACTATTCCTATTACTGAAAAGTTATTAGAATCGGTTCAGTAATTCGGTTTAGCAGTACAAATACGCAGATGAAACCAGACGTAAATGCTACTTTGTTTTTCACAAACGTTCTGGTTGTATGTGCAACATATCACTAAAGAGTTACCATAATTGGATCAATGGTTTCGTTCCCCACAAACATAAAAAAATCCTTTTTATATATTTGGATTCTTTTATCTTTTGTCTATCTCAGTTCCTGTCTTCTGAATCCTAACAAAAAAAGAATGACATACATCAATTGTTTGAATCGTGAGTTACGGTCATGGGTTCAACAAAAATCCCTTAGAACCTTCAATTTTTCCCAAATTTTCAACTTTTCCAATTTTTCTTTCCCCAATATCCTCACTCCGATTATTACGGACGTTTAATAAACAAATTAGTCAGACCCGTCCATATTTCTCAAGTGATGTACTCACCAACAAACATCTTGTCATTTTTATTTATATAGGTAAGGGATTACAGTGTATTTTTTAATAATACACGCCCCAACTCAGACAACAGTTGATGGTCTGGTTTATAGTTATCTACAAGATGTATGCTCGAATCACCGCAAAAGCACACCTGGATAATAGATAAACAATTTTTGGCGAGTGTAATGTAAATAAATCTCCAGGTTTATATTCTGTATTAGTTTGCTAAAAAATAAGCAGCATTTACTAAGCCTTGAAATTCAATAATTTAAATAAACGGAATGGATTTCAAGTGATCAATTTTAAGACAATAATTTTCAATTAAAAATCGTAACCTTTCAATGAGGCATAGATAAATATAGAAGGGTATGGCCCTGGTAATGGAGCGACAAAAACAAGAACACTAAGTTTTTGCACTTAACAGACTTAACAATAAGAGAAGAAAGTATTACGAAGCAGCAATTGACAGCCCTCACGATAATTCATCACGCTATGAACATAAGAGTCGTAAACATGCATTCACATTTAAGTCAATAGGAATTCGACAAAACTGACAAGTTTCGTCGAATTCGTGTTGACATTGTGAGAATTTATTTATAATTTTTATCGTGAACTTAATTTCAAAAAGCAGTGATATCAGTCCAAAACTTTTTTATATGTTATCAAGAAAGATGAATATTTTTTTATATCGTTATCCTACGCCCATTCTAACATACGTAGCCCGCTGCCGTACAATTCTTTGGCTATTGCTGAGCAATGCTCTGTCTGCCTATTTTTACACCTAAGCTTTTTATCGGTTATTGTAAGACACACTTTTTCGTAATGTTATTATTTTCATAATTATACCTTGAACGTTAGATATAAAATGTAAGTTCTACTGTGCAATAAGAATCTAAATATGTGTAAAAGAAATGCGTCGTTCATCCGAAAATAGTTACGTATACACAAACATTTACTTTAAATTTTTCAATTTTTGACAGGAAAATACATTTAGATATTTAGCCGGCCTATACAATTACTCTAAAACTTTATAAGTTATCGATCTATCTAAATTATTTATTAACCGATTAATTTAACATCAAAATTTTGTATAAATCTGTTGTACTTAAGTATTAATGTAATCTAATAAATTTTTAAAGAATATTAGCGCCAAAGCATAAGGCCACTAAATTTATTTAAAATAAAGTTGATCGTATGTTATATACGTATTTCCATATAATTGAGAAGAATACATAAACACTATAAAATCGTATGTCATCCATTCATTGGTATTAATAAGTTCCAACCTCAGAATGGTTTTATAGCCCTTTGGTTATATACTAGAAAAAAAAACATGCTAAATAGAAATCGGGGCTCATCCCGTAAGTTTCATTATTTCGCAAGTTTGATGATTCCTTGAGAAATAATTTTAGGTCAGTTAGAAAAAAAAATTAACTGAATTGCTTATGATGACACTTGCAATTACAGTTTATGATTTCTTTCGATCGTCACATCCATTAAAATCATATTTGAAACTACATCCAGAGAATGAGTCTAAGTAGAAGGTAGCGAAATCGAAAACTCTGATCCTATTTATTTGGGCTTTTTCTTTAAAGATGGAGACGATTATTCTTCTATCCTAAAGCTGTTTTTGGTTGCAAACGGGATTTAATGTATGCCTTTCGCTCTTTTTTCATTTACACTTTGTTATTTTAACTTGCAATCGACACCACATTGTTTTTAGTGTGGCAAACTAATTATTTTTTGAAATCATTGTATTTTAACTATAGTTTAAAATATTCTTTTTCGTTTAAATATGTCGATTAGTTTCGACTCTTAGTTCATTTCAATCTGAACAATGGACGCGAAATAGTTCTTTATCAATGTTAACTTTCACGGCCTTTGACGTCATCAAGAACGTTCGATGAGCAGCCGGGAATATTCCTACATGTAGCCGCCTAGTGGATCTGTACCATTATACGGCTAACATTACTTTAAACCTTAAACTTTAGTCGTACAAAGTTCTCCAATGTGCGTATATTTCATGATAGAACATATTTTTGGATCTCCTCCAATTATACATGAAGCACGTTAATAAGGACTCTGCGACAGCTTTCTTAATCATTTCTGATAATCCAAGACAGTGAGTGAAATGGATTAGTTTCATTTCTGTTTTCACACTTTTCTTCTCAGTAATATAATAGGTCTCCGAGGTATTATAAATATCTACAATAGTGACAGGTTGCCAGTCGATCAATTGTATAACATATAAATGGTATTTTTCTTAGTTATCTTGTATGTGATAACGGTAGGGAGGGGATCCATTCTAAGTTGACGTCATGGTTTACTGAAATGTTATTAAAAATAGAGAAGATATAGTTATTAAATTATTTACTACAATAATTTCAAAATTAATTAGAAACATCTGTCGCATTTAGTTCGGAAATAAAAGTAATGGTTAAAACACATTTTTTTTACATTTGTTTATCGATATTGAAATTCATGTACTTACAGGACTATTGTAAAATATATTTTACTTACAATATTCCTGTAATTACCTTCAGAATTATGAAACATGCAACTATAGCTATACCTGTCGGATAAATTGCTACTGCTGTGAGTGCAAGTATTATGACTTAACCAATAATGTATTTTGTTGTTTGTTATGGTTATCATAAATTTATAATATTATTTTCAAGCACCAACGTCCTCATGTACCAAGTACTTTTTGTAAGTTTACATATATCCTAGTTTTTGTACGCGGTTTTGCTTGCGTGTATCGAAAACCTTCATTCCTAATCGTTAACCTCATCTGGATGATATCATCAATCGCGGCCTCGACTCTATTCTCGGCTCTAAATTTTATCTCTTTACCTCCCTCTCCTTCTCCTGCTCCTTCTCATTTTCACACCCTATCTTGCTCTCCCTATTCTGTTATCCCCTTAACTCCCGTTCTTACCATACAAAGAGAGCCAATAAAAAAAGGAAAGTATAGAAATTATTTATTAGTGTACAAAATTTTGAAAAAATCGTTTAAACTATTGTCAAATTATGAGAATTCATAATATATACTACTGTGAAGACAACATCAACCTATGAGAAAAATAAACGCGGAGGAACTCATGTTTTACGCAACAATGTGTTCTATAAATATGCCAAATTTAGTTAAAATCGGTTAGCTAAATCTATTATTAAAGTTCAGAGTTCAAGCTATCTTCACATTAAACTTCATCATAATGTGTTAAGAAGCTTAAGTGTAACAAAAGAATAAGCAGACAAATAATTACTTTCGCAATTTAAAACATTGAATCTAAATTTTTTTTAATAATACACTGATTCACTTTAATTTTAAATTCATTTATTGTATATACAATAATTTTCATCATAAAATCAAATAATTCAGATAATGAAACGAAACGAAGCTTCACAAAAATAATAAAGTAAATTAATCATTCTGTTTAATCCCACGAGGCCAAAATCTTTCAAGATTTTTGAGCACGAAATTAATTTACCTCACTCCATCAATTAACACAGAAATCATAACCATGGATTATAAAAGAATATGGATCGACGTTTTTTTTTCATGGACTGAACAATGTCTATTAAAAAATAATATATGTGGGCTGATTTCATACAATTAGTGTTTGAATTTTTGTTTAACAACTTGTTACATTTTGTAGGTAGTAATATTTCTGTAGAAATTTTGGGACTTTGATCAAAAAACTGCGACAAGTAGTTTTGACAATCCTCTCGTGATGTTAATATAACACTTCATAAGGAATTTAGGAAAATAAGGCATAAGAGGCCGAAATAAGTGAAAATTCGAGAATGCAAAGTCAGGGCTATATGGCGGATGCATTAACACTACCCAACCAAACTCTCTCAATATTTGCTGAGTGGCTAAAGATGCGTGTAGTCTGGCGTTATCATGGTGAAAAACTCTTTTCATAGACCAATGCCGGCCGGTTTTTCTCTACTTCTTACTTGAGTCTCATCCGCTGTTGGCAGTAGAAATCCAAATTGATAGTTTTGCTCGACGGTAATGGCTCATAAAGAATAATCCCACCATACACATAACATCAACTTATTGAGAGTTAATCTGGGTTTCTCTGTAGTCTGTGGAGCGTGTTTGTCTTTTGACCATAATTTTTTCACACGTTCTTGTCGTAGGTTTTCGTCACCAGTGATCAATCTTTTCAAAAGTGGTTAGGTTTCATTACGTTTCAATAGAGAATCGCAAATGAGTACACGATTCATTAGTTTCCTTTCGGTGAGCTCGTGGGGACCCAAAGCATCGAGCTTTCTTGTACATCTAGCTTTTATTAAATGGGCAACTGTTTTGTGCTCAATTCCAGCTCTCCAGCTATATCGTTAGAAGTATTATGATCTTGCTGTACTTTTTCCAAAATGGCATCGACTTTATCCATAACTGGTCGACCAGAGCAAAGTTTATCTTCGACATCAAAATTACGGAACTACAAACGCTTAAAGCAGTTTTGTGCTACCCTTACCGACACTGCATTAGGTGAAAAAACATCACAAATTTTTATTCGCAGCTTATGTCGTATTTCTCCCTTCTTTTGTAATAAAACTGCAGAATGTATCGAATTTCTACGTTATATTCACTCATTTTGGTGGACAGAAAAACAATAGAGTAATGGCGGAACACCGTTTATAGTTTTTATTTTTCTCTTTGCGAAATGCCATGTATTTAATTGTATCAAAACTAACCGCAACCAAACAGCGCAACCAAAGAGATTTTGTGCAACTTTTTAGTCATAAAATACGCAAAAGAAAAACCCGACCTAATATTAATTATTAAAAAACATTAAGAATCATAAAATTCCTCAAAATATTTTATAAGCCTTTCCAATTTCGTGTGTTTATGCCAGCAAATACATAAATGGCGTGTAATAAATATTATTCGACTAAAGAATTTTGCTAACTTTTAATCTATAAAGAATATCATTCCGAAACATTTTTATAGTAATAGTGGACATCGCCTCCCATCAAAAATTGCTGTAATTACTTTTTAATTTATGTTAGTTATGCGTCAAACATAAACCTTTAAATTTCAACTCAACCGTTTGAATGGTATTGAAGTATATAAGCAACACACATACTACAATTGATTTTTATTATATAGGTAAAAATAGTGAGAACATCAATTTAGTTGGATGATTTAACTGAGTACCTACTTTTTCTCGTCCAGGTTATAATAAATTTTTGCACTAAATCTGCGAGCCAACCATCCCATATACATGAACTTTCCTAAGCGCACTTTGTTATCTCGACTTGAAATATAGGGGAGCTTTTGTCAGTCCGAGCCCAACTCATGAAAGAGCATGTATAATGTAGGGAAAGTAAATTACCCAGACTTTTGTATCGATGCGTATACTTATTTTCTCTCGCATGGCTAAAAAAAAATATATAACTACGTTCCGTTTTACGTCGCCAAACATCTGACGAAAGGCCACCGCTAATGGGTTCGAAGGGACCAAAGAAAGGGCGAGGAGAATGTAACACTGGAAAGCTCTCGTTAGCAAGTTTTTGTTAAACGACCTTTGTTTATGCAAATGAAACTTGGAATTTTAAGCTTAGGAGTATTTTACTCGTAATTAAAATTTATTTTAAGATTTCCAAGTATTAATTTGTGATAATAATTATTTCTATTTTTAGTTTTATCTAATGTAATAAGATTGTAGTATGGGTTCGCATAATTATTTGTTTTAATTACTAAAAAGAGTTTAGTACTGACATATTTTATAACAATAAAGTAAAAGCAATAAATAGGAGAAACTATTCTGAGATATTGTCCATTTGATATACTTAGAATTTGTATTTTGGTGTAGATAAATAAAATAAAGATAAAATTACAGACCCCAATTCTTCAAATTCATGTGTTGGTTGTATGTTTTTTTATAAATTAAGAATAGTTTGACCAAACGTGATGAAAATTGGTATACTGTAAGAACATGTGATTGCGCAAACGATAGGCTACTGTATGTTTGTCTGTCTGTTTGTCTATCTATATGTTCATTTATAAATTGTAAAAGGTTTCACTAATCATGATAAAAATTGGTGTGCACTGAAATTATGTTATTGTGCAAATTATAGGATACTGTTTCTTTGTCTATCTGTCTGTATGTTCTTTTATAATTTAAAACGGGTAAGACTGCAGACCTTGATGAAAATTAATTTACCGTCAGAACATGTGATTGCGCAAATCTAGTATAGGTCAGACTGTCTGTCTGTCTGTCTGTCAGCATCTTCTTTTATAACCTAAAAAGATTTAAAGTATCTTAATGATAATTGGTTTACAGTCAGAGTATGTGATTGCACAATTGAATGGCTACTGTGTGTCTGTTTGTCAGTATTTATGTGTGTTCTTCTATAATTTAAGACTGCCTTAGCTGGTATTGATAAAAATTGGTTTGTAATCGGAACATATAATTGCACAAATTATAGACGACTGTTTGTCTGTCTGTCAGTTTTTATATATGTTCTTTTATAACTTAAAAACGGCTTGGCCGATATTCATGAAAATTGGTGTAAAGACAAAACATGTGATTACACAAATCATAGGCTACTCTCACTCTATCTATCTATATGTCTCTGTCTGTATATATGTATATACAGTAAACTGTTAATCCATTTACAATTTTGTTTAACAGTTGACTCTGACATTATCTGAATTTATGTACAACTGCAGATTCCAAAAATTCTTCAATTTATAGACAACTACATTATCTACGAATAATATAGTTTAAATTTTATTGTAATACTACCATTTACCTCATCCAAAATAAAACCGTGACCACCAGCAGAATTGAAATTGCAAGCGAGACGAGGAACGAGAATCGAGCATCTTGACCGGGGGAGATCGAAATCGGGAACGTAACCAAGGTCGAAATAGATTGTGCGACTAAAATTGGACTAAAGAGCATGATCAGAATCGGAATAAGGAGCAGTACCGAGAACAGAATTCAGAGTGAGATTAGAATCGCAATCCACTAAGATCAAGACCGGGTTTGCAATCATAAGTGAGAATATAATCGGAATCGAGACTGAGACAAAGTGGCATCAAGAGCTGAACCAAAGACGGTGTAACGATTGGAATTATGATTAAGAACGTAATCGGTCGATATAACGTGAAGGAATTCATTCTTTGGCCACGCGAGCAGATGCACGAGCCGAAGCTAGTCATTTAATGAATTCTTTATTCGATAACGAGATGTAATGAAGACATTATAGCTATTTTTATATTATACAATTAATAACTTATTTATAACTAACTTTTGTTCGCGACTTCGACATAAAATGGATTTCTTTATTCGAATCAGTTGTGATTAAATTATTCCACAAAATTCCATATTCTTAGACGGAAAATACACCTTCTTTATTACTTTATGGTGATATAATCTCGGTCCCGCTCTTAATTTCAATTTTGATTCTGACCACAATTGAAATGATGGCTAAATAACCCATTTTTATAATGTAAATAAAATATGAGAATTGAGCCGATTAGTCAAGACCAATTAGTACTAATAACTCAAGAGTTATAAGCGCACAAAAAGACAGACAAACATAGACAACGACTGACATAGACAAACCTAAGACATTCTATCTTATAATATGTAAGGAGATATCAGATGGTCAATTAAAATTATTTTAATTCAATATACGCCATATACAAAGAACTAGTTTTGCGCTCGTCACGTCACTACGTGGATACCAACATATTCCTTCACCTTTTATGTTGGCCAACCTTCCTGTCAACCTCAGTGTCATTTCCGCTTTTGACTAGGGCCCCGTTCCCACTTTTATCCCGGTCACGCACTTGATTCTAATCCCGGTCCCACGTATAATTTCGACCCCGGCCCCGTTCTCAATTTTAGTCCTAGTCACGAATCTCGATTCTGCTCCCCGTTTTGTTTTCAATTTTAATACCGTTACCGGTCACCGTTTCGAGTTCTACAAAATCAGGGTAAATAATGGTATCAAAATAAAATATGTGTATACAGATTTCTATAAGTTAAATATTTTTTAGAATCATTGCAGTAGTTCATTTCAATAGAATAAATACGAAGTCAGGTACAAATGCTAGTAGATACTATTAGACACATAAAGAACACTAGCGTATTTGAATACAGAAATGGGTCAAAAGTTTCAAGTCAACAGAAGAAAGTTTTGAGTCTCGCGGTGATAAACATATACAAGTTGAAATTTTATTTATAAAAGATGTATTTAAAATACTGTACTTTTTTAAAAAAAGGTGAAACTATACAGGGTTTTTAGTATTTTTTGAGTACCTAATAAAAGAAGAGTGTGTCTGTAAATTCAAGATAGCATTTATTTATGTTATCGTATAAACTCTGTTATCGTACGCTTTAGTTTGATATTTTAATCAATGGCATTTTATAATGTGCAATTTACCCCTCAAACTTCTAAATGAAAATTTGATTTTCACAATTACCACCTTCTCGTCGGGTAACCAAATAATAATTTTAACTGTCTATATACCAAATACCGTTGTTATCGCATCAGATTTATTAATCATCGCACCGCTAAAATAATATCCTCCCGCGATCTTTTTATTTAAAATTGAGGAGCTTAGCCTTTAAATACTGTATTTGGGTCTAAAGCAGGATGGGGTCTGCCAACAATCATCATCATCAATGTGACGACTTGATTTAAAAAATTATTGGTCAATTCGCCCATTGTATCGTATATCTTTCTTCTCGCAAAATAATTTCGAAAAAAAGCACGTATAAGAATTGATTATGACAGACACTGAAATGGTTCTATATGTTTTTTTTAATTCTATCGCACAAATTGGTAAAATATTGTACATTTATATTGGTAATGTCATGGTAACATTAGCTCGTAAAATATAAGTCAAACAATGGGAGTTCTTATGTTATCTTTTTTTTATTAATAATGCAAATCTCATTTCACAATTGCTGAAACTGTATTTGCGTATTATACTTAAGTCTATTCATGTTTGTCTATTGAATATTTGCTCCAATTGTCAAATATATATGCGTATATATAGATTATGTATATTTGTATATATTATGCATTACAAATATTATACATAAAACTTCTAATCGTATTCCAACACGACAGCAAATAATTCGCATTGTATTTCATCTGGATTATTTGTTTATTTTTATTTATTTAAGAATGACGCAAGATCCGCTGATCGACCAAATATAAAGATTTGTATTCTGAATGAGAAGGCAATACTAAATAATAAATATGCTTCATTTCATTGTCTTTTTTTTTATTTTCGAGGTAGCAATTACCAGTCCGGTTACAAATGATAGTCAATCACGTAGATAATGTTATTATATTTTTACCGACATAGTTTGCTGGTTATCAAATAATTAATAATGATTTAAACATATTGTAAAGATGAAAAACAAACGCGCAAAGCAAAAAGTTCGAAATTATTGCAAATCATCGTATACGAAAGTGATTAGAGAATAATTATAAAATTAAGTTAACAAAATTATCTGAAAAAGCGTTAAGCGATTGCGATTTTTTTCGCAATCATTTGAGGAAATATTACTATATAGATAATACTTATCTACCATCCGAACACAGAATTTAATGAGTTAAAATATTTAATAGCTATAGGAATTTAAATTATTTGAATATTTTTCTCACTCACATTATGTTCTCGCTATACATAATTATCAATAAAAATTCACGAAAGACAGATAAATCATAATTACCTGCTACGTTCAATACGAATTGTTGGCGCAACGGTAAAACAAGGCACAAAATAACAATTTAAGCATTACAGTACCCCAGCAACGGCCACCGTATTCCGCCTGAGCAAATTAAAAAAAAATCAGCACGTTTCGCGGGTGTATAAATCTGTGGCTCGATAAATCACAGTCACAGGCGCATCGCGGCGGCCCGCGTAATTAGCGGGCGCGCGTTATTAATTCGCCGGGGCCGACGCGACGAACGCCCGAAAACAAGTGCGGACTTATCGGGGCGACCCCGGCGTTTCGGCGCGTCATTAGGTTTTTCCGCGCGATTTCTGCCGCACATCCGTATTTTAAAAATGACGCGACCCTCCGATCCGCTTGTCCGACGCATGGACGGCGCGCTCCTAATGTAGCGGACTACATGACCCGATCGAGCGGGTACGTACCGCGATCGCCGAAGCTTCGATATCGCTGGGCTTCTGGGCGCTCTCGAGTGGCTTTAACAAATCGACGGATAAAGTTAGGAACGTGCAGTGCGAACGATACTAATCCGATTTAGAGGGGCGGGAGTTTACGCCGGATCGCCCCGTGAAGGTTGAGGAGCTTCGGATCTGTTCTTAATAATGATGTGTCTTGGAAACCTGTTCCAGGAACTCGTAGAGAGTGGTACTAAATTTTCCTTTTGTTGCTGAAGTGTCAGACTTAAATCATCCGACTTCTTAGGCGCGACTTCATACAGTCTTTTCATTGGCTATAGCCAATATTTGGGAAGTTTTGCACCTCAAGCTCTGCGCGCTGGTCCAATGCTGTATGAGAAGGAATGTTTTCAACAATGAGGTTTTAACGTTGACCGACATGCTTTCTGATACACAGAGTGAATAGCTTAATTTAATTCAATGACTGTTGGTTTGTTTTTGTTATTTGTATAATTTAACAGGATTTTTTATACGTAATTTTTATGCGCAATTGCCGGTGTTAAAACTATTGTGGACTGCCCGTGCCAAGCGAACTTCCCGCCCGCTAGACCAAACAAATCATTGATTTCATACATAACTACGACTAGCTTTTTCATAATGGTGATTAAGATAAATAATATTTGACACATTATAAGAAATTTGAAAGTCGTCCGTCGTTATGCCAATAATATCCTGAAGTTAAGTCTACAAAATTACCGAATCAGAAAACTTTCAGCGAATTCTCTTCCGGTTGTTCATTTTACTGTATCTATATACAGATTCTTAAAATTAATTTTCTCCGCATACCTAAAACATGAAGAAAAAAATGTTTTCATTTTAAACTGCAACAAACATTATTTTCTTTAAGGAAACCAGCTTAAAGACGACGAGACGATTCCGCGCATCAAGAGCTTCCCTACCAACACGCAATATATTTGCCTGACGTATTTATATGAAGAGAAAATGACTCATTAAGGGTATCCTTAGTGGCAGCCCTCCTCGAATTTTGTTTAGTTTTCATTATTCCTTGTTTTATGTTAGAGTGCGCACTGCTATTCCAGCAAGTTGTACGTTTATGTTATGTATATCATCATGACTTCGATAGAACAGAAACAAAGTAGGAACGATGAAACAAATGAATTTCTTTTATTTTTATAAAAGAAATTCATTTGTCTCATCGTGGTCCTTACCACTTTCAATTTTTTTTCGATTTTTATTTCTTTTTTATTACGATATCCGCTATAACAATACGTATGTATCTGTGAAAACTTTAACTGGCTATTTATTACAATTCAAAAGTTACAATTGACAAATGGACAGTCTTCGAAAATCATAGCACAAGTTTTATACGATATTATCCTTAAAATATACTCAAATGTATATTTATAGATTATTCATTATAAAGCATACTTACTGCGGACACACCGGCAAGTATTAGAAGTCAACCCACACTTCCATACAATCTTTAAAATATACATGAACAGTTCAGAGTTTTACTACAATCAAAATATTCTATTGCTTTTACAGCAGACTGAAAAGTATTATTAATGATGAACAAAAAGGCACCGTATACCGTGGGACCTAAATAAAAAAAAAAACAGTTTACATTTTAAAATATAAATTGTGCATATTACACAAATCTGTTTGGCCATCATTATGTTCCAAAGTAGAAGCAGCGTTTAATATAAAGAGAGTTAACTTCATGATACTTTTCAGATAGAGGGTCTCGTGTAGTAAACTCCCCGCGCTGGTCTTAGGGCGATAACGATGTCCGGGACGCCTAAAGCGAAAGGTTTAATTTAAGTTAAAAGCTCATTGATCAACTGGCCCATGAACACGATCGAACCCAACACTTTTTTGATCAAGGCGACGCTCTCAAGTTACTCGCCGCCCGCTTTTCAATCTAAAATCAATAGATCATGTAAAGACGTGCCACGTATATAATGAAACCTGACTCAACGATCACAACATAATAATATTTGTATGTTGAGAATAAAACAGTTTTTCTTACACATTGTCCAGTTGATAACGGAGATCAACGTGCAACTGGCGCTGTTCCGCGACCAGCTGATCCACATCGGGCAGCCGCACGACTGCCCCGAGCTGCGCGAGCGCGTGCGCCGCCTGCGTCGCGCTTGCGTCGAAGCCACCAAGCAGACAAGCCAGCTCGTTCTACCCACCTGCAAAAAGTATGAAATTAAATGATTCAACACAATGCATAAAATAAAGGTTATATAAATAGTCAACAAATTAACACGTGTTGCCAATCCCACCAAAACTTACGTATTTTAGGTATTTTTTTGTTACACTTTTATCCTATTAGCAAAAAGATATCTAACTATGGTACAATATGGTTGTAGAACCTATAAAGCATATAATGTTTTTATTTTACGTTTTCTTAAAAAGTTTTTAGTACAACTGATTACTTCTTCCCTGCTATAAAATGATTGGAAATAATTTATTTATTTGTTTCTTTTTAATCGTTTAAAACGCACTATGCACACAATTGTAGTCTGCCGCATACAAATAATTCATTGTGGAACTAATTACACGATATGAATTTAGTCGTAATTTTGATACAGATTTACTTTTTATTTTCCGTTATGAAAATAAAAAAAAAATCATTCAATTGGGAAATTACTGGTTTCAGTTCAATTATCGACTATCGAGCTTTCCCAGATCTTGACGCTCTACGGTTCTACTAATATATTTTGATCATTTTCCTTGTGACGTACATATAACTGTATGTGCGTGCGTGCGAGCATACGTACACGGGTATGTGTGAAATAATTTACAGAAAGAGTTTTTTGGAACATTTTTAAAGATACTGTACCGAATAATTCCAAAATCCAACTACCTCTTTTACTTCAAAAACAACGTTGATTGTTGTAAACTGCATCAAGACTGACGGGATCGTTGGGGAGATATCGTGAATGGAGACATTCAAATAGGGATTTTTTCAAAGATAAATTGTTTAATTCTTGATGGATTGATGTTTGTTACTCGCTGTTTTTTTTTCTGTTTAAAAAACTGCCTTGGATGCCACAAAGCAGATCCAAATCAAACAACGTGTCCTAAAGATATTGTATTTGGAAAATTTTAAAAAAAGCGCGGTTTTTAGTACATGTAGATTTTTGAATTGTCAAAGCTCAAAACGTAATAGTGCTATATTTTTTAGTTCGGAGAGCTTGAAGAAGTATTGAAATCAATCTTTTGAGTATGATGACCTAAATAATTTATTGCAATTTTATTTTTAACACTTTTAGCTCGACCGTAGTAAGAAGTTTTAGGGATGACCAATTTTTTTAGCTTAAAAACTCATAGACAATATTTATAATTCAAGGAGATTAAAAATACATCTATGAATATAATAGCAAAAAGTCTGAGGGATGGTTTGCAAGGTCAACTGTTTTACAGATGTTTTTCAATAGACATTGATGTCATCGCGAAAGAGCGATATTTCTCCTATATATAAATATATTTTATGATAAGGCCCCGACTCTCAATTATTTATCCAAAATTTTGTGTCACATGTATTACTTGAACATATCTGAATTATATAACAATGAAAATCAAATAATCTTCAAAATAACGACCGTTTGATATCCCTTCAATAAAGAATGGTATCATAATAAATATAGAATTGCACTATTTCAGACTTTAAAACACTCCACGTGGAACAGTTTTATATGCCAAATTTTTTGTACAATTTTGTGTTTTTGTTAATATCTGTATATCATAAGTCATCATTATTTGATTTCACTAAATAAAAAAGTAACTCAGGATTTGCTTTGAAGCAAAACAGGATTTCGTATGGAATGCTAAAAATTATTTTAATTTATAATTTAACTACGTGCATTGCTAAAACAACACATGGTTGATAATCCACTTTGTTCTTTAACCAGCATTTATTTTCAGTTAAAGTTGAGATATATGTAATACGTTTATGTACGTTTCTAAGTATATAATATAAGTACATAGTTTTCTAATTTACGATACGGTTAAGCTACCAGGAATGTCTTTAAGTATTATTCGAGGCAAAGTAAAACAAACTTTGAACAAGTCATCGCATCGGACCGCTTAACAAGATAACTTTATTGAAGCGTGAAGCTCGCGGCAGCTACGGCCGGCGGCGCTGGAGGGAGGCGCGCGCGCCGCCGCGGACGGCTGTCTGGCGAGATTAATGCGCCTCCGGGGGCTGATTAATGGGCACTGTCTCGGCGCTAACGCAACATTTACATACGCACAACAGGTAAATTCTATCGGATCAAAGAGGAAATGCAGCGAGTAGCTCTCACGCCCGTACGCGGTGATCGCTTATGTACGGGAAGCTCCTAAAAGCTTCCTTTGTGAATGGGAAATAGTTTCGGCGGGAAGTCAACTCCTTGTTATTACCATCGAGGCGGAATGACGCAAAACTTTCATCATTGTGAGGATTATCTTGAACTTTGATCTTTGAGGATGGTGTTCGAGGATGACAAAGGAAAATTGACATGAAACAAAGATTATATAATATTGCGTCAGAATAAATCTACAAAATTTTCAATGAAAAGCGTGAACGAATATGGTAAATGCACATATAATCACGATCATTATATTCATTTCATTTCTTACGTTTTTCGCAAAAAGGAGCTGTGATTTTGAGGACCAATAATTTTTTTTCCAAAAGCCGATTTCAATTTTATGTAACTAAAATTTTCCCTTTCATTACCTAAAAATATCTAGAAGTACCTGAAAATTCTTAAATTTTTAGTTAATCAAACGCAAATACTACAAAATTAAATAAATTCGGAAGAAGCCAGAGAACGTAGTTTATTGTTGTTACTACATTATTTACTTAGTCTTACATTTACGGTCTAAATATTTAATGTTTATTATGAACCAAAACAAGTTCATTTTATAAATAATGGTTAATGTATAAAAATTCACGTATTATTTATTTTTGATTTGATTTTGTCTGATCTATAATTTCAAAGAATTACTACGAAATATCGCTAAAAGTACTATTGTGATTGAGGCTTGAATTAAGTCACAAAAATTACAGTTTCTGTTGTTCTATTGTGTACAGAGTACAACGCACGAAACTCTGCCGCTATGAAGTTAGCTGCAAAAGTGTCGCATTAGCTTAAAATAGGAATGAAGGGCAGAAAAAGGAAGGACATGGAAGCGTTAAACATGTGCATTGCATCATTCGCGGACAATTCAGAGAGGCAGAATTTTGTGCATTCATATTTCATGACTTTAGTCACAGTCACAAAAACAGATTGTCAATATCATTTTATTTTACTGTAGCTACTGTTAAATATTATTGTTCAAAGTTCAAAAGGAGACGCCACCGCCTTTGACACTAGTGGTCGGGTTTGGTCCCAGCCTCATTCGTAGTTCCGCCCTTAAGCGCGCTGAAGATTGTACAATACGCCTGCATGTGTTATTAAAGCAATCAACAAAACTTTTATATTTCTTTAGGTCAAGAAGATTTCTCACTAAAACTATTTGCAACAAAATAGTACAGCAGAAAATAAGAAGATATTATTATCACGTATTACACAACTTCATAAAATAGATACTATAAGCATGTTACTCTGTGTTGACAATGGTTCGTCTTCAAATAAATTTTAGGCTATCCTAATTCTCTTTTACTGTTAACTCCAAGGCATATATATATTTCTTTGGTTTCTCAGATGTCCGCTACAGCGCCGGTTCCACGTTTCTATGTAGAATGCTTTAGATTTTGTGCAGACAATATCGTAACACAACTGTAAATAAAGGATGTAAAATATGCAAAGGACTCGCTTAAGTATCTGCACATATGTAAACGAAGGCCATGATCATGGCACGTCATTTAATTTGAATTTTTTACTCATGTCATTCGATTATTCTATGACAGATAGATACGAAGGTTACGTTTTAAGTTGTTAGTTATTATTAATATGAAATAATAGCTTTAAATGTTGTTTCTTTTCCAGGTTAGTAATTTTAGTTATGTAAAGTTGTATGGTGAAGTGAAATATTGTATATAAAACATTATTTGTAATAAAACATTGTCTTTTCCAGAGAAACTCAGTTAAGTTATTTATTTCAAGAATAAATTATATAAATCACCTTATATATATATATAATTAAATGAAAACGCTCTATGTCAATTGTAAAAAAAATTTTTTTTTTAATTCTCTGCGTCTTCTAGAGTTTCGGTCACATTGTACAATGTCTATATAAAATAAAATTGTTTACACGAGACTTCTTAAGCATCGCAATCTCAGAATAATCGTCTTTAGCACTAGAGCTAGCAACCTAAAAGCTCAGTATAAGACTATCTACATTATAATCCAGTCAAATAATATAATCATTAAAGTATCAGCCGGTATTAACTCAAGTCCCAAATGAGACAAGTAATACCCAATAAAATATTATTCTCAATAAAACCATTCAAACCTACGATTAAATTTCATACGTGCGATAGAGCGCTATGATACATTTATATATGTATTGAAAGGCTTATTTTATAAACTCCATTAAATAAATAAGTTCAAATAAATTACCCAGCAATTAGAAGATAACATACTTTACACCATATGTGCAACAACCGGTCCACGGGCCGCATCTGACCTATTGTAAGATTTAAATTCGGCCCGTGAGACATTTTGAAAAACCCAATAAAAAAAAATATTACACGACTTACCCATACTCACGGAATCAAGTGAGCGAGCAAGTTTAGTGGCGGCGATCATTAAATAGTGAGGCGGCAAACATCAAAGTCTTTGATATTTGCCGCTTCACTGGCGGCGCAACAAATGATTATTGCTTCTCAGTAGTTTTACACTAGGCGATTCTAGATCATTCCTTCATTTTGCCTTTTGCCTATATAAGCGGGTGGATGGTCCGAACTTCAGTTCAGTTGTATTTGAGCTTGAGGTGATAACTTCGACAAGGGATATACTAACGAACTGCTAGTGGCGTCAATTTGCTCTGTGACTTTGTGTACGTCTTGAGTGCTTATTAATTATATTTTGTTATTACGTTTATCGAACGGAAAGTAAACGAAAATGATATTGGGTGGAAAGAAACGAAAAGTAGATGCAGAAGGTCGCCAGTTTCAACAAAAATGGACTTAAGAATTCTTTTTTATCTTGGTAAGCCTATTTGTTTGCTGTGTCCATTTCAGTGATGAAATAATTCAATATAAAGAGGCATTACTCAATTAAGCGTTCTATGCTGCACTCACTGACAGTATACATAAGAAAAGACAAACACCAGAACCTTATAGCAAATTTGGAAAAACAGCGGCAAACATTTCATAAACAAAGAACACAACTTGATAATGTTGTGAAAGCTAGTTTCATAGTTAGTTCTAAATTGGCAAAGTCATTAAAATCATTTGCCAAAGAAGAATTTATCAAGGAGAGTATGTTAAAAGTTTGCAGTGTTTTGTGTTCTGAAAAGAAAATGAATTTGAAAAAAATAATTTGTCAAGACGAACTGTTGTCTGACGAATAAAAATGACGGCTAATGATATATAAACAATATTGACTGACTGTATGGCTGGTTTTGAAATATTTTCCATAGCATTAGACGAAAGCACCGATTTGTTCGACACAGCTCAACTGGCTATATTTATTCGAGGTGCTAATAAAGAGTTTATTGTTACTGAGGAATTGCTTGCTTTACAGCTGCTAAAAAGAACCACTAGAGGGGAGGACACTTTTAATGAAGTTCAAAAGGTATTCTCAAGTTTTGGTTTGCCATGGTCAAAATTAGTTGGAGTATCTACAGATGGTGTACCTTCTATGGTCGGCTTACATAAAGGTTTCATCGAAATTTTCGAAACATCGAAATCGAAAATGCAACTGAGTTAAATGTGCAAAAAGATGATTTGATAGTATTTCATTGCATTATCCACCAACAGAACTTGTGTCTAAGTCCATTCGACTCCAGAATATTATGAATGTGGTAGTAAAAACCATCAATTTTATTCGATCCCGAGGGCTTAACCATCGTCAGTTCAATTTTTTTTTTCAAAGTTTTTGGATGAAATATCAGCCGAATATGATGACGTAACACATAATTGTGAAGTCAGATGGCTAAGCAAAGGGAAAATGCTGAAATAGTTTTACGAGTTTAGAAATGAGATAGCAGATTTTATGCAAATAAATAATAAACCACTATCTGAATTGAGTGACCCAAAATGAATTTGTGATTTAGCATTTCTGATCGACCTAACAGGCTATTTGAATGTTTTATATTTGAAACTTCAAATTAATTGCAATGTTGTACCTATCTTTTTAATTTCATTTTGTTATTTTATTAAATTGTACTATATAACATTTTCGTATTATTTATACATCTATCGCTAAAAATGATGAACACTGCTTTAAAATGCATTACTTTTGAACGCGGCTCATGAACGTTTGTCCTGCAACATGTCAAAGGTTGCCCATGCCTCTTTACACAATACACAATGAAATTAAATAACATACAATAGAATAAATTTCAAGAAAGAAATAAAATAAAACTAAATATAAGCGATAACGTCTTATAATTAAGAATTTAAAATATAGCTATCATTATGTTGTGCAAGATTTCCTATATTTAAATTGTACGTACTTCAGTAAATTATTTATCACGTGACTCTATTACAATGTTTAATTTTTGTGTACCAGAACCACTTCTAGGGATAAGAGTTCAATTAACAATGGAGCCAGGAGTTTGACCTAAACTCCTTGCAGATCTAACCCCGTTAGGGACCCATGTAATCCTCGACGAACAGTTCTGATGCATATGAGACCTGCTTATCTACCTTTTTAATAAGATCAAATACAAAAAGGAAAATTTAGTATTTCGGCTTATAAACTTAGTTTCAAATTAGGGACAGTTCCAGGAAGCCAGTGCTCATTCAAGAGAATAAACTGCTAGTCTGAAAGATAACTGTTTATTAGAAATATGCACACATGGAGGACAATATAAGAATAAATATTTAGTGTTTGCTTTCCTCTTAGTCACAGTCCGTAACTTCTTCGCCAGATTGCAGAATGCTCCTTAACTCAGCAGCTCGCTCGTTTTGATTTTCCTGCGGTCGCGCCGAGGTCAACGTCAATTGCAGCCTCTGGAGTACCGCCCGAGCAAACCACCGTTTCCAAAACCCAACCTCGTCTGTCTTCCGAAATCGACTGACTTCCTGCGCGCACGGCCCTTCTTCCGCGCACAATACATCGCTCGGCTGTATTGTTTTCCCTTCAATTGTTTTTGTGAGGACGAATGCCACTTTCTCCATTTTTTGTCTTGAGATGCTGACATAAAGCGCGCACATTGCTATATGTTATTATTACATGCAATATAAATACAAAACTTGCAAAATTAATATATAAACAATAGTAACTCAATTCACATCATGAATTTAGATAATCGTTTTAAATAAAACAGTCAAATAAAACCAAATTACCTACTAATGAATATCAATTGATCAATCAAATAAATCAACAACTATACCTTTATTAGGTCAAAGGAAGAAATAATTCACATCTCATCTAATTCATTATATATATAAACCTCTCATTTACATTGTACCTAAC
The DNA here is from genome assembly GCA_005406025.1 of Eumeta japonica. Lineage (NCBI taxonomy): Eukaryota > Metazoa > Arthropoda > Insecta > Lepidoptera > Psychidae > Eumeta > Eumeta japonica. The sequence continues at coordinate 117,714 of BGZK01000964.1, read as the reverse complement.
CAAACAAATCATCGTTACTTCATTTAATCGTCTATATCAAAATACATAAATATCACAGCCAACTCATTTCCTAAAGTCAATTATAATCATATCCAATAATATAACTAATGGTATTTATAATTTTTTCCGACATCAAGATGTGAACAAACATGGTAGCACAATGTATATATATATATATATATACATTGGTGCTACCATGTTTGTTTGTGTGTGTGTCTATATATATATATATATATAAATTTAGAATTATAGTGTAGATGTCCGTTTATAGTATAGTAGAGCCGTGAACGTCCTTTTCCTTTTTATGCATGGTTTAGGGTTGTTTTGTAAGCAACGACACATGTTCTTGACCATTTATGTGACTCGAAACTCGTCTTTCTTATAATGATTTATTTTTTATTTTCTTTTTTTTTTTACTGACAGAAAACGCGTCAGTTGAACTAAGGATGTCCGAAACAAAGACTGTTTTTTTATTATTATTTCCAACAGCACAAGCTCATAAAAAGGAATGACACACTGCGTTTCTATGAACTCGAAATATATTTTGATATTTTTTATTGTAGACCTAAGAATCCGTTTCCGTACAAAGAATATCTTCATTGACACTGAAATTAACCGACAATTGGAAGATATAAGTCATTTTGTCTAGACTAATTTTGATAAGGCCCCTGTGACTCCTGCCCAGTGTCATAAATTATCAGCATTTAGAATCACTAGCAAAAGAAAAAGTGAATTATTGATAAGTTAGTACGGAAAACCTTCCTCCAAAAAGATTGTATTTTTGACAATTTTTGATTACCAGTGATTATGCCTCAGATTTTGTCTGTAATTATGACAGAAAAGATAAAAATTGCGATGATTTATTCCGTGAGACTGCGCACGAATATATAATGTTGTTTTTTAAAGTTACGTAGCCAAAAGCAAAACCCTTATACTTTCATTCTTTCATATACTTTCATATACTTTCATATGATTTTTAGTGTACGCTATTTGGAATCTTCTCTATAAAATTTGTCTTATAGAATATTGAAATTGATATAAGTATTTTATTTCATTTTCTGTAATAAAGTTATATTTAGATGAATCAAGATGGGCTTAATTAAATCGCACATCAAGTACATATTAGTTCGAAATTTTTTTTTTTTGTAATCTATGTACAAATTCAAGACAATTCTTATCATATTTTATTTATATTTAATATATACCATATTCTTTAACAACTTTTTGCCACTACGCATGTAGTGACATAATCCCATTGCTGTAGAAATTTTGAGACCTTCTGATCAATAAACTACGACTAGTGTTGACAGTTGTCTCTTGATGTTAACCTAACACTACCTAAGGAATTCTGAAGAGATTGAAACAGGTAAAAATCTGACGGTGTAAGGTCAGGTCCATATGGTGCATGCATTAACATTTCCCAACCAAACTCTTTCAATGTATGCTGAGTGGCTAAACTTGTCTGTGGTCTGGCGTTATCATGGTGCAAAACCACACTCTTTCTGTTGATTAAATCCAGTCGTTTTTTCTCTGCTTCTTGCATCAGTCTCATCAGCTGTCGGCAGTAGAGATTCAAATTTATGGTTTTGCTTGGCGGTAAAAGCTCGCAATGAATAATGTCCTTCCAATCCCACCCTATACATAGCATCAATTTATTGCGAGTTAATTCAGTTTTCGCTATAGTTTGTGGAGCTTGGTTGTCTTTTGACCATGATCTTTCTTGTTGTACGTAATCGTTCATCGTTTTTGTCGTATTTTCATCATCAGTGATAAATTTTTAAAAGAGGTTCAATTTCAATACGTTTCAATAGAGAATCACAAATGAGTACACGTATCATTAGATTTCTTACAGTGAGCTCGTGTCGGACCCAAGTATCGAGTTATTTTGTATATCCAGCTTTTTCCAAATGGGTCGAAACTGTTTTGTGATCAATCCCAAGCTCTTTAGTTATCTTGTAAGGACTAATATATCGATCTTTTACTTTTACTACCGTACTCTACTGTTAATAGCGCAAATGGTCGACCAGTGAGGTTCATCTTAAACATCAAAATTACCGGACTGAAAACGCTTGAACCGGATTTGTGCTATTGTCACCGACCCTGCATTAGATCCAAATTTTTTGCGGCTTGTACCGTATTTTTCTCTTTTTCGCAAAAAAACTTCAAAACGTATTGAATCCCTACGTTACATTCACGCATTTTGGACGACAGAATAACAATAGAAAAAGGGCGAGACTCTGTTGTAATTTTTATTTATCTTGTTTTAAAATGTCATCTATTTAATGGTATCAAAACTAGCCAGATACAAACTTTTACTGCAATTTTTCACTTACAAAATACGAACAAACTTTTTCCTCAACCTAATATATACTTATACTACATCATATATTGTACAAAACGTTCTTTTTTACATATACCATAATCTTAAAGACGATAGATTAATACACACTGTAATTTTTATATATTTTCTCGTATCAATTCAAGCCCATACCACAGTAGCTTCAATAATATGCTTATTTACAGTAACTATAACATATAATTACTTTTTGTAATAAAGTAACATATATCGCGTTCAAACATTGGATAACACTAGATAAAATATACTACTTATTTTAAAGTAGTTTAAATTAAATCACATAGCATGAAACACGAAAACTTATCAAAATCAATAATAATATGAAGACACGTATATATTATTTTGTTATTTTTCCTTATAATTTCACTACAAAAAATATCTTCAAATAAGTATCCGCATATAAGAAAACCTTCAATAGCGCGTAGCTCTCGGGTTGTAATTAGGTACCGCGTATTTTTTTAGGACGAGGTAACGTGACCGTACTATTACATATATTTATTTTGTTCCTGATTCAATAATGTTCGTTTTTAAGATTTCCTGCAATTGTCTTATCAAATCAAGCATTTTTTTCTCAATGAATCACTATTCACCTACAATAAATAGGTTATATCCCACGTAATTTTTCTAAATGATAAAGCAGAATTCGTTGACGGTCCTTAAAAATTATTTTAACGAATCCGTACATCGTTACATTACAGTCGTATAATTCATTCTTTAATTTTTTGTTGTGTCCAAGTACATCGAGCAATAAGCAATACTTTCATTAACAATTTTATATATTCGAAAGTATTGTTGAAAAATTGAAGTACGCCTTCATTTTCTTATAAATTCACAACATATCAAATAAATTGCTCGGTCTCCCCTATAGTACCGAGAATATTCTGTTTGTTTTCATAATACAAGTTATGTGTGTACGAACCTTGATAGAATTAACCTAAACGAAAACGTGAAATAAACGCGTAAATAGCAAAAAAAAAAACATTTTCTCGTTTATTTTTTTTTTTACCCCCATTTATTTAATAGCAACCAATTTCACAATTCCACATTATTCTTTACTATATGTATAAATATACCGCTTTCTTTTTCCAATACCAAGAAAAATTAAAAGTATCAACGTGCTTGCATTGCAATATTATAGTAGCAGGTCACCAATTAATGAATCGCAAATGCAATCCTATGTATTATGAATGCTAATGAAACCGTGAGAACGAAACGGTCAGTTTTTTTCCTATTATGATATGTTTATCGTAAGCAAACGACACAATGCACAAAGTATGACGTGCTGAATCGTCTATCGTGTTAGCTAAGTATTTTTGGATGTATGTTATGATTGAAAATTCAGTAAATAATTCGTTAAATTTGACGGGAAGCAATAAATAGAAATTGATAGAAGAAGAAAGAGAGAAATGAACGCTATTTATATGACCATACACGCGCTAGCACGAAAAAGCTGAACGATTTCTATAAATCTAACCTTTGCAACATTTTTAGATCCTCTTATTTAATAAGAACTAGAATTATCTCTCCGGAATACAAAATCATTATTCTATAGCATCTTTGCAAATAAAAAACATTTTCATATTAAAATAAAATAAAAAGTTTCACTACAGCTGCCTCGCATTTCGAGAAGTTGGTCGCGTTGAAACGCTCCAAAAAATATGTAAAAATTAAGCGGACATTGCATCAATACTGTTACGAAACTATCACGGGGATATATATGTATTATATATGTTTTTGATAAACCAGACTTAATTCTATAGATGATTGTCAATCGAAAACAATTGTTTTTAGAATTTTCGTCTCACTGTCTATTAAAGCATCACACCATAACCACCACACCACTGAAAACAATTTAAAAAAAAAATCTCAATTTAGTGGTCTTAGAAGTTTATGTTGAAATAGAATTCACAATTTAAATGAATCCATGTTCTTCTACCCTCCGGTAGAGTCTAGTCAACAAATTCAAAAACGTGTTAAATACTGATAAAGCTCTTAAAAATATGAGCGATAGCTCATTCAATTCGGAAGTATGTCTAGAAAAATGTGTTCAAAGGATTTTCAAGCACGGTAAAAATTGCAAAAGTTATTAACAAATTATGTTGCAAAAAAACCGCATTTTGTTTTTTTGTTAATATAACTGCGAAACTATTAACGTTTAAGATATTAAAAAAAAAAACATCTTAAAGTGGAGGAAATTTCCATTAAAAAACTCTTAGATTTCGGAACTCTATCTCCATTACTTATAATTTCAATTTAACGCTAAAAATAGGGCTCCGCGCGGCCGTCACAGCTTGCGCGCACCGCCTCTAAAGTGAGCCCGCCACAGAAAATATTTTTTTAGAGCATTAAATATTAATTGAAAAATTTGAATTAATTGTACACTTGAAAGAATAATATCCCATCGAAAAAAAATTAAGTTCATTTGTCAATAAATTAGGCTATTGTTAATATACAAAATATTGGCAGGTCTCCTTTTTCATTTAAGACAATAAAAAATGTTTCAATAATTGGTCTATAAATTTTTCGCTTCTTAGAGTCCTTCTTACATATATACTTAATAAGATCATGTCATAAAAGTGTGTAGAAATTGTTTATTTTGTTTATTGTAATTTTTTTAAGTTAAGAAAAAATGAAATTTTAAAAATTATTGTTAAGAACTTTTTAAAGCATTTATCAATGGTTGCTTTTGCATCAAGTACAGGCACTAACTGATGTAAAAAAAAATTTACATCATTTATTTTGTGAATTGTTTATAAACAAATGGAGTACTTTAGTATTTAAAAAAAAATTTACTATGTTGTCTTTTGAAAACAATGATTAAAAAAATTTTCAAAAAAAAATTTAATTGTTTATAATTGCTTTTTTTATATTAATAATATTTTAATAATTAATTAAGGTTTTTTTCTTTTACAATCATTATTGGCATTTTTCAATATATTTATTAAAAAAAAGATTTTTTTGTCAACAAATTGTTAATTAAATTAAATTGTTAATTAAATTAACAATTTGTTATAAACAATTGTTAAATATCATTACATTTTTTTATAATACAGAAAAAAACAACAAAAACAGCCTTATATTGCAAAATGCCGGAAAATTTTATTTTTATAGACATTTGAAATTTTACGCCGTACCGCGAAATCTAAGCAGCCACTTGATTTGTCAAGCCATAAAGTGGCAATTAATTTTATAAACAAATGTCCATAATTACTAATTAAAAATAGCTAGCGATTTGGTTTTGAACTTATTTCGAAGATAAATTAATCCTCTCTAAAAATGTCCTGAATGTCCATAGTCGATCTCATAGTTTATTAAATGTATAGCTTCATTCTTAACAAATTAAGTGGTCCAATCTAACTGATTTTTTTTTTTGAGATTGAAAAGCTATAAAATGTAAGCAATTTTGTTGTCGAGCTCAGAGAGTTCTAAAACAGCAGATAGTCTAATCGACAACTTCAAAATCGTGTTAATTCTTGATAAAGGTTCTAAAAATATGCGCGATAGCTCATTGAATTCGGAATGACGTCTAGAAAAATATATTAGTACGATTTTACTGCACAATAAACATTGTAAAAGTTATTAACCAATTAAGATGAAAAAAATGTATTTTGTTTTTTGGCAATTACTCAAAAACTATTGATATTTCAGAAATTTAAAAAAGAGATTCATAAAAAAAGAACTAAAAAAATTCTTAACAAAAAAAAATACAAAATACATCTGCGAAGTACAGATATCATATTCGATAAATTCATAAATAATATTGAATAGATCCAGAACTTATAAGCACGTATCCAACTATCACGCTTGACCTGATATTTCCATACATTTCCCCCATTAGACACTAATAATAGTCTATTTACGTACAAACTACGTATATAGACCTCCGGGTAGAATAATTGAATAATCGAATAAATTAGTCCTTCCGCAGGCCATTTCAAACGACCCGAAACCATTACGAATGGATTTATTTATATATAATACCGTTTCATCGGCTTTATAAACAGTTACGAAATTATATTGCTTTCATTTTACTATTAACTTCAGTACGGCGATGTGTATGTTTCATACTGTTCAAGTTTTTAAATGCTGTGATCAAATTGAAAACGATCATTGCATGCCTTAAACGCGGGCGTAGGTATGCTTCTACTGTCGCCTGAAAATCCCGTGTAATCACGATAACTAAAAAACTATTTAACTTTTAAACTTAATTTATTTTTTAATCTCATCACTTATCGATTGGAAATAATTTTATTGAAAATCATAGCTTAATATTATATTGATTAACTGTAATTGAATTTTTTAACTCACAGTTATTCATGTTTTGATCTGTCATTGCGCTTAAATATCTGAAATGGGGATTGAAATGAATGTTTTATGTTTTTGTAATTGCCAACAGATGGCAGTAGTAATATAAAAAATAAAATAACTACAGTAGAACCTCAATAATTCAAACCTCGGTAACTTAAAAACCTCTATAACTTCAAAAAATAATATGTTCCCTTTCCATCAGAGCCCAAAACCTCTATAACTTAAAATACGCAACCTCTATAACATAAATAAGTAATCTCTGTATTGGCCCTCAGAAACTTAAAGAAATGTTTCCACAACCTCTATAACATAAAATTGTTTGTCAATGAGTCATTTTGAAAGAGTGCAAAACAAAAGGTTTCGGTATTTATTGCTTGCACGTGTTTACTAGTTAAATTGTTAATGTGCAAAAAGGTTTCTGTATTTATTGCTTGCACGTGTTCACTAGTTAAATTGTTAACGTAAACAATACATGTCACCTATTGTTTGCTTCTTCGAAATTCTTTAAAGCTTTGCGGCGGTTAGCCTTGAGACATAAGTAAGCCTTGGATCATAAGTTTTTGATCATTGTCCTGGAAACATCGCTTTACTTACTGTGTGATAAAACTGGCTTAAAATGAGTTCAAAAAGAAAACTAACAACACTTACATACGTTGATAAAGGGTGGAACAAGGGTACATACATACATATGTACATACCTACCTCTATATTAACCTATCCCTAACATAGACCCTTGATAACTTAAAACCTCTATAACTTAAAATATTTTGTGTTTCCCTTGGACTTTAACTTATCGAGGTTCAACTGTATTTTCGCCCGATGATCGCTGTACGATTTAGTGCAACTGTTTAACTTTAAGTCGCTTGCGCAGGGTGCCCGGGTTCAAATCTGTCCTAGAATTTTCTTTTATTTATTTTCAATTACTTTCAAACGTTTTAATCAATTCCAAAGTTATTTTTAATGTAATTAGTGACTTCGGGAAAGTTTTGAAGAACTCCAAAAAAGGATTTTTGGTGAAAAGCTCATATGTTATCGTTAACCTCTAATTTAAATAACATACGTATGTCACGAGCACTTAAGGCATGCACATTTGGCTTTACGAAATTACTTAAATCCACAACGAAATACATTCTATTTATTTTTATGGTAGGGCGAAAAAAACTTTTTAAAAATTGCCTTCTTTTTATACATTTATTTTTGTGATTTTTTGAAACATATTTATCATTTGTATCAACAATTGTCCTAAATGTTTGCTTTGATTAATCATTAAACATGCAATTCATTTCTAAATATGAAGACTCCCTTGTAACAGAGTCAGCGTGAAATCAATATCAGTGAGACTCAAATCGGTATAATATGTTAACACTAAGCGGAATACACCATTGCAGGTAATACTTTCGGCGCTCCTGAAACCTCCATAGATGAACTTCATTGCACACTTTTCAAATGCCTTCTCTGCAATGTGCACAGGACAAGGAAATTGGTATGCGGTCGCCGTCTATCAGGAATTCATAATTTCTACGTAGACTGTTTATCCGTTTACAAAAAAAATGAAAAGAACTTGCCCTGAAAATGTTTTTTTTTTAATAATAATAACACAGTGCTAATAAAATATTATTTTTAAATCAACGCGAAGAAATGGGTGGTCTGTTTTTTTTTCAATTTCTATCAAGTTAAGGAATAATATTGGCCAGATTTAATCTCAAGTACCTAGGTGACCTCACTTCGCTCTACGAATTATAACTCGATAAATATAATCTAAAATAAATAAAATCGATTACTTTTTTTTATAAAATCGATTTGCTCTAGTGCATCAAGAGAACAAAAAATAAAATAGAAATACCTACTTCTATGTCATATTTCTATTTACATATCTAAATTAAAGTATTAAAAAAAAAGCGGCTAAGTAAGAATCGGTCTCACATACGAAGGATTCTGTATCATCGTCCAATATTGAACACAAAAAAATCACATTTCTTGTATGTGAGACAAACTCATTTTTGTCATTAAAAAACTGTTATCGCTATTCATCGACACAGATCGTGATCAGTTCACTAATTATAAATAAGTTTATAGTCGCAAGAACAATTAATTTTTATTTTTCTTTTATTTTTATTATTGTTGGTATAGCGGCCATTGTAATAATACATACTCTATGAAAATTTCAAGTGTCTACCTATTACGGTTTAAAAGATACAGCCCTATGACGGACAAACGGATGGACAGTAATAGCTTTCCATAAACACCCTTTGAGTACGGAAGCCTAAAAAATAACTAATGTAGCATTAGATAAGCGTGTTCTGTCTATTATATAACAATTGTAAGGGTCAAATTAGAGTTTTGGCATAATTATGACTTTGGCATAATATATACACATAAATTAACACGTTAATTTACCTAATTTTTTCAAGGGGTTCTTGAGATAAGTTTTGAGGAGTTAGATTGTTTATAATTTTCAGCTTTTTTAAAATGGTAGTTTAGACATCTTTAAGTGGACACGTTGTTTAACATATTTTAACAATAACAAAGTAAACTATTGATCTTCTCGGTGTAACCTCAAACACCCTCAACCAAAGAAAAAATACTGTCATTGTCAAAACAATGCCGTTTTGTTTTTATTGAATGTAGAACTCATACTAAAATAATTTACTAGATGGCATTGGCACCTGTTGGAGAATCTTATGACTTCAAAAAATAAGACAAAATTGCTATTTTGCGGTCATCGTATGTATATTATACGACCAAATGAGAGAATTAATGGCAAGTAATAAATAAATGAAAAAAAAGAAGCGTGTAGAAAAACGAACAAAAATAATTAGAGAATCAAGAGTTCAAGAGTGCAAAATTTGAAGAACCGGGCACTTCTAACTCGAAGTTGAGTAATTACCCAAACTAAGCTATTAAAACATAATGAAGCGCGACAGAATTATCACTCTATTCTAAAATTTTTCATAATAATATTTTATGCCTAAAAACACAAAGAAAAAAAGTTTCATTAAAAATAAAACCTAGCTAGATCCATTTATCATCCTCGAAACTCCCTACATAATAAACGTCATTAAAATCATTGGAGCCGTTTCCGAGATTCTAATTATATACATACATGAATGTACAAGAATTGCTCGTTCAAAGCTATTAGATTCTGACTCAGAATCACATGATTATTTGATGGAAAATAAATCTGATTCTAAACTAAAGTAAAAATATAATTCCACATAAATACGTTATCATGACTTCACCATGAAAAAGATATTGTGGTACACGTACCCCAGTTTGAGAAACTCTAGGTCAACTATGTAGATTGGGACCAAGCGTTTAGTGTGCACGCTACCTACTGGTACATTAATAAAGGTTAGTGGACTGAAATAGTCCGTTATCAAATACATTTCTAGAAAAAGAGCAATTTATTTAGGTCTGACTCGATGCTTTCAAAATGCTGAAGGAGTGTTTACTCCTTTAGTGTTTTGGTAGCATCGTAAATCTTACATTACCGTCAAAAATGCGGAGAATATAACATACTATTTTTTTTTTAATGAGGGAAAGCTCCTACGTTCTTTTGGATTAGAAACGTTTACTTATATTATTCGAGATATTGAAAGTAAATAAAAAAAAAATCGCTGAACCGGCGTGCGACACGAATGGCTCTAGCGATCCTTCCAAAGGATGCGAGTGTTGGCCGAAAAGAGATGTGGAAGGAGGTGCGTAGTACGCGCCTCCTTCTACACACTGTGTACATACACTCGTCGCGCCGCGTGCGCCGTCCGCACGCTACATAGCCGTACGCACGACAATCATTTACGATATGCGCCACACGCAAAACGCTCTAACCCCTTTACACTCCGGCTAAATACGAAGAGTCCACATTTGCCTCATATCAGTTGCTTTGGACCTCTGTTCCGACACAGAAAGTCAGTCAAATACCTAAATCTAATAAATCGGATGTTACAAATATTTTATGTATCGATCACTGTGTGAACATAATAAACAGCATCATCATGACACAAATATCTCCACGAAGGAAGTAATCTTAATTTTATAACACGAGTCACAAACTTTACATTGCATTTATTGCCGGGTCGTCCACATATTACGTCACACCTTTTTTCACTATATTTTACCCTCCCTGTCGCACCTGGTCACATGCACATCGACCCCCCCTACAAATATTATGTCACACCATACAATCACCACCACCCCCTTTTTTGAATCTACATGCCAGCTCTAGAATACAATTTACTAAAAACTCATAGTTTTTTAAAAATAGTTTATTATTTAATTTATTGCAACAATTACTATTAAATAATACTCATAATATTTCTTATAATAATACATATTAAATAAATATCAAACGCCACTAACCTCGAATCGATAAACATACTATGAAAAATTTTTTTTTTGAATTCATGACTGAAGTGTGATGTCACACTTAAAAAAATCTCCGGGCCCCCCATGTCACAGTTAGTAACGTTCTGTCCAAACCCGAGTGCGTGACGTAATATGTGCACGACTCCTGGTCAGATTTCATTAACACACTTCATTAGTCTCTTATAATTGATAAAAATATGCTTCAATGTACTTGGAAAGCAGTTAGAACGGTCCTTTGTACATCTCCATACAAAGTTTAATATTATCTCGTCTAAAAGAAATCTCGTCTTTGCTTATAGTAATATCAACGTCAGTTTCTTCTGACAGTTCATATTACTATAAGCAAAGACGAGATTTCTTTTATATTAATAAACATTTTTAATATCGCTATTAAATAATGTAAATGATTAAACATCTTAATTTATGTATCGTAAGGGCATCGAGCGAAAGCGGAGCAGAACAACCTCAGCTGGTGCTGCTGTTCTTCATGGCACAGCTGTTGCTGCGCGAGCTGGCCGAGTGCCACCGCCTCGTGCAGCTTGTGCCCATGGACATGACTTCTTACTATGGTGAGTAATCATTGTACGTTAAACTCAAATACTCTATAACATATTCTATTTAATTGTATATGCTAAGTCAGTAGGTGTATTTTCATCCACCACATAAATGTGATGTGCAAAGCGTTTAATAATTACGTGTTAGTGATACGTCTTTTATATTTGTAAATATTTTCATTTCTTTATGTTATTCATGAATACTATGTCCGTAAGCATAGAAATGTCTAAGCTTAACTACATAATTGTATATATTTTCCTAAGGCGCGATTCACCCTAATAGATATCGGTCTGTATAGATTGTTTCAAGCACATGCATTTAATGATAGCTCGCCGCCGGCGACATAATCACACCACGTACACCTATTAAGATTTTAAATTAGACGGACGAAGTACACGGTGTAAGTCGATGAAGTCGTAAATTTCTTAAAAACATTTTCATGTAATAGTATTATTACTAATTGGGAATATTTGTCAAAAGCTAATGCAAAATTCAATAAGCAATGTACATATGCAGTCTCTCAAATTATTACTTGTATTTACAGAAAATTGTAAAATACATTTTATATACCTATGTATATATATAAATATATTTATCTTTATATAAAATTGGGTATTTCTACTACATAGATTTTAGATAACATGTGTATTTTGTATCATTCGTCTATAATATACTATCTAACCTAACTCATAAAATTAATGGATTCAACAGGCAATGGATAGGTTATATTACTCGTAGAATCGATAACCATTGAGGAAGAAAGGTTGTGTGGCGATCACACATAGAATGGTTCACCACAAAACGGGCTGACGACCGTCGCTCGATGGTTACAGATGGTCCACAACCGTTCATCGTAGCTACGTAGAAGCACCTTTACATTCAACAGTGTTTGTTGTCCAAACAACAAAAACAATAATAAACCATACAGATAAAATTGTTTCAGCTTGACATTTCATTTCATTGTAATGAAGTATTTAGTACGAAAAAAATATGCAACGTAATTATTATTTTTTTTTTGTCACGAAATCACTAATACTTCTTTGTAGATCTCTCTCTAGATATTTTCAGTTTCAAACTTTCTTTATGGTACGCTAATTTCTATTCGAGGCACGTTACTAAGCCAATCAGTATATATATTGTACAGGACTTCTATCTAGAATAGCCTCACGTAAGAAAAGTACACGTATAGATTAGTCTAAAATCAATTACCTAGGTAGCAGAGAACTTCGTTGGAGCGGAGAAATTCTTTTTCTTAGAAAATAGATGTGTAAGAGATATTTTGTTAATAAATAGGATCTATCGCTATGGCAAAAGAAATAATAATGGAAACAGTGCAGTTTTTTATTAAAAAGATCTAAGGTGTCTGTGTATTTTTAGAAAAAAAAAATGTTGTAAAGCATGTATAATTATTAAATTAAAACATTGATATAGTTTAAAGCATATGTCAAGGAGTTTTAATAACCTATATCATATTATTCATTATGCTATTTTCATTTTAGAAGTAGTCAAAGTCGTCTTACTTGAATAACACAGGTGTAAATTATTGCGATGCTTAACGTTAGTCTGCGAGTGAAGAGGCCGATAAGCAGTTGCTTATATTTCTAAAAAATAACAAAACGAGTCACAACAGAGTGCGGAAAACGAATTTTGTGTACTGCGGGTAATGTACAGGCAGCGAGGCATGCAAATACGAACAAACAAAAAAATCCATCAGCTTCAATCTCCAAATATTTTAATGCCATTTTAAACATTATATGCTGCGAGCTATGGTGCCGTAGCCGAGTTTTTTTCGTAATTCTGCAACAAATCGTAAAATTTTACAATTTATAATGAGCACTAGTATGATCACTGATTATATATACTGCGGCAAAGTGACCACTATCAATCATAATCACTCTCATACGTATGTATAAAAATGTAATACTGAGTTGCGATTGAGCAATATGGCGCTCAAAATTGAAGCTATTAAGTCACACTGTGTGCAACATTTTCAAAATTAAGTAAATGACTCTTTTTTTCAAACTACAATAACAAAACAACACACCGAACTAACTAGTTTCAGAAATATAAACAATTTTAATATAACTCTTTTTCTACATATGCGCATTTGACTCATCATCTCCTATATACTTATTACATTTCAATGGTATTTTGCTTCATAAGAACTTCAAGGAATTTCATTCGATATTTGAAACACATTGCCTCAATCATACGACTATATGTTTTACATGACAGCCGTTTTTCATACATCATGATCTTTCCCGAAATCTCAGATACCGTGTTTTAATTTTGCTTTGGTGTGAAAATAGTTATAGATAAACATGCTCTTACATGACAAAATACATGTTAGATCTGGAGAAATATTCGTTTTACAGGGTTGTCCTTTTCCAAATTTAGAAGATACGCTGTGAATGTGGAAAAACCCGTAACTCTTCAGTTTTATAGAGTTCCGAATCAAAAGGGCAAAAATGGAAACCTTATAGTTTCGTCATGTCCGCCCGTCCGTCCGTATGTCACAGGCATTTTTGTCAAAAACTACAAGATGTATATTGATGAAATTAAGAATATAGGTGTCTCGTATAAGACGCTACTTAGTTTCGTGGTTAAATAACAAAAACTAATATTTCTAGGGAGCCACTCCATACATGAGACAGAAGCAGAATTTTTTTATTGAGCAAACATCAACGTGTGACACTTATTTCGACGGACGAAAATTGCTTAAAACACATCAAGGTTTTTTAACAATTTTTTTTTGATTATATGAATATTTTCCGGATTCGCATAACAAGACAGTAGTTTTTACAACAGGAACCAAGAAGAATAAACGACATTAGCACAGACTACAGTAGAAATTAGAAAGGCTGCAGATGAACTGTTCCGACTCTCAGAATGGACGTCAAAGCCTGCACCAAGCAAAGGAAACGAAGAACGAAAGAGAAACAAAAGGAACATACCTTCCCCACTATATTTATTGACACACTATAGTATCTATTACCTATCCCGAATCCAGTTTCTGGCTAAAGGTTGCACGAATACCGGCTGGCTCTACACTCCCGTCACTCCTAATCCAAGCTAGAACCTACACTCCCCCCGATATTTACGCTCCCTTCGGTGTATCGGGACTTGTCCCTTTCAGTCATTGCGACTGGCTGAAGGTTGAGCGATGATGATGATGATGATGATGATGAAAGAATCCCTTTTAAAGTAGCTGAAATTGTCTCCCCCTTAATGAATACTTAATGAAGATGCTCAATGAATACTTTGAACAAAAATTATTTTGAATATGATCGAATATACCGTCTTTATGTTATTGCCGAAAAATTGCGCTTCTTTATAAAAGGATGTAAGTACTATGAACATACTTTTTTTGCTGGTACCTCTTAATTCACACTAGTTTAAGAGTAATACTTGATATACCTATTTGTTTCTCTAGTTATAAGCAACTAAAGTGCTTATGTCCATTATGTGAGGGAAACAGAAAAACCTGTAACAACGAACTTTTTTCATGTGTAATGCATTTCTTTGTAGTAGCGGCTTGGAAATCCTACAGTGAGCATGGTCCGACATGCTCTTAGCCCCGGTATTTTGTTGTGTTACACATATTATGCAAATAATAAAAATTGATTTTGAAACTGTATTCTCTAACTCTTGAACAGTATATATTGATTTTTTTTTATTTTAATGATGTATACAGTCTGTATAATTCTTAAGTAACGCTACTTCTTAATCTACAGTTCCACCGTCTGTGGTCAATTCAGTTAAGCTACATCATTCCTTAAAAGTTCTGTCATTTATACGTTTAAGGTTATTCATTAACTAGAATTTCTTTTTATTGTTGTACCTTACAAAAATTACAGGTACTTACAGTACAACGCACGGAACTCTGCCGCTGTGAATTGTCAGCGAATGATGTAATACGCAGGTTTAACACTCCCCGACCCTTCCTTGTTCTCCCCCGCATGCCAGTTTTACGCCATTGTTACGCTTTTGTGACTAGCTTCACAGCGGAAAAGTTTCATGCGTTATACTGTAAAATCGGAAATAAAATTAATCAAACGAATTTAATAAGATACTTGCATACTTTTCATCGTCGTTAAAGGTTATAAACAAGCAATTCGGTTAAACGAGGCCTATTCTCCGAATCCATCCCTCCGTTTGTCACACGTCACTTGTATCAGTAATGCACACTTTATGTGTTTGTTAATTTGTACCTTTAATCATATAGCAGATGTAATTGTAACGGCGATTTCAACTACCGCCGCGTAAGCCTGCACCTCTAATTTCTTGTACAGTCGCAACGGAGAACGGATTTCTTGCGGTGTGTGGGCAAAATGAAGGACAGCGTTTCGATGATCAGACTTCTTTGTAACAACACGAGCTTCATAGGTGCTGCTACAAAGACCTCGGTCGGAGTACAACTGCGATGAATGCACTTTTCTTTTTTTTTTAGTTTTCTCCTTGCGGGTGAGAGAGATTAAAGGCTTATGAGGTGTGTCCTACTTTCACGGATCAAAAGACCCCGGAAAAGCTTGATGTTGGCTTCCGCTGTCAGTCTAGGGGCTGTCGTCAGCCTTATCGGACGCGACCAGTCGACATGAAGGTACCGCAGGCCCTAGTTGGTGTGAGCATCCAGAGGAATTGAATCCTATTTTATCAGCGAGACTCGAGAGTTTCCGTCCGTTTTTGTTTGTAGTGAGACACTTCCATTCAACGTTTTTATTATTGAAATCTGCGAATAGGATGACTGCATCCCCTAAGGAGAATAATGATTCTAGGTTGCTCCGAAGCAACTTCTTAGTTGGGGATAAGTAGACTGAAGCTATGATCAGGATACTGTGTCCTCTCATAGCCAGTCTGCAGACAATAGCTTCTAGGTTAGTTAGCGGAGACGTATCTATCGGGCAACAGTAGAGTGTGCGTTTGTAATATAGTGCGGTAGGGCCTTCTGGAGCATTCCATATGTCAGTACGTATTTGTACGTAGTTTGGTATTTTGCATGCTACGCGTGTTTTCGGCTTTAAAAAGGTTTTTTGTATTACAATGATATCTAAGGAGTACTTCTTTACACACACACCTAGCTCAATTATATTGTTACTTAAACCGTGCGCGTTAAAAGAAAGCAGTGACAGATTTTTAGGTTTAAGATGCCCAACGGTTGGGGGATCTTTGCACCTGGGTGCTTCTGGCATTATAAAGATTCGAGTTTGGCCAGCAGGCCCTGATGTGCCTGGATAACCGTTAATCGGTCGTCTCCTGTTCGGGCCCGATGCTAGTTCTACGAATCCAGCGTTTTTCACTACTCGGAGGGCCGACATGATCGTTTTGATGTCGTTTCCGAGGGGCGTGCTCTGGTTGGCAGCTTGACTGTTGGATGGTGGCGGAGGAAGTACGCAGCGGGTGGTTCCTCTTGCCGATTCCAGTGTGGCTCCCGAGGGCTGTTTCCTACCCCACGCATTGGTGGAGGGCGCGATAGTTGGGCGGAAAATGTTTCCGGCAACGTCTCCTTGGCGTTTTTTGCCTAGGGCGGGGAAGTTGATATTGTCAACTGAGGGGGGAGCTCTATTGGTAGATCGACTTTTGTTCGTTCGACTTATTGAATTTGGGCACTTTGGGTCAACCCCTGTAGTCGGTTCTGTGGTTGTTGCCACACAACGCGCACGAGGGCTTTTCTTCTCACGGCCACGTGACCATATTGCTGGCAACGGTGGCACTGTCCTGGCCCTCCTCTCTTGTGAGGGACCTCTACGGTGACGCCGGAGAAACCGCATACTTTCGAGAGTTTATTTATAAATGTCTTTAATGTTGTTGGCCTTATTAAGGACCGCCAACACTAGTCTTACTGAGGTGCCGTCTTTTCGATGCAGTCTGTGCACCGAGTGGACGGCGTATCCTTGGTACGCTAAGTCCGTCATCACTTCGTCAGTAGGGAATTCGACGAGTATACTGCGGATTACGGCTTTAACTTTGCACTCCTCATCCAGCGGGTGAGTGTGGAACGCTATGTTATTGCTTATCAGATAGTTATTTAACCATCTAAAGTGAATGATCGTTGGTACTGTTATTTTAATGCTGTCGCCTAGGTTCCTAGCGCTGGTGTATTGTATTTTCAATCAGTCGCACGCCGATGATACACTCTCCATTTAGTTTTGTCCCTTAGTTACACTGGGGGAGGAGGTTTAATTTTGGGGGGGTTGTCAGCCTATTGCCGGTCATCTTATTGTTGACGACATTAGCCCCAGCAATCGCCGGCGATACGGCGGTCGCTTCTCGGGCTTGAGGTGTGTCGATGAAGGCCGATAAATCCTTGAAATTTATCGGGACCCTCGGGACCAGTTCTGTCTCCATGTCATCACTGTTAGTCTTGGAGACACGCCGTCGTCTAGTTTTTTTGTTTTTGGTTTTGCGCGGTTTCACTAATTGGAACTCTTTTGCATCGTCGTCCGACCCTCTGATGGTCGCGTCAAATACCTCCGAGTCGTCGGACGATAGAGCACTGCTGGCCGTTCTTTTCCCACTAGCGGACGGTGACGGTAAGACTATGGGGCTTGAGTTGTCTAGAATAACGGACGCATCAATTCCACTGCAATTTATAGAGGAAGCATACGCCTGCACATATGGGTTGCATATATTTTAATCGAAGGTTCGTGACCATGCACTTTGAATTTTTCACGTTGTCGTACCTTAACGACCGCCTCGGTTCTCGGCCTCTGCCCGGTCCCCCCTATCTAAGCACAATTTTGTATGCAACTCATTTGCGTATCACAATGATTTCGTATTTATAATTAAAACACGACAAGACATAAGCGAAACAAGGAATATTCCAAAAATAGACAAAACATATAATTTCTTACAACGAATCCCTACTCGGGTAATAAAAACACAACTATTCGCATTATTTAATTGACACACACAATACAATAAAAACACAAAAGAATTCTTCACCTAGTCCGTTTTATAAAACAAATAATAAATACATTTGTTTACAAATTATCGCTAAGAGCGCGGCTGTCCGTAACAGTAATATTAAATCATATTTCTGCATTTGTTATATTTAATGACGTAAACAGACATTAATTTTATTGTATTCCATCAAATATTTCCTCAAACCTTATCGGATATAAATTATTAAAAAATTTAATTTTATGTTATTATTAAATGTCCTTTACCTAACGTACACTGAGCTAGCGTGGAGGATTTAAATCAAAACGGCTTAATATAAAATAAGTGGAGTGGAGAAAAAAACAAACTTGATACAATGTAGTCAAAATAATGTAATTGTTTTTATTTCATTTTACTTAAAATTTAATAAACACCAAATGTCAATACATTCCAATTCAACATAATACATGAATAAGGTACTTTCTATAAAATTTTTATTCAAATATCCTAATTATATTATGGTTCAATATGTTTACAACAGGTTTTAAAATCTACAAAGTGCAATATTTGGTGGCGATTGATTGATCGAAAGGCATACTACAAAAATAATAAATAAATGCGTCGATATTTACCGAATTGTTCTGGAGAATTTTTTTCACACAAGAAGTCTGTTTGTTTTTATTTCGAAGCACATTTTATAGCTCTTAGCGTATTACTGCGGCGGACCCATCTCTCTCTCGGATAATATTTAAATTCTTTTCTGCTTTGTGAAGTACGAATGCCATTTTCCCGTCTTTCACATTTAAACTTTCATGTAAACGACGAGACGAATTCGGCGTGAATCGTGTACGTACTCTGGATACCTCATCAGCATAGGCAATGAAGTTTTTGTCTTTGCCATCCCGAAAGGAAACCCTGAACTTTTATGAAAAAGTTTTAAGGAAAATAATTTACGTCGCATCTGCTTGGGCGGAATTTATAGTGAAAAGTTTTGAAGCGTCTTCGACACATTTAGCGAAGAAATAAACTTAGCATTACTTACTGTATTACACAGTATATTTCATTCTAGTGCTTCATTCTTCAAATCCTAGGCGCAATTAGAACTAAATTCTATGGTTTCAAAACGCAAAAATTCCTCACAAGCTCAACGGTTACACAAAGCAAAATACTATATAGAGAGATTCATTTCCTTCTAAAAATTTGATGCATTATAATAGAATTAGAAAAATAAAGTCTTCAATTTATCAATATGAAACCTAAAATGAAGATTTGACAAGGTTACATAACTATTGAATACCATCGTCAATCGCTCAAAATTCAGGCAGTCACAGTGATTGATACCGACAAATCCCGGTACATCGAAGGGAGCGTAATTATATTAGGGGAGCGTGGGTACTACTCTAGATTAGGAGTGACGAGAGTGTAGAGTCAGCCGTTATTCATGATGCAACCTTTAGCCAAAAACTGGAGTTGGAATAGGTAGTATATACTGTAATATGTAGATGAACACCGCAAGATAAAGTCTCCTTTCCTAATTTCGTTCCTCTTCGCATGGTTTCCACTCTTCCATTCTTCTCGTTCTTCACTTGGGACAGAATTTTCAGTGCCCATTTCTGTAAGTTGATACAGTTCAACCGCAGCCTTTTTCTTTTCTACTTTAGTCTGTACTGATGTGGTTCCTTCTTCTTGATTCCTATTGCAGTAGTTCACATCGTGTCAAGAAAGTCGTTTTATATATAAATAAGGTTATAAAACTATTAGAGACCTATACATATTATTAGAACACAATAGTGATCTACTATTGACGATAATTTACTGCGAGAAATAAATCAAACAATAAAATATGATATGTAATAATATATATAAATAAGTATATTCAATATAAATTAAATATTTTATCTCGGGTCGAATTCGTGATAGCTTTAAGCAGTAAAGGTTTAACTTTCGACAGTAAAATTTACAAAGAATAAGAACTTAAAAAAAATACTTTAAAAAGTTTCATAACTATGAAAATTTAACTTTCCGCCCAAGATATTGTGTTAAATTCACCCGCAATAAGTAGAGCGATAGTTCAAATATGATGAATATTGATTTTGATTTTGGTCACGACCCTGTCTCTTTAATAATCGGTAATTTTCATTATCTGAAGTTTTTGAGTTTGCTTTGCGAATTCTTGTTTTGACAAGGTGCCGGATTTGGTGTTGAGCGTATCTTTGCTTCAATAATTTAATGTTTATTGAAACCGAAACGAAATTAAAAGAAAATTATTGAAATTCAAAATTTCATAGAAGTCGGGATAAAAATAATCGGACGCTTGAAATATTCAATTTTAATTTGTGACTAGAAATATAAATATTGGAGTTTCATATTTTCTACTTCAGTAGTAACGGTACTCCTATCAAAACATTTTTCCAATGTTTGATTATTTTGAAAGTAATTTCCAAGAATCCTCTCATATTGTGTATTAAGATTTGTAAGATGTCTAATACTCAAGCATTCAGACAGAATTTGTCTGTTGGAAATTCATTTAGGTAGCTTCAGTAGTACCTATTTGATGATTATTTATTAAAATAAGTATGATCAAGGTATTTCTCTTCAAAACTTTGAAAGACTTAATAACCCTTTCGAAAGCTAAAACTCAACTACATATACTCTATATCGATTCAAAGTTTACAATTTGCAGTCTGTGTTAATTTTTTATTCCTAAGATATGTTCTAATATTCAATTTGCTGTCATAAAATGTCTACCATTCTTAGAAATTTTGAAATCTCAAATAGCGATTTCCATTTTATTCCTATAAACGGATAATTAGTGTCTTCAATAAATAATTAGCTTAATTAATACGAGACGGCCCGCCGCGCTTGTCTTAGAGATGGCGGTATCTCAGTAATATCTAACCGCTTTATTGCGTCATTAATCCAAATATTATCATAGATTACCTGGCTAAGGCAACAGACAGGGGGATGTATCATTTTAAAGGCTTTAGAAGCTTTTTCTTGTATACTATATTCACTTGTGTCTGTAGTTGCAAGTTTTCTCCGATGGGAAAAAAAATTTGGAAAGCAGGTACAACGGAAATTTATCAAAATATTCAAAACATATGAAATTTTAAACATACGGCGAATCAGCTTGAGTGTTATGGCTCACATTTCAAGGTCACGTTTTTAGAATAGATCCCTGCTTGAAGTAGAAACTGTATTAAAATTTATCTATTTCTTCTTTGTGTACATTTTCTTGATTGTAGAATTTGTTTAGTCTAAGATTTAGCAGTAAATAACTTTATTCTCCCCCCAAACCTGAAATAAATATAGGACGAGAAAATGTAGTGCAGAGTAACGCAGTGGAGTTCTTAAAATTTGATAACAGTTTCATTTTATACACATTACTAGCTTTCGCTATAATAATACAAGAATTTTAACAATCTGTCATGGACAAATATGAAGATGACGCCAAAGCAAAATTTGAGTAGTCTATTTGACTGAAGGAGCTTCTTATTAATCAAAGATTTTTAGAATTGGTACAGTATTTAATTCAATACCGCAAATGTGTAGACGAAATTGGGGATAATTGATTTTTTTTTAGAAACCTTTCCGTTGGGAAACACATCATTTCGCCAATTTTATAGCTATTAAACGTATGGTTAGGAACACAAAGCAGAAGAAAAAAATACACACTCACTTTTATAAATTATACAACCCAAATCCCCTCGTTCACCTAATTGGGAAAAACGCGTCACTACATAGTTAATAAACAATATTTATACAAAAACATAATCGTACCTCGCTCCATAAAAAGTTTCATACAAAAGTCAACCGCAATTTACAGCGATAAAAAGCGAATTTCCAAAAATCTTTATTATCGGGTTTTTATATTAATACAAACCATTATGCGATTAAATATAGTTTCGATCAGACTTACAATTTCGGAATTCTGGCGGTGCATGAATCGATAAGTCGCTTTTCTCCAATTATAAAATTATTGTTTTCATTTTACATTATCAGATAAACTACTCAAACAGGAAACTACTTATAAGTGAAATGTCATTATTGGTTTTGTGTCAGGCTTTATGCATTCCACTGATAAGACGTACCCTCTAACAATCTTTAAATTTCAGCTTGATGAGTTTAAACCTTCACGCCGGCCCAGTGCAGGTTGGAGGCCGTTGGAGACGGTCTTTACTAACGCGATGACGACGACCGCGACCGGCAACTTAGCGTGCTCTGAGGCACGGAGCGTGTGGTCCGCGCTGACTTCAGTTAAAAACTCGTTGATCAATGCGGCTGTGGTCAGAATCCAATTTAATACCTACAGATATAAAGCCGAGGCTTAACTGTCGAGACATCACCACTTCATGCTGGTTAAATATTTGTTTATACGTGAATTAATGGAGTGTACTTGAAAACCATATCCAAGCTTCATTTGATATATTTCTTTCACTTTTAACAATAAAAACCATATCTATGGCTGAAATATTCAACATAGACATATGGTGTCATGGATTTATTTGCAAAGCTTTTAAAGGTTAATATTTTTAATGTACATTTTATTTCCTTATTTCAAACCATTTAGGTAAAACAGGTTAATATATCAACCAAATGTCTAAATTTTTCTGACTTCATTTATTGTTATTACTGGAAACACATCTTTATGAGAATTAAAAGTAACTTATAGCACTCAGAAACGGGAATGTTGGCTTTCTATTAATGTCAGAATTTTTGAATACGAGTTCCTGAAATTACACCCTACATCCAGATTTACAAACTTTACCTCTTTACAAAATTATTGTAAATAAATAACAATCAATACTTATTTGTTTTAGTATAAATGATAACAGATTAAATGACAGAACTGCATAAAGTTATTAATTATGGAAAACTAAATTATGACTCACACATACGCACGCGATTACACACACGCAGCATGTACGCTCACATAGACCCACAAATTATAAAAAAAAAACATACAGGCAGACAAACAGATAGACAGTAGCCTATAATTTGTGAAATCACATGTTCTAACTGTATACAAATTTTCATCGTGATCGGTCAAACTGTTCTTAAGGTATAAAAAGACATTCAGACAGACAGACAATAAATAGCTTATCATTTGCACAATTACATGTTTTTACACTGTACCACTTTTCATCACGATGAATTAAGCCGCTTTTGAGTTATAAAAGGACATACAGACGTACAGACAGATTTAAAAAATGGTAGAAAAAGGGTCAGTTAGTTAAAAAAAGAATAGCTATCTCAAAATTTTTCATAAAAAACATATGTACAGACAAACACTATGTAGTATCGTAGTATAGCTAAAAATTATTTTATGTGAAAAATCAGTTTGAGTATAAAACGATTCAACTTTCGTTTTGTTCTTTTTGTATAGTAAGTGTTATTCTTTTTAAAATGCCTCGAATAATTATAATTATAATGCTTCTGCTTCAGATTCACTTCAGCTTATTTTGGATCATCTCGAAGAAATCGGCTATGATTATTTTGATTTCATTTTTTAGTTTTCAGAATAAAAACGCACTTCCTGTCTTATTCACGTACTAATATAGTTCTCCATAGGGTTGTGTCTTTTGTTGAATAGTATTATATTTTGACGAATAATCGATACACGGTTGACACCTTGTGATAAGTGAACAAAAATTATTATAGATATATTTAAAAATTACTAAAAATAATGACCCAAATCTTTATAGTAACAAATTAGTTTTTGGATTTAAATTACAGACTTAAGTCAGTGTTAAATTAATAAATATGCGCCCAATATATCTCTAGCGTTAAGATAAATATATTATAGAAAAGCCAGAATCGACCTCAAGAGACTAATTAACAAGAAACAACGGAAGTAACGGCAGCTATTGTAAGCACAAAATGTAAAGGCTTATAGGAGGAAGGTGAAACAAAGGCTAGGCACGACTGTAATACAGCTTATATGCGGCATATAACGTTTGAATAGAGGAGCAGGTAAAAACGTCGCTCATTCGAAGTATATAATTCTAGGGGTATCACGTAATATATATGAGAAGTTTTTCGTAGCTTATTCTATAAGCATAACCATATGCCGTTCTCGCGAATTCTCGGACTTCACATGGTTACGACTACATATTGTCAGACTTGGTGCAGAGTCCTCCGCCGTCGTATTTTACCTGCTTTAACTGTTGCAATGAAATATATCTGTACAAAAATCGAGCGTGCCTGGTGCCAACGCCCGCTCACGAGATGTACTTAGCTCTTGGGTAGAAGGACAGTGTTGGTATTGCCACCACGAAAAATGTCAACTTATATTAATGTTATTCATGATGAATACTCATACGAACATAACGCTTCTAATACATTAGCGGGCGGGTAGCGGAGCAACAATCGTGTGATACGGCAGACGACACAGTGATTTTCCCCGACGTAGATCTACTAGATATTCACTGTTTTCCCATCTTTGAAAGCGGTTTATTGGTCGGATGCTTCATCAGTAGTAAAACGGAGATCATAGAGATGACAGCAAGTTTTTTCAAATATTTAGCATAGATATACGAAAAGGAAAAAAGCATTTTTGAGTGCATCCCCTATAAGAATTTCGTCTACAATAAGGTCACTTTGGACTATTATTTAGACATTGTAATATCTATATATCTGTAATGTCACATGTATGAACTATAAAAATAAAGCATTTGTTTTTCTAAAACTGAACGTTAAATCATTTGCTGAACTTAAAGCTGAAAGATTCCCTAAGGCTGCGGCCTGGAGCCAAGCGGAGTGCGTGGCGGCGATACAGCGACAGTGATCTGCAGTGGCCTCGAGGCGGGCGCGTAGATCACTCGTGGTGAAAACACATGTTTAGATGAGAATATTTGTCAGATTGAAAGTTTATTTTTTACATACGATTTAATTTGGGATAAAGAATGAGTTCATCCTTTGAACAAAGAAAGAAAACAGAAAGGTGCATTCTATGACATTTATGAAGATTTAAGACAACGCTCTTAAAAATATTTATGTATAGAAAAATACAAACATCTGACTATTCTTATAACCTTGATTTTTACTGTTTCGTACAGCTGGTTTTGATAACACAGCTGATATTAATGTTTTGTAATTTATCACAATAAAATTAACTTATTATATACACAACACTAGATTCACGGTGTCACCGCGAAAAACGCAAATTGGTTTGTACATGTCGCGCCGGTCGCGCCAACATCACGTCAAGCGTCTGGATAAAACCGGACATAGGCTTTTTGCTTACGTGTCCGGCCAAAATGAACGGTGTCCGGATTATCCGATTCACATTTCGCAAACGAGCGAAATGTGTAAAGCCGGACAGTAATACTGAGACTCAAAATCCTCAATAATGTAAGATGTCCGGCCTTTTTACACAAATGTCCGGCCGAACTGGCTGGTCTGTCCTGCTATTAGGTTTGGCGACCTGACGATCCTAATCGCGCTCATTCCGCTACTAGCCCGCTCGTCGCACCCGGCCGCTGCCGCTGTGCTCCAGGCCAAAACAAGCACAGGCTTTTATCATGATCTTTACCGCCCCGCCCCTGTGCCGCTCCGCAGATCGCTCGCCTCCAGGCTGCGGCCTAAAAGGGAGCGATACACGCAAAACTGAATAGGCGGTGCGATCGGCGGAAATCGCAGCAAACGGCGCTGTCTTCCCGCCGACTCACGCCCTTCGCCATGACAACCGCAAGGTGTCGTGTAGTAGCGATTTCTAACAAATATTGAACACCGACACCGACTAATGTCGAATGGCGATCGGGGAACGCTTTAGAAACTGCTAGTGCAAGGGGTCTAAGGCGAACTTTATTATTTTCTGCTTTATAAGAATATATTTAATATACACCCCCTTTACATGGCATTCACGAACAAGTATCACGCACAAGTGTATTAAATTTATAGCAATTGCATTCTAAGACGTTGTCCATTATTAAACTAAAAAAATAATAATATAAGTAGTAATCTTGTATTATAGTGGCATTAGAAAAATGTACCCTCATTTGTTAATTGAATCAAATAATTGTTTAAATGTAGATAAAAGTATTACAAGCTTATGAGAACAATATCTGCCACTGTAGTCCTGTTGATATTAACATTAATTACTTTTTATTTATGTAGGCTGCAAATAATTTCACGGTAACTGCCAATTATTTTTTAAATATATTTAGAATTTTATAAACTTTACATATGTGTTAACATATTTTAATTAATAGATGAGGAGAAATAAGTTCGATATATCAACCTGTTTACACCTGGCTACAGGTAGCTGTAGCAGTCATAAAACATTATATTCGAATGTTTTGTACTTGCGATAAGCAATTAACATAAGAAGCAAAAAAATTATTATTAATTAATAAATCACTGTTAATAGCAACGGGACTACGGCGGCAGACATTGTTCTCGTAAGTTTATAGTATTGTTATCTGTTTTTAAAACACTATTTGATTCAATTAACAGATGAGGGTACATTTCTCTAATGCCGGATCTTAGACTATAATATTTGCGCCCTATCAAATTACAGCCACTTTTGTTTCGCTTTCTGCTGAAATAAAAGCCACGCTTTAAACATTGGGCTCGGTCCCGAACACCCGCCTGGGGCGTTTTTACACGCTCCTTCGGGGACCGGCGCGGCTTGTGTATTTTTACGATTGTTATGTGAACTAACAGTTTTCCCCGTGACCTCGTGTCAATTTTTAATAAGAGGTATGCAAACACCGACCGTAAACACTGTACACTGGGTCAGGAAGGTATAGAAAAATGTGTAACAAGGTTATTTTGTGTTAAAAATATTTTTAGATTCGATTATGTAAAGTTCAATAATTTTATAAAACTTTTCAGAAAAGTCGAATAATTTGAAATCTATTAAAACTGTAACGAATTTGTTAATAAAAATGTTTTATATGTAATTTTAGTAATTTCAGATCTTACGTTTAGATTTTTTTACTATAAAGTAATATTTAGGTAATTTTAGAACCAAAGTAGGTATATGTAATGCGTAATAAATGGAATTGTACCTGTTTACCTTTATATGTTATATATTAGATAAGTCTTTATGTTCAAGTAGTCTATTTGAGTTCATCTATAAGATATATTAATATTCATAGTTACTTTTCTATAAAATTACTAAATATTTTCCTTTCTTGTCCACAGAAAATCGCGCTGGACCATCGAATTTTGGCAACGTGATAAGTCAAATATTGCTTTGCAAGCAGATAACACCCGATTTCAACCAAGAGGAGCTGTGCAGCATCGCCAAGGACACACAGGACATCACCAGGATAGTCAACGACATGCAAGAATATTTGCCGCAACACGACAATCACCTAGGTTCGTTACACGCATAGAAAATTCACTTAGAAATCTACTACTACACTGATAATTATAATTAAATTTTCTTTAATCGCTTACTACACACGAACTAAAGTTTGCCATCCGCATTACTAATGCGTGTGTGGATAAATCCTGACACCAATTCTGTCCTCCAATTTTGTGTAATAAAATATCTCTACATTCAAAGTATACGTTTATCCATACAGTTGTATGACTTTGCTGCGGTAAGTTTAGTCCCGCCGCAACGTGGTCCCAGTAATTTGCGAGTTATAATAAGTGCTAGTGTAAACTGGGTCTGACAACGCGATGTGTATCTCTAGCAAATTATTATTTGTTCGAGGCAAACGCCCTCGTCGTGGAAGTGCTATTATACTTACAGCGGTGTGCTTCAAACTCTCATTTGCAATAGTTAACTGCTAACTGTTAAAGTTAAAAGCTAAACACCTCAAAATACGCTGTTTTCATTTCACAATCGACAGTTAACTAAGACAATCTTAAAGGTATTGACATTTGCGACGTTCAATTTAATATTACAAATACCAATATCTCTGAGATTAACGATTTTTTGACGTGTTTATTTTTTAACTTTAACGGTCAGCAGGTTGTTGTTGCAAATGAGAGTTTGAAGCGCACCGCCGTTAATGTCGTATTTATTCGGAAACAAGTCTGATCGATATTCGTTTCACGGTTTCTGTGTAGAAAGTTGAACGTAAATTGTGCCGTCGTAGACCGCTGACCCTTAGAGTTACACGGGTGAAATGAAGATGTACGATTGGCACTAAGGTGGTGGTATATGTTACAGTACGTACAAATGACTTTCCAACTTGTTCTCAAGGTTAAGAGATGAAGCTGTAATGAGATGGTCGGATCATCGACGATTCCAGCAGCCTTTTGCTTGTCTAATTGTAATTTAGCAGCACGTTTGACTCGTAATTATCATCTTATCATTATAATTTTTATCAGTTTTATTGTTCATGACATATTTGTCTTGCATAATTAGTTCATTACTAAAAAATTTATTTCTTATCTTAAAATTCGTATATTCTATTTTTTTACTTTTACACACTTTTCCTTTCCAGACTACGTACGTAACATATAATAGATTTTCGGTATTATCGAGGGCTAGTCGACTAAGACATTTGTAAAGGATATTAAAGGCCGAGGCTCGATTGGCGGCAGTAAAGGTCGAAACCATTTCCAAAGCTTTTTTTACTATAAAGCTATATACATTAGTTATCAATAACACCAATCATGCCCGCATAGTCTATGTTAATTACTGCTCCCAAATATACGACTTCTAAATGTGTCTGTAAGGATGGGCGTTCATAAAGAAGCCTTGTGCCTTGAGGAGTTTCAAGTTTTTAAAAATAAAAATACGATGGGAATTAATTCGAAGAGTGCAACATAATCGCCATGAAATACGATATTATTTAAGATACAAAAAAATACGGTAAAAATATATATTAGTTAAAATATATTTTGCAAAAATATATTTAACACTATGTAAGTGCCTATTCAATGGAATTTGATTAAATAGATTCGTTTTCATGTTTCATAACTTTCCAACCAGTGACAAGTAGTAGCATCATCCACTGTAATGTACAGTGTGTGTCTTCTCTTGTCTTTGGTATCCTAAATATCACAATACAACAGCAACGTGTCGACAACAGCTCACAGTGCGTCATTGTCAATACCTAGAAGATAAAGGTTCCATAGAGATATTGTGTTGAATCCAAAGTGTTATAATCATTAGTAGCTTTCACAAAAATCTAACTACTGTATTTGTCCTCATGACGCAAATTTTGAAAAATTTTGTTGTTTTCCGACTTAACTCGACGAGCTGAACCAGAAACGACATATGGTTCAAAAGTTTATATATATATATATATATATATATATATATATATATATATATATATATATATATATATAAGGTATAACGTGGGGCTTGTTAGCACAATAGCATCTACAATTCTTTAGAGATCTTAATAAAACTGAACATACATGTTCTATAAAATTGAACAATTGCAAAGGTCGATTTCATATTTGAGCCAAATAGGTCAACCAATTAGAAATTAAAGCATTTTAAAAATTTTAAAATCCGAAAATTACATATCGCATATGAATTACAAATGAAAATAAAATGATATCTACTTCCATTTCGGCTGCCGAATGCCCTTTTTTTTAATTTTGTCGCCACGGCATGAATACATGAGGGATTAACAAAAGGGTATGATATTTAAAAACAGCGAAAATTTGACTAAAAATGCAATTTTGTGAATTTTTGGGTCCTTGGGGAATAATCGATAAATAGAGTGATAGAAATAATTTTGATAAAAACTTAAAATACATGTATACTTAAATAATAAAATGCTAAATTTTCATACACGTCATCAATCTGACATTTTTCATTTTTAGGGTCAAAAACCCCTCTATGGGTCCTCATCTTTTTTTTAATTTAACTTAAACATCGATATAAAACACTTTCTATCTAGACAAAAACCTCAAGTTGACTATTCCCGAGTAAAACTTTTGAGACATTTCCAATATTTCTGTATGTATGATCCAAATACATATTTATTAATGTCTAAAGAAAGATATTATTCTAAATATAAATATGGACGAACGATCAAATTTTAAAATACAAATTAAAATATTCTTGAAGTCAAAATACCTTGAATTGAGCTATTAGAATAGAGTGATAATTGTTTTAAATAAAAATTAATTAAGTGCAATTAGCACTTTCAACTACAATAACACGAATCCTATGAATAGCATCTGACAATTGTCATGATACACGCTTTTCGTTCAAGATAACAAATATTATTTTAATAATTTAGATTTTTTATATGGTCATATTTAAAAAAAAATATATATAGAAAAAATATATATACAATATTCGTACTTTGAGATTTTCTATTTCAGCCAATTTGATTGAATTTCTAAATAAAGGACACAAAATTATCTAATTGTGTCGTCTACGGCTACTTTAAAATATTATTTTTGCATTTTACGACCATCGCTATTGTAATTAGTTCATATTCTTCTTTTCTACATCAAACAGATTTCGACATACAGGCGAACGAAAAAAAAAACGGAATCGAAGAATTCTTTAAAGCAACAATAAATGTGCCTTATCAATAATCCGACAGATCACTAAAACCAAATTCTGTGTCACGAACCCGCCGAGATGGCCCACCAAAAGAAATGAATCACACCATTATTCAATACCTCTATTATGTCGACGGGTTTAATAAATTGGAATAGTTTCAAAGTTATTCCATTTATTGTATAAGGCGTCACGGTAATATTGATTCGAACTTGTTTAGTCGATAGCGGGTCCGGTTCTATTCACCTCAGTGTTGAAGCATACTTACCATCCCACAATATTTTTGTTCAGATCGAGGGACCCGACCTTAAGCCGCCCCCTCCTCATGCGGGTTGAGGGCTGATACCGATGGTGGCTTAACGTGCTGTCTTATGTATGGGACAAGTGTTTTAAGTGTGACTCAAATATAAACTCATTAGGCGACCCGACCGTGGTCCGGATCGAACTCGGTTCGTTCTGGCGCGACGCCGATGTTCTTAGACACCGGGCGACCGTCGCTCGAGCTTGAGCTAATCGAATCGATGTCGAGGACTCGCACGACACCGAAGGCCTCTCCCGGGGCCTGCTTTTAAATTCGCTTTAAAATAATAAGTCCTCTTGCAAATTGACTCTGACTGGTGAAAGTGAGTTTTTTTTTCTTTTGTTAAAAGCAAATCTAAAACGAGGTCGCGTAATGCGCCCTCAAACTTTTTACGAATCGGATAGCCGTCTTAGACAGGAGCCACTACTACTAGCTCCTACTTACGTCACGGATACGTAGACGCTATCCGACATGTTTCCGAACGTTAGTTCAACGAGGTCGGCGCGTGCGTGTAGTGTTGTAGATTGCGTTCGCTCACAGTCGTGGCCTTGGCTGTGCCGATTTCTATACAAATT
This sequence comes from Eumeta japonica, assembly GCA_005406025.1. NCBI lineage: Eukaryota > Metazoa > Arthropoda > Insecta > Lepidoptera > Psychidae > Eumeta > Eumeta japonica. Next base: position 85,936 of record BGZK01000964.1, on the reverse strand, counting down.
GTGTTACAATACATGTTCCGTCTAATGAAACATTATATTGTAAGACAACGTTTGATATATGCATACATGCAAAGTCAACATTTATATTTCAGTGGATGCAAATGTAATATTTGTTTTAGACAAAAAAAAGACTCAGCCAAACAAATAACAAAACAATAGACTTTCTTGTTTAAATACAACATACTTAGTACATAAACGTAGTCTAGACGATTACGATGCTGTATACAGTCACGATTTTGGTATTATTAAAAAAAATGATGACTCGTTCATACGTAATGCTTTCTTGAAATATCTAATACGAAACTATTACAAAACATACTAGAATACTGCTTACTTAAATATTTATTTTAGACTTTTGGAATTTGGCAATCTGTATTCGTTACGTGCGATGTGTATAGTGGGGAAAATACCTTCGACCGCAGTACATGCTGTTATAAATTATAAAAAAAATAGAAAGATTTTCGAGAAATGCAGTACATCTCGGATAAATTTCGTGTAAGCTTCAATATAATTGTCAATATTGTCGGAATGAGGCACAATATTTATTACTGGAAATTGAAAAATAACGCACAAATAAACTGCTAAAAAATTTGGTTGCCTGTAAAGTCGGTATACGGGCGAAAGTTTTACGTGACAACGACTTTGAATGGTAAAATCATTTTAATGTGAATATTCATTCGTATAGTAGGAAGAAGGATGAAATAATAGTAACAATTTAAAACATTTATTTATACAAAGAATTATATTTAAAACATTAATTTATACAAAGAATCTCGCACTGAATTTCATATTAACAAAATTTTATTTTTACCTTTACACATACATACGTATTTATATACAAATATATATACAATAACTTGCAATACATTTGCAAGCTATGCACTAATTCTCTAGTGCTGCGCGCGCGGCAGACCGATCATAGTTGAGTGGGAGAGAGACGCAAGGCATTCGGCGGGCCTCTCTCTCGTTCGGTGACTCATCGTTACGTTACCGAGCGTTACACTTTTTCAAAGTGACTCCCAGCCGCAACCTAATTTAAGACGTTGTCACGTCAAAAAAAGTTGAATTATCCGAGACATTTATTGGAAAACAAAAATGTCACAGCACATCGGTTACGCAGGGACAGGTTCTTCGCAATTTGCAAAGCCACGGCTATTACGATATTCTGATCAATTTCACGAAACTTTAGGCTCTGCCATAACGGATTTAATTTTCTTTTAGACAAACTATCTTGTATGTTTTGCAAGCTACAATGCTTAAGTTTTTCCTTCAGTTTAAGGCAAAATATTATATCCATAATTCTCATTTATTATAATAGTTTCAGTAACTATGGAGTTCATTGTACATATTATTTTTTTCTCTGATTTCAAACAATTTTCACAGCAAACATTACCGTCGTTATTATTAGAAAAGAGTTTACTTCTTTCAAGTTGATGTGTCTCATGGCAGAAATCATTACACCCGACCGACTGCAAAATCGAAATTAATTGATCCTTTAATTGTTAGAGATTTAGGCAGATATTAATTATTATTCTACGAAATGAAAAGGATTGTAAATTAAAATGCGAATAATTAAAATGTCGCGGCTGTAGTGACAACAGCAAAGGTACATAATCATTTTCATTGTGAAAAATTTAACGAAACAAGAAGTTTTATTTATTATTTTTAATCATTTTATTTATTATTTCATAAACATAAAAATATCGGATAAGGGGCCATCCATAAATTATGTCACATAAATTATAAGGTTTTTGACGCACCCCCAAAAACCGTCTTTACCTAAATGCAAACAGCAGTTTTTACAGTTTTCACTTTTTCGTATTTCGGATTTGACGTCATAAAGCTTTTGACCTGCTCCTTGTCGCACATTGTCACATTTCGTTGAAGACGTGTGACATAATTTTATGGATGGCCTCTAAGTAAATGCCGAAAACTTGCGGACGCTAGACGGCGCTAATGTCGTGCACATAACGAATGCCGTACCTCATTTTGCCATCCATGTCAACCTCGTAACGGAAATACTATCAATTCGCTATTTGAAATATTAGAAACCATGTTAGTGTTCAAAAAATCTTTATTTCTTAGGTGATGAAATCGCACTTGAAACACGTGTCATTAATAAATTCTTTTCGACATTACCACCCATTTCAAAAACCCTGTAACGAATATACTATCAATTTGCTATTTAAAATATTGTACACGTTTATTCTTAATAACCATGATAACCTCTGTTATCCGCAGTTACTTTCGGTTATGATGCAGCGGCGTGTTATATACACCACTCGACTGCTTTAATTTGGAGATTGACTGAACGTGAACATAAATGAGTGCCCGATTGTGTTCTCCCGTTTAATATGGACCTGATCTTCTTCACCTGTTTGTAGTCATGGCAAAAGTTACGAATTTAGACGACCGTTTGTACCTTTTTAGAATTCCGTACCCAGATTGGAATAACTGATTATTTATATATGAGTAAATACAATTCTACTTCGATTTCATTTCTCTTTTTTTTTTTAACATCTCGTCAAGAAAATTGGAAATGTCCGTTTAATTAGGAAAGTTATTTTTGTTACCTTGATCTATGCGAAAATTTCATTAAATAAGGTCCTAAGCTTTCCTGGCCATTTTGGAAGGATGTCCGTGTGCGTGCGTCAATGTGTGTGTAAACCTTGACTACCTTTTGTACGAATGGACGACATTGGAAATTACTGAACTGAATTTAATGTTCCTAAAAATTGACATCAGTTGATTATGTAAACAGAAATGTCAAAAGAAATCGAAAAATATTTTTTCAATGTTTACGGTCATAAATGACACAATTGGACTGTATTTTAGCTGGTTTATATTACAATGAAGATAGTGTGATTTACATTAAAATGCTTGTGAACATGTTAACGGTCACGATGATAGTGATGTGCCGTGTGGTGCGGCGCGCCACTCGGCTTTGTTGAGTAGGGATGTGTTAACATTCATTTTTTTTTGGTTTTGACCTTTTTTTTTTAGTTGTTTAACCATTCAATCGATACTTTTTATAATATAATCAGTTCTATTTCTAATAAAACTGTGTTGAATACGTTAAACTTGATCGAAATCGGTTTATTTCACCGACGGACCTTATGAAGGAAAAATTTTCAATAAAAGAGTTTTTTTGTAATAATTTTATTTTTTTGTAATAATTGTCGAATTTTAAAATTAAAATCCTTTTTATGTTTAAAAGCTAGTTTAATTATCGCATATATTATTGAAATCGATTATATTGATCAAAAGTTATCCAAAACGTGCGAGGAAATTTTTTTTAAAAACAATTTACATTAATTTGTTGATCACTCAATTATTAAATTTTTGAGCTAAAAAACTGTATCGAATAACAAAAACCCTAGGCATTTATTTTTGTGATTCTAATAATACTAAAGAGAACGCTAATAAATTTGAGCTCAAAAAAGCGACCAATAATGTTTTCGTGCTTTTCGAGCTCGAAAATATTATTGTTCAAAACAATACTTAAACTTTTGAAGCGAGGTGAACTATTGTCTAGTTTTTTTTTTAGTTCTTCGGATTTCGTATTCCAAAAAAAAAACAGGATGGTTCCGGTTTCGTTTTTCTATCTATCTTTCTTTAAGATTATTTTTTTTAAGAATGGCTGGAGATATCACATTGAACTTATTATAAAATGATAAAGCTAACTTATTAAATAATTTTGTAAATACGGTATTTAAAATTCTAACACATCCATTTTTATCTAACTAACTAACCAACAAAAGCTATAAGTATTCTGTTTATGTATTATGTATACAATTATCTTCTTTGTGTAAAAGCGAAGTCTCTTGACATTTTATACGAAAATCTGACTACGACTGTATCTAATTCTTAAGACTTAGTGATTTTGGTCATTATCAATAAGTCTTGGATACTGCGGCTTATCGTTTGTCAAAGAATTGGAAATGGAAAAACGTGAGAAGAGAAACTACGACACTCTCTACATATAAGTCAGATTCGTTCTCTGTTTCTACATCTGTCAATCCTCCCAAATCAATATTCAATTCATTGGATTAGGATCCGCAGTGGAGAATAGATTTGAAGGTCAACGGTGGGTTGCATGCTGTAGGGTAGCACATGTTGCAGGTAAGCGTCTAAAGTTAGATTGGCATTAGACCGATTTTTGCAAACATGTAATAATTTTTAGGATCTTTTCATTTTAAACAACAAATCCGTTGAATATCCTCCATGTTTTTTCGAGCTAGACTGTTCGGTCTTGATAGTTTTAATATCAAATAATGAGTACATTAAATACCAGAGGCGAACGCGGTTCAGTTATAGTCCATAATGCTTATTGACGCGTTTTACTTACTTTTTACGCGACTATATTTTATTACGGTTTTACCGGCGTAGTTAATGATCTTTAGGAATATAAAGTTTGGTATTTTTCTGATCTAGACGTAGACCATATAACTTTATATATCGTTAGTTTGGCCGTTCGTACGTATATTGACGTAAGGGTTCTCGTAGATTTTTCGCTATATATTTAAGTTCAGTTTTGTTATCTTGTTTTTATAAAACTATGTTTTGCCCGCGGCTCTGCCCGAGTGGACATCGAATGAATTCTTTCATCTCCTATATCTACCGATCGCGCTACCTATCATAATCTTATTCTTATTCGATTTCAATCCCTGCCGTCGTTTTTGATCCCAATCCTGTTCAAGATATAGATTTCGCTTATGTTCAAAATATACATAATGTAAACAATAGCAGCGAAACAGGACAAATATTATCCTAAATTTGCTGTGGGGTATAAACTTTTACCATGGATTTCATCAAATTCTGTTTAGGAGTTTCTTCGGAGTTTGCGAACAAATATACAGACAAACAGATAAAATTCTAAAAGCAATTGAAATGTATTCTGCTAACGTTTCTAATACTCCCCGGAGCAATTTTTCTTAAACATATTTAACGTATAGTTTTCTCATTTTTAAAGTGAAACTTTTATTACATCGTCTCAAACTTTTTCGTCTGCGTTTGCATGTCGCATTACAGTCTGCCGCAGAGTAGGGATAAAGTGAAAGGCACTCCCTTCCACTGCTCGTCAGAGCAGTCAAAGCCAATATGGCGGCGTCTATAGTTCGTATCAGCTGACCGTGTAGTGTATAGACTATAGAGTATTCAATAGGGATGGGCGGAGTTATGTGGACAGGCGAAGTTACCTATACTACGTTGAAAATAAGCGAGTATTGTGTTCAGTACAGTGTAACAGTACCAATAGGTATAGTACCAATACTCCCTTTAGGTGGCGCTGTCAGCATTCATATACACACTATACATCTTATAATGCTATAGTATTAGTAATTTTGCGCTCACAGCGAATACACTCCATAGTACAGATTATTTACAGATTATTACTCATTTGCGCTAGTGCTCCACGTTATTTTGTTTGGTGTTATTAGTGTTTAATGTAAATAGTGTTATTGATTTGCTTTAAAACTGATCATCGAGGAATAAGTGAAGAATAGTGCAAAAATGAATGACGATGAATTAATTTCACGCCGTAAAAAACAGAACGCTGACAGAGTACGTGCTTATAGAAAAAGGAAAAAAGATCTTGGTGCCATGCCGAGTACTAGCACCGTTTAAAGTGGTGAGCCTGTATCTGAAAATGTGGTTACAGAAAAACTTTTACATCAAAAGCAACTAAACGCGGAACGATTCCGTTTATATCGTCAAAAATGCAAGCGTTAATGTTTGTATAGCACCTAAATAATTGTTAAGAATTATGTAAAAGTATCCTAAAACACAGAGTTGAATAAAAATATTACTTGGAAAACTAATCTACTTTTATCATTTCCCATTATCATTCCAATTTTCCAAAAATAAAATTAAAATTGATGATGCGATTTCAATACCCTTAATGAAATATTATTCCAAAAATTATTAGTTTAATGTCTACGATATGAAAATAAGTTTCACTTTTACCGTGGTTTCATAAAACCACACATAGTTTTTAGTTTTTATTATTTTACCATGATATAGATAGTACAACTTTTTTTTTTTGCAGAAACAAATGTAGCGCTCAAGGGCGACGACGTGAACGGCGTATGGCGAAACAAACGCAGGAGTTCCCTCTACAAGAACATGGGAGTGCTGTGCTGCATGTCGCGGCCCAACTACCTCTGAGGGTGACGCGACCCGCCCGCGCGGCGCCCCCCGCACCCCTCCTAACGCAACCTGTGGCCCGTGGTCGTGATCGCGAGGCGTGTGCGTGATCACCCAGCGTACGCAGGCGGCGCGTCCGACACTGTAAAAAGAATGAAAGTGTTCATTGCGCCGACGATAAAAATAAACTTTAATAGGACATCGACAATTCGGTGTCGTAGCGGAGTAGTCACACCGAGGCACGAACGCAGCGGACGAGTAGCGCGACGAGAGGGTCCATTAGAATGAAGAGTATTAAAATAAATCGACGGCGTCGTATGCGGTAAATGTCAAACTTAAGGACGTCTGTTTGGAGTTAACAGCGAACGTATAGCGCATGCGCAGACGATGTCAGTGCGCACGCGATCGTGCGATATTCACGGGTGTCCCTAAATTAGGCGACAGCTGCGCTGCGTACATTATCTATATTATATTAAAGAGATAGTGTAAATAGCGAGACTCGATCAAACGAGCTAGTTCAATTACTAAACGTTTAAGGTAACATTAGCTTATATTATTCGTAGAACGATTATACTGTGAAATGCCTGGAACGGGATCAAATGCTGTTAATTAGGATAGTGACACCAAATAATATTATGTAAATTTGTGTAGTTAGCTTGAACTTATCTATGGGTTAAATAACCGTTCGATCGATTAAGAGTGTTATCAATTACACTGACAGCGTTATTTTATATGATATAATTAAACGAACCATTTCGAGTAGTCAAATGAATATATAATATTGTAAATTAATTTTATACAAAGAAGATTGTCAAAGAAATTATGCAATTTTCTCAACGTTACAAATATTGCATATACGTTGTTGACAATGCACATTCAGATGCTTGAACCGACTATAAAAATTGAATTATCGCCTTATATCAGCGACGAGAACGAAGTTAAGAGTCATTTGCTAATCCATAAAGCATTCGAGAGGACTTAATGAACAGATTCCAAAAGGAAGACTTAACGGATTGCAAAGTTAACAATCATGCTAATTTCTCTAACATTCTGTAAAACCCTAAACAGCTGAATAAAACCAATTAATATATTGATATGTGAGCCTGTTGCATTACGATTATACGTTTGGTGAAAACAGGTACTAATAAAGATGGGAATTAATGTTAGCTAGAATAAACAAGTTAGTAATTAGTTTCATAAACATCTAGTTGATTCTACATTAATATTTTTAATCACAATAATAATAATTATTTATAGAATTTGTCACAAATACTTCTTCTACGCAGTAACATTTCATCGAGCTCACGCATTTCTAAAATGTACATGTAAAATGTTTGATTATTCCTATTACACAGTTTGTTTTATTTGAACGCACGAAGCGGTGTCTGCAATAATTTTTGGAATGGAATGATGAACAAGGCAGCACATTAAACACAATACGTACTTCATTTACCGCGATCGGTTACGCCATCAGGATATAAAAATAATTATAGTACTTTTAAAGCATCGCTATGAATGATATTTAATTAGTTTTTAAATATGTTTTGCATACTATATCATAAAGATCTCAGGACAGTTTAATCGCCTCACTAGCTCGTATACTATTACAGTGTAGCCGTCGCAATTAAATATTTTATATTACATATTTTGTGTCGTGTAACATCACAATACCTAAACTCTTCTTTCGTTTTATTAATGCCCTTATTTTTTTTAATTCATAAGGAACTTCATATAATAATATTATTTATGTACCTAGTCCGTCAAAATAAGAATGCAAACAAGACTAGGTTTTTGATTTGTAAAATCCTCGAATAATATTAATTTGTATATACCCATATTTATTCTCGATCAAAGTTGAAAAAAAAAAGTTTGAATGGATATATTTAATCTATTCGGGTTTATTAATTTAGTGCGATAGCGTTTTATCACGACAAATTCAGTATGTGGCAAGCGATTAGCTCTAAAAAGTTGGTGTTTTGCATATGCGTAGAAATCTACGAGGTCATACTGAAGACCATTCATAAGTAAAACTATCTGCAGTGAACGCTTTCTGACCGCTACGAAGCATCTTTAAAAAAGATTGTCCTCAAACATTATTTGCCCTGTGTAGCCTAAATTCTAGAACCTTCTTCTAGAACATCTTCAAAGGAGACAAAACGAGTGCGCGAGTCAAGAAGCGCCCGTTCCTTCATCATCCCCGGCGGGCGCGATCGACGAGGGGACAAGGTCACTCCCGGCTGTTGACATTTCAATGTCTAAACGGGAATCCACGCTCCGCCAAATTCGCTAGTCTATTTTCGTTCCATTTATACAAAAACGGAAAATTACATTTTCGCGTCGAATCCGATACGTCCCCTTTCTCCTAACGTAACTATTTGTTGTTGTTTCGGCAAAATTGATCCGATCTGAATTATTCCTTGAACTAATCTCGTCTACTTTCTTTATCGTATATTAAATTATTATAATGAGTACCGTCTTACTACGTAAAAATAAACTTGTAACAGCGGAGTGATTTCCAAAAAAAAAAAAAACATATGTAATACATTTGATGCTAATTTTTGTACGTGCCCTTTACAAAAATAAAAACTAAATTTATAACATCAGCTGTGACAACCTTTAAAATAGTGGGATCAAAAATTAAGACGTTATATTTATTTCGTATCTGGCACCCTCTGTATTCTATTTTTTCTTTGAATTTCTGAATCCTCCTTCCTTGAGCACGTTTCATGGAAATGCCATAATGAAACGGGGCGATTTACCTCCAGTAGCGTTTCTCAGCATCGGGCCGGCGCCGCGCCGAGGGCAGGCAGACAGCGGAAGGGGATTATTTAGATTTATTTTTGGACGGAGTCTTATGAAGCAATAAGAGGCATTAAAAAGACTCTCTATTTCGTAGTATTTCAAAGCCATTAGACTCTTGGTGAGGGAGCGGTAGACGCTTTTTCTTTAGAAGATACCTAAACCATACTTCAAAAGGTAAAATAAGTGGTAGTTACTTGTTCAGTCGATTCGCTAAAAGCTCTAGTGTGCCGTCTGATATTCGTTGAGATTTACCATTTTATTATACGGGTATTACATAACTCATCGTTGATAATTGTTTAATTCGTTCGTTAATGAATACAGCGCTGATTAAATACGGCCTAGTTGTTTGCTTTTTCTCGTTAGCGTTCTAGTCAATTATTACTCTTATTATTGTAAGTGCTACTAGTCAACCAGTCCTTGACACGTTATGAATAAGATACAATATACTTATTAAGTATTAACCGTATTAGATTATTGATACTTCAGGTGAAATTTAAATAATTTGTTTTTGAATTAGCATAACTACGAAATCTCGAATGAATTTTAAGTCGTCGACACCTTAGAAATAGTTGTTCACTTTGAAAATATTCAAAATTAATGCTATCGTTGATTATATCAAATTGATTTGTACTTAGGAGTACGTTCGAGGAGGAAATTCTATCATAGTCAAAGTTTTTATGTAATTTAAGACTGCTTTAATTTCTACATGCTCTAAAACAATGTATCATATAGACTTATCATAGATTTTATTTATTATATAGAAGAAATATTGCATTTACTTACTAAAACGATGACTGTGATATATTGTAAAAGATAAAGAAAATACACATAAATAAAAACATTATATACGAAATGAATTGTTTTCTTTATTACCTGCGTATTGTTTCAATTAATGACAAACAAACACTACCTGCCTAGATCGACCGACAACGGTTGTAAGTAGTGTTGCACCCACACGCACGATAACAGAGGCGCATTCTTTACTCATTGCAAACGAGTATACAGTTATATTATGTTAGAGGATACAAGCATTCAAACGAGTCCTCCTTATGTAGATAGATATAGATATTTAGATAGATAGATAAGTCTGTAAAAAAATAAATGAGTCCAAGAATGCGAGTGGTAGTCAAGCAGAGTGGTGAGAACAGCGGTAATCGAGTGGACAGGAGTACAGTTATAACACAGCTTGTAAATTGTGTACAATCCTTATACATAGATGTCTACGAAAGGGTGGTGGACCTTCAAGAAAAAAAGAAACTGAGCCAAAGCCTGACTATCCAGCTGACCCAGTGCATGTTAAGGACTCGGCCACTACGTTCCAGATTTTGGTGGACCTCTTTCGACATGTATCCAACTTTCCTCATTATTGTTAGAAATGAAAATTTATATTTAAATCACGACGCCAATTGTAAAATGACGGCATAACTCCGTATTTTAACCGACTTCAAAAATCACTGTTTGATCAGTACGTGTGTATGTATGTTCGCAATTTTCTCAAAAACTACTGATCCGATTTGGATAAGATTTTCATTATGCACCTATATATTTTTCGAAGAATGTTGCCTAACGCTGCCTTAAATTATAAAAAATCGGAGCTATAAACTAAAATATAGATAAAGTCAGAGAACTTTTTATTAATCTATAATGTGCTCGATCAATTTTATTCCCTTGATTTTATAACACTTAATACTTTCCTTGATTTTCATTCACAACAAATAATAATAAATAAATAAATAAAGTTTCCCTGTTTGAATTTTGGATTTTATCATGCATCTTTTCGCAAATATTTGTAATGTTCTACAGCGTGTATATATATATATATATATATATATATATATATATATATAGTTTGAGTTTAAAATAGTAAATATGGAGTCGGTCGTTTTATGTATCCATGGAAAGTCTGTGTTGTTAATAAAGAGACTATAATATGATATGACAAATAATATAATCCGGGAAACCTGAAACTACGACTGTTATGGCAGCGGCGACGGCAACGGACAGAGATATGGCGATACGATACTAGACAATTTTTACGAATATAACAAACACGGTTCGCGCTGTTTCTTCTTCATCTTCCTGCCGAATAGACCGGACTTTCTCTCTCTTTAGAGATTCAAGGCGCTGCCTTTTCTAGAGTCCTCACATTCTCTGCTCCGTTTCACGCGATTAGCCTTTTTGGTTATTCGACCTAAACCGATGTTTAGGATCTCTACTAAAAATCTTAAGCACAGTAAATAATAAATAAAATAAAATGGAATAAAAGGCAAATTGCAGAAAGAATAACTTAAAAAAACAATGAACTGTTTTCAAAAACCTTGTACCGTACCAAATAGAAATAAATAACAATGGTTGCCTTCAAAAACTCAATACAGTTACAATAATAATTATGAGAAAATATATGAATCCTACAAACAATAATCGATTTCTATACACAAAAAAAAATATTACATATATTTTTATTATTTATAGTCGGTCCTAGGTTAGGAAATGTACCTAAACGTTCAACAGATTAGTGCGGTGTCAGTGGTATGATCCAAAACGCATAGATGGCTTGGCTCTATCGAATCTAGTGTCACTTGTAAAGTCTAATTTAGAAGTAGATCGTGGCTTGTCACCGACTTCAAAACTAGAGAGTGTATGCTTACTTCCTTAAATAATGTAAATTGGTCTAAAACTAATAATTGTATTACATAGGAATTTGTGCGGAGAAATCGTTTGCTGTTTGTAGGTTTCGTATGTTTCGTCATAATTATTATTATCAATGAATTTAATTGAATTTTTAAACACAATTAACCTTTATTCACTTCTTTTTAGTTAAGTACGGAGTTTTTGGAGTCGGTTCGTTTTTATTAATAAAGATATTCTTTTTCCCATTACCTTTGTCTTGAGTTTTTAATTTATTTAATTTTGTTACCTGATATGAGTGCTCGCGTCGCAGAAGGGGTGTCGATTACAAGTCTGTGTTTTAAAATCAAATGTAAATCTTAATCGTAGACGGCTATCTTTCCGCTTGAGGCTTCGCCCGCGTGGACATAGAATATGTTCCTTCATCTTTTTTGTTAAGCGATTCTGCTGTCAATCTCACTCTCGTTCCCGTTTTTAACTCTGGTCCCGATACTCGTTCCTGTATTCGATCCCGGTCACACTTTTAAATTTAATTTCAGTTCGAAATTCGGGTTCGACCACGGTGCTGTTCTCAATTTCTTACCATTTTTTATTATTAAATAAATTGAAAGAAATTGAGAATTAAAAAATACCAAAAATTTATTTTATTTTAACTCTTCTCTTGCCATCCTCTCTCTATTTATGATACATATCTTCAATTTACAAACACACCGGGTTCCATTGTTTTATTAAATATATAGATTTCATGATTACAACAAATATGATCAATGTAATAAAATGCGTCGTCACGGCACTAGAAAGTTAAAGTAACCTTTGAAAACCCCAATTATTGATAGAGTAAACTCAAGAGCCAGATGCTTAATCATTTTTATGCAACAAGCGCGGCACTTATTAGCTTCAAAATTTATTTCAATTTCTTTCATTCTTGGTGATTTCAAACAAGTAACTCAAAATTCAAAAGGTAATAAAGATACTTCAAATAAATGATAATGTTATTTTGCGTACGTAATTGGAAATCGCTAAATATAATTGACTACCAGATCGATGATAAAAAAAAATGGTTTATTTAAAATACGATTAATTATTTGTGGAGAAAAAGTTATCCTATGTACTAGGTGACTTTTACTCGATAAAAAAATTTGACCGATTGATGCCCTTTAGAAAAGGATACCACGAGTATTTCCTATTTCATAATAATGCCTGATGATTTAAATCTTCATTTACGTATAAATTTGTGTGTACATTATCGACTATAAAGAAATAATTGGATTCTAATTAGTCGACGCACAAGCATCCACTGCGACAAGTATGTGGCGCGGGGAATGAAACATTTTTCACTTGTCACATCGCATGCAAAAACAACCACGAGTACCTCGTATTTGTGAGCGGGAGTGCGCGCGAGTGCGCGCCTCTCATCGTTTAAAATATTTTTAAAACCTCGCCTTAAAATGCTTTAGCATTCGTTTATACTTCTTTTTTTTATTTTTTCTTTTTCTTTTGCATACAATTTTAGTTTTTACGTTTTAATAAAATTAAATGAATTGCAATTTAATTAGAATTAGTAGCTAACTTAGTACCCATTACAAATTACAAGTCCGTATCAACTGCCAGCGAATTGCCGACATTTCACAAAATTTCCGAGAAAACCATTGCTTTTTTTCTCTTATATTTCATCTAGATATTTTATAGGATTTATGAATATGAATGGGCCTTTATTCTGTTACACGGCCGATCTGTACTAAGAAATGTTTGAGTAGGCCTTAACGACGTACGAAATCGGACAGAATTAAGCACCCTTTTCTCTGAAACTGTTTGAAAATACATCGTTGAATAAACCTAACTAGCTTCCGTCCGCGGCTGTGCGTCTTCCGCTCGTGCTCGACAAGGGTTAAATACCAAACAGTCGTTGTTCAGGTAAAATATTTAGACCTCGGACCCCAATTTATTCAGGGCAGGTCCTGGGCCAGGCATCGGCTCAAATTTATACCTAAATCTCAATAGCGACGTGATAATTATTCACTCTCAGCTGATACTGGTCTAATCTCTAATTACACGATGATAGCTTCAAAAAATTTAATGACACTAAGCGAGAAATAGGTTTATACAGAGTCATACAAATCCAGCTTTTACCACGTGAACATCGCACGAGCCGTCGGTTTGCATGCCGTCGGTCGGGCGGACGCGACGGGAGAATCGTGTAATTCGTTCGCGCTACAACACGCCGAATTTGTATCTCGTATTTCGCGCGACGTTAGTACATTTCGCAGACGTTTTCATTTCCTGTTATCGGGTTTCCTACAGTGAAGCGTATTGATTGTTAGACGAGGGGGCCTCTCGCGGCGGTTGTTAAGAGCGGAATGAGATATCATTTCCTTGGAGACTTCGAAGCGGTATTGAGCAGATACGGAACACGCTATATACTATTTCGAGAAAATTGTTACTTATGAATCTATGAAATTGTCGTACTTTATTTACGTGGCACAAGGTTAGAAGGACTGTATTACCTGTCTGTACTTTCATAGAATTTTCGTTGAGAAATTCACTTTTAAAACAATATTTCATTTCTACAGATTCGATACCTGATGAAGCAGAGTCAAAATTCGATATGACAATGTAAATTTACTAAATATGGGCGTCACATGTCATTTTATTACAATAAAGTTATGTAATTACCAATAGTTGGTAGATCTTCATCAATTAAAACCTATCAACCTTCCTTTTATCAAATAAACCTACGTTATAGCCGGAAATTTAATAAGTCTTTACATAAAATAGTGAATTGTTTGGTTCATTAGTTTTTTCATGAATGAAACAATCAAACGAACAGGCTAAGTTCCGTTTTGTGTATACACATATGTTATGATAAGAAGTGCAGATGCTCTGTATGCTAATAAATTTTTAAATCAATTGTTGGTGCAATAATTATTGAGAAAAAAAAAACAAACAGACAAACCTTTTTACTTTATACGTAGCTTGCATCTCGGCCAGAGACAAAGGCCAAGTACAAAGACACCATGATTATATAATATTGAAAGTTCATGGATTCGACAGTATTATTCTCGTGAAAGAAATACGAATAAACAAACGGTCAACATTTCATTTCCATGTATTAACAAGAATAAGGATTATATCTTCTCAAGGCTTAGTTACAAATTCAGTGAGTCAACTATGAATATACATTCTGATCATTTTCCTAGATAGAAATAAATTCATAATGTCCTTTATGGAATTTCGGGTGTAAGGTCAATACGTTTACGACCCCCAACATGTCTTCGTGACGATGCTCCATTAAAACTTTCGTTTTTATATACTGTCTATTCTATTGTGATATTTAAGCACGAAATGAATTTTTGTGTCCTTTTTTCTTTTAATAACGATATATGATTTTTATCTACAGGTAGTTGCGGATTACGTTTTCGTCCGCATTGTCCGCTCTAGTGCAATACCATATTTTAAATATCTTTGAAGGCAGTACTCACGAATGATTAATAAATATGATTATTGGTTATCCCCGTTTTACTTTTCACCGCGACCTCATGGCTGAGCTCCCGGCCTCTGATCTTGAGTGAATGCTGTAAAAACGAAATACGTTAAAAGAGAATGAACGCTTTCGTGGGGAATGTATGAAGTTAAAGCCTACCATAGTCAAGGTTGTGTGTGAGTTTGAGTTTTTGGTGTCATCAAGCGGAATTGTTATAATTTTAGGAATTATAAGCACTTTTCAACATTCCAATCGGGTTTCCGAGAAGCAATAATTTAACTCTTTTTAGGGTCCCTTACCTGCTAATGAAAAAAAAAGAACCCTAATAGGACGAGTCTATCTGTTCGTCTGTCGCAGCCAATTTGCTCTGAATTTAATTATTAAGTTTACACTTACAATTGAGTTTACATTTAGTGCACGTATGTATACATACGCATACGCATGCGCGTGCGTGTGTGCGTGTGTGTGTTCGATGTGTGTGAACGCGCGCGTCCGTCCGCCTGTGGGTGTGTGTGCGTGTGTGTGTGTGTGTGTGTGTTTGTTTGTTTGTGTGTGTGTGTGTGTGTGTGTATGTGTAATGTAAATAAATGAATTTTAAATGAGGGCCACTTTTGGGAAGTACATTAAAAATTAAATAAAAGCCCTTATTGTGAGGATCTCAAATAAGTATTTATTATAATTGTAACATAAATAGTCTTAGTCATTTTAGAAAATACATCTAAGATAACCGTTTCCTTCTTATTCTCCGAAACTACTGAGCCTAAAATTTTAAAAAAAGTATTAAAAATACAATGGTTATTTACTTAAATATTAGAGGAACACCTATAAGTAGTTTGCTTTGTTTCAGTTCATTTGAACGGCCAGTATAAACTTACATTCCTTTAAGTACGTAAGTGCGTACTTAGTATGTATCAGTTAATTTTTTTTATTTTCCTCTATCGTAAAAGCAGTACATATACAACCGTCAAATATGTAGTGATACAGTGCAAAATTAAGAAATCACTAAATGAAAATCTATCAAGCGTGAGTGCAGTTCGTGCCAATAATCCACAAATGAATTAATGAAACTAATTTATTTTAATTATTTACTACAAAAACATTATGTTGTAGAGTGGAACCCTCGGTACGCAAGTGCAAATCGCACTTGGCCGATTTTCGATGTTTCGCGCCCAACGCGGAGTTTTCCGCGTGAATCGTTTATTTTAATGAGTAAAAAATTGTTAGGGTACGTTTTAATTAATTCAGCTTCATTACAAAGGAAGATTTTTCTTGTTTAATCTTAATGATTTTTAATTACAACGCTCAAATTTTAAACATAGCCTGAATTTATAATATTACCGGTGTTCATTCTACAAAAGCTTACAGCGGTGATCCTTTGTCTTTTCAAAGTAAAAGTTGCGTATACCTTTTGTATCTCACTCGTATAGTTATTTGAAAATAAACCAATTTTCAGATAACGCTATAGAGTAGCTGTCATTTCATTCTATTTTAGGCAATGTGATATTCCTAGGTGGTGCTCAAACTGTCAAACAATATTACGGGCTAATCGTACCAATGTGTCAATTCGTCGATATGAAGCTTATAGACGTTTCGTTTTACGTATTAATATTACTCAAGTCGTTGAATAGACATAATTGATTTATGTTTTAAATACAATACATAATAAAAATATATTTTTTAATCGTAGCGTATTATTTGCGTTTATTTTTTTTTTATAATATAACAAAGACTCTCTTAATATGCAAACAATATTTTATTTATACGAAACGACATTGGCAAAATTAAATCCAGAAATAATTGCAATACTAATGCTTTCACTTTACTGCAACACTATTTAGGTTTATAAAAACACTTTGGTAAACCACTTTTTTAAAATATTTTTTTAAGTCCTACAATTCAAGTAACTTTTTATATCGTTATTTGCTTTAGACGTTCTTGACTTGAGAGTAAGGTTATCATTCTCTCTTAGGATTTTTTTTAAAGTTTAAGTTTTTTTGTATAAAAAAAATATTTTAAACAAAATTACGATATTTCTTATAATACTAATCATACATAGGTTTTAAATAATTACTGTCATTATCGAGAAATATTATTTTACCTAAAAGAAATATTTTTCACATAGCAGTTTTATGACTTTGTTTAGTAACAAATCGTGTCTAACGTTTTATTTAATGTTATCATTGAATCGTAAAAAAGAGAAGATATACAGTCCCGCGCTCAAAAACGGCCGCAGCAAATGAGTGCTAAAATAGATTGTTTAGCACTCAGTGCATTCAGTGTAGTTTTGTCGCACCTTCCGTTATGACGTTGAAGCGTTCTGTCCAAAAATGTAAAAATTATACGACAAAACCTTTGAAAAAGGACGGCATTTCTTAATTTAGATAAACAAAATTTAGTTTATTTGTTATAGATGGTCAAACATACTTTATAATGGGTATACGTTATAGTATTTTGTATTTCTTCATTTAAAGTGGCATCAAAAACTGAGATATAAACCGATGTAAAAAAATAGACTTAAACAACACCGGTCTCGCATTTCTTGCGTTGTCACATTATTTGATCGCTTAACGATAGACTCTGTTCTTATACCACTACAGTCCCTTATTTTCATTGTTTATTATTTTTTTTATTCAAATCTTAAAATTACATGTAAAGGGAAATCATACGGTGTGTTTAACTTATTCTAAAAAAAATTGATTTATTTTTCTATCTTTTTTCCGACCTCAACAATAATTGAACTGATTTTAATTAACTTTCATGTACTAATGGAACACACCATTTTGCAGTATATAAGCCACTTTTTTTTATCTTTCTGTCTAATCGTCCCTATTTCTACTTATAACTCGATAATGACTTAGCTATTTTGATGAAATTTAACTAATTGGTAGAACTTAATATCTCTTAAAATGTAGGTTACTCTTTATAATTTCTATGTATATCTGCAAGGCTCTTTATAACCAAAAATTTTAAAAGTCAGTCATGCTTATTTTATGTTTGTTTGC
This sequence comes from Eumeta japonica, assembly GCA_005406025.1. Lineage (NCBI taxonomy): Eukaryota > Metazoa > Arthropoda > Insecta > Lepidoptera > Psychidae > Eumeta > Eumeta japonica. Next base: position 67,879 of record BGZK01000964.1, on the reverse strand, counting down.
TTTTTTTTAAAGAAGGGACGGTGTCAGGGTGGACGATGAGTCCACCCTGACACCGTCAGAAGAGGAGGAGGAGAGGAAGAAATGGAGTGAGGGTGAGGTACATCGAAAGTAAAATTAAGAAAAAGTGTCAACAATTTCATTGTAACTATATGGTTAATAATAATAATAATTTAATAACAGGAAAATCATAATAAATTAAAACAAAGTGACGGGCTCGGACTGCGCCTTTTTATCACATGTGTTATATCGTAATAATATTACAAATGTAATAGTTTGTGACGATGTTTGTTTTTTGGAACTCATTTACGCATAAGCGGCTTAACTGATTTAGATGAAATTTGGCACACAGATTGTATATTTTTTGGATTACAATGAATGCGCTCGTATGCAAAAATTTACATGAAACTGAAATCTATATCGGAATCGAGAACGATGTGCGTCAGAAAAAGGGTGGAAGGTAGGACTGTATGGAACAGACATTTTGACGCAGGCGGAGCCGAAAACAATAGCTAGTCCAGAATAAAGAGAAGTGCATATTTTTGATCTAGAGACAGATGAAAAAAAATCAAAATCGTAACAATATACACATATAAATATGTCATGTAAAGCAAAACAACCCGAACGCGGAGAGTGGCGCCTCGCGTGTGTGCTTAAATGGGTTTAACGAATACCACCTAATGGACTCCGGGCACGAACCCCCAGCCCCGCGATTAATTACGTCTAAAAGAAATAACAGAATACCTATAATCTGCTTACGTAAAATGGTTGGGAGTTGCCCTGATTTATGTTGTTTTACCACATTCACCGGACGACCGTTGACCCTGTCTCATTCGCCACTAATACCCATATTTATATGTGACTCCAGCAGAGAGCCCGATTGTATGGCACTCGAGTCTCTAAAAATTAAATTGAATATTTATTGTAAACGAAACAAAAGTTCTAATAATGAAATACATTTTTTCACACTTCTCTTTTGACGTCTTACAATATTTCGACATGTGTACTTGACTTTATGAAATTTTAGGGCATTTGAGTGGTAGTGTTATTAAAGTTGTTATTCTATACATATAATAAAACACTACAGCTCGCTCTATCTGTGCATCGAAGCTATGTAAAAAACCAAGTGCGTGTCGGACCACGCGCAGTGTAAAATTTCTTAGGGTCCCGTCACAATATGCAGACTTGGAAAGGGATTAATTGTTTGATACTACGAACCTCTTGATTGGGTTGCGGTTTAAGGACTAATAACGTCTAAAAACGGCCCACATAAGACGGTTGTTTATGATTGACGATATAATTTTATATTTCCACAATTATACATGGTTCATAAACTTATATTACAATTTATTTTGCACGACAAATAGCAAATTTATACGAAAATTTACTTTTCCAAGCATATGTTATAAGTGATTATTAGGCATTAACTTGTAAAGCCTACTCAGCTGCGATAGTTTTCCTTTAAATTGCGTTTTACATATTATTGCCGCAAATTTTTTCACATATCGAAGAATAAGCCATTTAGCTAGCAGCCGGGGAGAGAACATTTGACTTATGATGTCACAGATCCACAAAGTTTTGAATGAGCTTTCCAACGACAATCTACACCATTTCACGATTTTATTCTACCCCTACATGATTAATATTGATACTCATACCAAATTACAGCTTCCTAGCCTTGAGAATGTCTGGCGAAATTATAAGTGTTCATCGTTGACTACGGCACCTTTAAAATAGATAGAGGACGATAAGATCAATGCAATATAAGAGAAACAACGATTTTATAATTTTTCGATGGTCTGCTTTATTGGTCTGTAAAAGATCATGTCAATTACGAACTTGAACTTATATAAGAGTAATTTTATTTATCTACATGACCTCATTGACTTACACACGCAGAGCCTCCAAATAAAATCGTAGCCTGTACAGTCGACTGACGTATAAACTCAACAGTGTTATTTCTTAAGCTATATTTGAATGACTCGAATTTTTATTTTAATCATTAGTACTGGGTTTACGTCGAACGATATTTTTCTCAAGTATTTTAAACTTTTCTTACATTCGTATATTCTGCATGTATGCATGTTGGTATGCACAATTTGTCATTTTTTATGTCACGAAGCTAAAGGAGACTTTTAAATTTGAAATATCTAAATATATAATATAATATAATATTAAATGTAGTGTGAAGTTTATAATTATGCAGCGGTAAATTGTTTAGACTGAACCAGTGATAAGTTATTTAATACGTCAATAGACCAAACACGTACATTAAATTTAGATACTGATGGTAAATGGTTTATACCACTTAGGTCTTGACTTAGATATATTTATACATATTACTAAGGTAATCATTATATACCTATATTTAATATTATATAGTGCCTAAGTTTTCTAAAGATCGAAAGAAGAACAATATTTTTAATGAACTTTTACTATTTAAATGTAGAAGGAAAAAGTGATCTTATACAAAACTTCAAAAGCATAAACATTAATTTAGTATATTACTTGATCACAAATATAAACTAACAGGAGACCAATTAGAACACTGCGTGTTTTCCACCAAAACGTTGGGAAATCATGATCTTAAAAGTTGACCTTTCGGGATTGATATCGTAACCACCATCTATGAGTAAATATTGTAGCGGGTCTTTGAAAAATATTTGTTTTTATAATTACGTATTAAAAAAAACACTGGTGTTTGTGTAACGCTTAGGATATATAAAAAAAAAAACAGAATAAATATAAAAAACATATTTAAACTTTGCCCACGATGTTATCCGTTAGTGTTACGGTACAAATTATTTTTTTAAGGTTTTGTGTATCCGATGAAAATATGGGAGAATTATAACATATCCATCCGTTCTTTCGTCAGTCACAACTTTCTTTCTCAGAATGTACTTTAAGAAAAATGTTAAAATTCGGCACATATTTATAGGATGTAATCAAGTATATATATTGCAAGTTAATTAATTATAATTTTTGAGGTTAATTGTGGGGTACAGTACAATATGAAAACTATGAAGAAAAAACGTAATATATAGGCTCATTCGTAGCTTATAAGAAAATCTTAAGAAAATCACTAAGTCTGGAAATGTTTATGTTGAAAAGTGTATGAAGGAATGGCGTTTCCTTTGATTTCCAAAGTTTTTAAATTAAAAAGGTAATTAGTATTAAAAGAAGGTTACGTTATATGGGTGCTAGATGTCGTATTTTACTGTGTTTTAAACAAATTAAAATTACTCAACGTGCGTTATAAAAACCCATGTTAGGGGTTCCCCTGCAAAATAAAATTCATAACGAGAAAATTCGCGGAAAAAACAAGACTAAACGACGTAGCTCATAGGATTAGTGAACCGAAGTGGCAATGAGAAGGCCACATCGCTCGTAGAACCGACAACCGCTGGGGAAAAAAGGAGTGACTATCGCGATTTGGACGCTGCAGCGTGAGATGGTTGTATCAACCACTGTATGTATCAACCGTGTATCAACCACTCGGTGGTTGATACATGGTCAAGGTTGCGCGCCAACTATGATTGCCCAAGATCGCATGTTGTGAAAGTACAGTAGGTAGCCTCCATCCAGCGGGGACGTCCGATGGCTAGAACGAGAAAACGAATATAAGAATAATATGATACTAAAAAGCGTGTTTCAATTTTTGTTTCATTCCCTTTATTCTTTTATTATGCTGATTCAAATTTACAGTACTTAGCCAACCGAGTTTCGATCGGAGTTTTTCTAGTTTGCCATGGGAATATGATAACCTACCACAGGAAAAATTGTTTATGGTCTTTTTCTAACATTAATAAAGAAATATTACAAAATTTACCTAGGTATTTTATTTAAACAGTGCCATATGTATTCTATGTCAAATAGTGATATTTGCATTAAGAAAATATAACAAAGCAACAATGCAATTACCTCCAAATTTTATAAAGTGAACACAAGGTGACGTTAAATAAAGAAACATTTGGATTTTATCTCGTTTTTTCCCGAGAAGACACATATTATTAAGCTTGAAAATAAACTTATACAGGTTTGCTTTTCAAGTTTTAAGAATTTTGCAACAGCACAAGAATCAGAATTGAAAACGATAAGGGATTAGGATTAACAGAAATGTCTTTCTGTATTAGCAATGGAGCAACACATTCTATGTCCATGCGGGCAAAGTCGCGGGCAAAACGGCAATCTTTCAATAAAAATACTTGCTTTGCACATTAAATAAATGCAAAATCAATAACCGTTATCCACATCGATGGTTATCTATTATTCGTGAGTACACTATGCTGTTAAATGAAATAGAAAAAAATATTTTTCTACATGAACAATGAGCGAAACAACTGTAAATACTACAACTAATATAAGCTTAAACAGATAAAAAGTTTATTCTTAACAAATTCTAACTTGTTAAGTCCCCAAGAGGGTGGATAAAGCCGTTTATCAAAATCGCAACTGAAGTTTCTCACAAATTGACAATCTGAATTTTGGATAATATAAATTTTTCGCCCCGACTTCGTACGAGTAGCGCTAATTACCTATGACCAGATGGATGATGGGTCTTATGAATGTATGGGAGCGGTCATGTGATGAAGTTTTAGCAGATATCTATTGGCACAGTGCCTTGCTATATCCAAAAAAAAAGCACGTGTATTCGAGGCATATTGGCAATTAAATTAATTTCATTAATTCATTTCATATAGGCCAGTGGATAGACATTTTTTTTGTTTTTTTTTTTATTCAATATGAGCCAGCTCGATAGCCGCATATAATTAGCCATATAAAAAACATGTATTTTCCAAACTTAAGTCAACGGTTGGCTTTTTGCTTTGTTGAGGGTAATTAGTAGAGGCAAGACCGAAGTCGCTTGAATTCGATTGGTAAATCGTCGGAAACCATCGTATGCGTGAAATCAGTACGTCTCTTCATCTTTGAGTTTATCACCAATGATTGTTGTCTCGATTAGGTGACAATCTTTTGATGTTCAATCACAAATTAAAAAAATAAACTAATTTTGCATTCATTTGTAAATAAAATATGATCTAAAATGCCAGAAATCTGAAACAAAATTCTGTTCTTCCAATCGTTACCAAATTTCTTTTAATGTTAGAAAATCTAAGTAAAATATAAAAAATCAAATTATGCATTAATTTTTCGGAAATGTACGACACAAAAGTGCCAAAAAAACATAAATAAAATGTATTGATCCTATCGCTATCAAACTTTACAAGATCGCCTGCTGGGCTAATTTGAAGATTTATATCTTTCTATATTATTACAAATCGATAACATTGCTGTGATAAAATTTTATAAATACCCATATACAGAAGTGTAGGAAAGACGTGGGAGGCGTATATGTCGTGAGGAGAATTGTATTATATTGTAGTGCATGTTGTAATTATATAACAAATAATTAAAATGTTGAAAATGAAGACATTTTTTGTCACTACTTTTCATTATAAAGTTTCTGAATTAACGAAATTTGTGGGGAAGGTCAGTGGAAAGTTGGTATAAATTTTAGCTCGCCCAAAACAGGAACCGGCGGCGTCATTAAGACGTCATTAACAACTCAACACGTCCTTAACAGGATTTCCTTCTGCGAAGAGGGTCGTCCATCCCGAGCTGATAATAAAAGTTGAAGCGACATAACTTCGTTAATTACTTACATTATACTTATTGATCTAACTTGGGCAAAGTATTAGACTTTTTATCGTGTTTACGTGGTATTCGATAAAAATAAAGTATAAAACCTGCGTTGATTGACATACATAAAAAGAATACCTTTTATTTGCTGTAAATCTGTTCTGCAATAAGCGGAAAATTTCCCAACAGTTAATGAAGACTCAAATTGTCGGAAAATAGACGGATAAAGAGAATCCGTGACTTTTGTAAAACCGAAAGCAATTTCAGAACTTAATTGCTTCGGTGCTGAATTTGAGGCTCTTTGTTGCTTTGTGTTTATGGATATTATTTAAAGCCTTATTTGTGACATTACAAAATGTATATATGTATACATATATACTGATATAGAAAATTATATCAAATTTTGACACTGACATGTAAAAGAAAAGATTCGTCACATACACTGTTAATTATTTATTTCACGTTTCATAAACTTTCAAACTGCATTAAAAATCATCGAGTTATCCCAGTTAATAACTTGGCCTTTGGAAATTGATTTCGAAAGTAATTATAGGGCGTGCGCGGCGGAAATTGACTGGAAGAGCAAATGTAATACAGCGAGTTTAAATTCGTATTACGTAACGCGTCAGTAAACGAGATCAATTGAAAATAAGCAAATAGACAAAATGAGATAATAACTAGTACGCGTAATTTTTCTGACAAATATGTACGAAAAAATATTTTTAAGTGAGCTCAAATTTAGCCAGGTTAGGTACAAATTTCTTTGCGGTTGTATTGGCAAACTATACGTGTAATTTAACTATACAAAAATTATTCATTCAACCTGAAAATTTTGTTATATTGTTTTCATTTAATTAACTAATATACATGATAGAATTAGCAAACGCTATTGATTGTAAGGTGATATTCTATAAATAAAATAGATGACAGCATCTATACTATTTATGGTTAAATTTGTTGCGTTTATTAATTGTAAGACATTTAATTGTGCATTCAAAGAGCAAATAATTCACTTAATGATCGACAAGCATGATAAGTTATTAATTAAACCACAAAGTCTAAATCTTACTAGTAGATAGCGCCATCGACCGTAAATGATATCATACCATAGAGCCATTACTTCCGCGATTCTTTGTCGTACGATTGTAACGACTTATATAAATATTATTTTATGCTACTAAGTGTATCATTAACATATTGAGTCTTGATAAAGAATGAATATTATAGTAGAATATAATTAAAATACAGTATTAGACTAGACATTATTACAATAATACTTCTATTACTCCATTAATGAAAATAAATAAATAATAAAAACAATCTATTGATATTTCATATTATGATGATTGCAGTAAATTCAAAGAGTTGAAATATAAGGATATATTATACTATGTCAGTACAATTTGATTGACGTATCGTAATTGAAAGGCAGAATTAAGCACGCATCTGTTAGAATAACCAATTCAGTTTAAGAAATTACTTCCTTAATCTAACCAAAGATGACCAACTGATCCACAATGGTTAAGATAACCAAAATATTGATTCGCTCAAAGTCAACAATACGAAATTCGTTAAGTTAATCAAACTTTACGTTAGAATGAGCAATTTTTCCTTTTAGTTCATATAGTTACGCATGAAATACGTGTTTATTATTGACTAGGTTTTGTCCGCAGCTCCGCCTGCATAGACATAAAATGAGGAAAATTATTTTTCGTATAGTATTTGCTTAAAACCCGTCCTCTATGAGCGTCTACGTCCCGAAAAGACTATCTATGCTAAATTTTAACTCGATCGAACCTATAGTTTCGGAGATTTCATGATGAATCACTCAGTGGCATTTCGCTTATATATGTATAGATTAACTTGTGCTTGTAGATTTCGTACTTATATTTTACATTATACCTAAAATCCCAACTTTGCGGTTCTTCCAATCCCGTCTTCGCACTCAGTTTCCACCACGGTGCGCTCCGTATTCTGGTCTCGCTCCAACTAAGTTCTAAATACGCTATCATTTTCGTTTCCAAGTCCGAATCCGGTCCCTGTCTTGATTTCCATTCTGCTCGCACATACGAACGAATACTGACTGCTATGTGATTGACAATCATTCTTCTCCACAATAAGCCCTCCGCTTCCTCCAACACATCTCACAGGGTTTTAAAAGAAAACACAAAACAGCGCCATTTTTTTTTAATACAGTAAAAATCTTCATCAGTATCAGACTTAATACATTAATAGTATAAAGTAGTGTCAATATCACTCTCGTCAAAAATTCTTTTTATTAAAAAATGGTTACTCCACACACCTACTCCACAAATGGTCCTCCTGTTCTTCTAGTACACCAATCACAATCTTGTAAGCGATAATAGGTGTCTTACTGATGCTCTTCGCCGATCGAAGAGCCTTTTATATACATACTAGTAAGTTTCTTAACACATCAATCACTTCCAAACAACTATCAATTACCTGATTATATGTAAATAACGTACTGGATTCAATTTTAAAAAGTGAAGGAAAATCCAGATAATAAATCAACATAATTGGACAAAAAATGTTCATTCAATGTTCAAAAATCAAACTTTTTCACTATAGCAAAAATAGTTAACCTCAACCAATACACCACGACACCTACACGCCATCAGCATATTGAATACACACAGCAAATGCTAATACTCGGATATCACACTCGATAATTGTCTTAGCTTCAGTATATCTAGCGTGCTAAGAAACTAGCTCAACTTCGCCTTCTACTCTTGAACGGTATAAATAAGTGAAAATAGTAAAATTTAACTACACAGCAAGCATACACTATACGCGATGCGCATACGTAAAGCCGATAACAATGTAGCCCTATTTAAGCTACTTTTACGCCTGTATTACATCATTTCAAAAGCCTACACATCAAGTACACTGCATACGAGCGGCTGATGCAACACTTTATGTCAAAAACTGTCCTTTCTCTAGAACTCAGAGAATTGTATTTTGAAAGACATGAAAATATTTAAAACATGGTACGTGTACGTAAAAGTGTTTGTTCAGCGTCTTCAACGCATTGTAGCCCTGTAATTATTTGTTTGCCTCCTACAAGTCAACTCCTGCCCACCTTTTTTTTTCTTCTAGAGAAACTCCGAGGTACGCTGTCAGATCCACTCTACGCCCACGCTGTCAAAGTCGATCGACTTACAGAAATAAGCAGTAAATGCGAGGGGCCGTAACAGGAGCCCCGGTCGCTATCAAGGGCGTAAAAGACGACCAGCGGGTGTGCCCAACGCGCTTATTAGAAAAAGTTTACATATATTCGAGAGAAATAGTCAACGATATAAGTTAATTGAAAAAATAAAAAGAAAATACACGACTAATCAAAATAAAAATAAATTACGCTACACGACTGCATGAAATTGAAAATGTCAATTCATTTAGAGGGCTTTTTGTAAGTATGTTTAGTGAGATCTTTAAAGATATACAAAACTTACCATTACGCAAGTTTAAAAGCATCAATTAGTAAGTGGTTGGTAAGAAAGAGTATTTTACAATTCGTGAATAATTTACAGGGCAAATATTCATGCTCATAACCAGCTCGATTTCTAGCGGGTTTTTCCTTAATGTGACAGTCATATATTTGACTCTATAACACGATATTAAATTTGAAAAGAGCTGTACCTCAATTTTTCCGCTCGTTCTTTATTAAGAAAAACTGCATTCGGAATGAGTAGTAAAATGGTAAAACATGAATTGTTAAAATATTGTGACATATTTGAATGGGAGAGAGGCGAGAGAGATATGCAAAGATCACACCATGTCGAAATCTATAGTCTCTGCTTACCATTCTGGAAAACAAGCGTGAGTTTAAATTATTGTTATTATATTTGAAGTGTTATTTATAACATATGAAGATATTTTTGAATTTGAGTGTCGGAGTTAACCTCGATGCCGAGACGCATATCGGCGGTAATTCCTGACCTGTTACGCCAAGGTGATAGTCTGAAGAACACTCAAAGAGCAATCACGCACCAGCGACATCACCAGCTGACAAGATTCGTTGGAACCATCAAAACCTTCTTTCTGTCGGCCATATTGTTTTAGCTTCAAATTTCCATGAACCAACCACCCTTCAACCAGAAAAAACTTTCTCTTAATAATAATTTTTAGTAATCTTTTGAATTCGCTATTCCACCTCGGGCGTTTAAGAACTAGAACAAAAAAATTCTGACGATGGAGATATTTCAGAGAGCCGTTGATTTTTAAACGTTACTACTTAAAGAGTATCTTAGCGAATAAATATTTGATTTACTCGTAGTTTACCAAAGACTGAAGTTTTTTTAGAAAATTGTTTTAAAAGACCTTTATTATAAATTTGTATGCCGAAACATACATTTAAAAAATGTTATTAATACAGATATAGTGTAATGCGAATTGTTTCTATAAACCATCGTATGAAGCCCGAAAAACTCACCCAGTTCTTAACCAGTTTCTTAAACATTTTACTAATATTACCTGAATTCATTTAAATGTTATCATAAACAGGATCAAATGGACTGAGAACTCTGTTTGTTGTAAAACTGGCGGATCGTTTTTCTCCTCACTCATAAAAATCATTTCATTTTTCATACTTTGTAATAGAGATGACTTAAAACCAGTTAGAAATCACGTAATCATAAACCATCAAAAATTGTTTGCCAGCTGGTTCTTGTAAAACTTGACATTCAATTCGGATTTCAATTTCAGTTCAATTCCCGATCACAGTTTCAATCTCTATCAAGGTTTCGATAACTTTATAATACATAGCTTAAATAATCTATATATATGTACTCTGTGTATTAGCGAGCTATGTTTACAAAGTTTAATTACTAGCAAAGCTAGATTTGATGTACAGCGTACCGATGTGTATATACCTAATTACAACACCCGATGTGAAATTTCAAATACATTGATTTAAAAGATTAATCGTGAAATAAAAACAAAAAGGCAAAGTCATGTTTGCCGTCTAATACTAGGAAATACATAAACAACAGATGCCAATATTAACTACAAGTATACTTGACTTTGTTTGTTTTATATATATTTATCGTCGTAAAACAACAATTTCGGTAAATGCATATGCAAGTAAAAGGTTTCAACATTTAAATGCTTTTTCCGTTGTAGCTAAAAAACTAACAAATATTTTATGGCAATAATAATTGAGTATGATTATTAAAAAAAATCATGTTTAAAATGAATTTCCTATAAAATGAACTAAATTTTTCAATGAATACTCGTTTCTTTTTTATTGTCTTTCTCATTATTAATAACATATTAATAGTTGAAGAAACGTATTAATAAAGAACAGATGAACCAGTTTTAGGAGCAAAATAATAGTATTAGGTCGCATATTGTATCAAACATAACGTATGTTTTGGTTAAAAGTTCAAATGAATTATGTATATAAATTGAACAATTAATTCAGTAATTTTGTTTTAAAAAGGAAAAGCGAGTAATAATTCACTACAATATGTCTATGTTTTGACCAAAGACGCAGCAACCTGTATACATGATAGAAGGTAATTAACAAATATTTGCAGTCAGAGGCATACATATAACTAGAGTCGCAGTAAGTAGATTTCATCAAGTGCTCTACTCAACTAGGTTGTAGTACGAAAATAACCCAGGTCGATCGCTGAGATACCGCACTTTCTTAGGAAATACATGTGAAATAACAGCCTACGCTGATGGGTTTCGTCCAGCGGTTGAGGGTTCCGGTGCACCACTCTCCTTTCCTTTCCTTCTCCAACACCCCGCTCACTCCTCTATGAAACACAAAAATGCCACAAAAATGTAAAGAAACATGATTCTTATGCCTCTAACTGTAAATTTTTGTCGTATTTTATGATTGTTTTGTTGATTTTTTGCATAATCTTGTTTTAATTTTTTTAGATCACTTTTACGCAGTTGCCATGTTTTAAATTTTTTATTACATTTTAATTGTATTTTACCAAAATTCCAGGATTCTCGCCATTAGCGGTGTAAACATCGTGTGTCGTTGTAATTGTAATTGTAATATTGATAAATTTCCTCTATGAACATGTAGTTATTATAAATTATAAATTCGAAGTGTGTAATGCTTGAACGGAAGTTTTTGCTGTAAAATGATCTATCAATCATTAATATTGATATAATTTTTTTGTCTCTGCCGGCATGTATTATTTCATGGTTAACACTCGTACGACCAAAATCTAACTTATAGCGATCGTACGCTTTAGACGACTCCATAGACGCCTCATTGAAAATCTAGCTGTTGGAAAGTTTCAAGGGTATAAAGAGTAGTTCATACATATGTACCCAGATATACGTGAAAAACATAACTCTGTTTTTGCTGCCACGCAGTCGGTTAAAAATAAAATGTTTAATAATTTCAGTTTGTTATCATTTGTCATTTCAAATCATTAATTATCATATAAATTGGATACATTTTTCGTCACCTTATAAAAGCATTCATTTAATGTATTATTCGATATACTCGAAAGAAAAAAAATTTTTCAAAGCACTTAATTTGTTGCAAGTATCCACCATTGTGATTTCTTATAAATGAGTAAGAAATTTAATGACGTATAGCTTATCAAAATCGGTTTATAAGAGAACTTAGGAACGGATACAGGATAAACACATAACTCTTCTTTTGGGTTTCGTCGTAGTTCGTCAAAAATTGCAAGCGAACGACTCAGACTTTAAATCATGTCCACACAGACACATTCATAACAAAGTGAACATATTGACATTTACAAAAAAAAATTACAGCAGTTATTTCAACCGTATTTACAAACAGCAAAGCGGTCATTGAGTAAAATCGAACATCACCAGGATTATGATCCTTTGTACCGCTCTGAATTTCCGGTCGTGAGTAAGGAGTCTAAAGTGAAAAGCGCCAGTGCATAAGAGGAAGGGACGTAGGATTATCCCGGTAAGGCCGGGCGTCCATCTTGCGAGGACAATCTTCAAAAAAGGGCATTGTGCTTTCTGTGTTATTTCCACTGACGGGATTTAGGTAGAAATTAATAAAGTTTAAGCTTTAAGAAAGCATTAAGTCGGAGCTCAAAGCCAAGCGGAGCGTAGAGACAATTGAACTTCATCTAAATTAGATAAGCTTTGAGACGTATTTGTACAGTTCTATCGCTAAAGTCTGCTACTGCTGTTTCATGTGGTTTTGTTTAATGCCCTTTGCCAGATAAAAGTTAACGAGAGTCGTTGATTGCGTTATTGACTATATTCGGTATCCGCTCGCTTCGGTCGTTTAGTTTAAATAGCATTTTCATCGCTAAAGCTCGTACATTTCAAAACATACCAAATTTTGATTAGCACTAATCTGCTTTGATTATCGTTATTGTAACATTTTAATTGTGTTTTCTTAAATTATTGAAAAATAGTGTTAGTTGATTTACGTTTGAGATTATCGCAGGTATGTTTTAGCTGTGACTTGAAATAGTCAAAATACATTTACATGTAAAAAAATATATACGCAGAATAATAAAAACGTCCCTTTTAAACCAATATATGCCGGGTTCGATTCTGTCCAGCAACGAATTTATCAACAATTTTTTAAGTAAAGCAAATCAGACCACTTCTTCCATGTCTTGAAAATTACGTTAATCCGTCTGTCCCGGTAGATATTATAGTAGGAGTAGGTGGTATGTGAGATATCCGACCTTCGTGCTCGCAAATGAGGCTTCACGGATTCGCGTTCAATTTAAAATTAGAATAGAATAGTATATTCGAATCCGAGCTCGCGGATAACAAATGAGTAGAACTAGAGAGAAGTACGGAGAAAGGGGACGAGGGCTGATGCCCGAGTGCACAAGTTTCAATAGCGATAGTAAAGAGGAATGTTATAATTGATTTTAATAAGTATAATATTTGACACTGGTAAAGAGAAATACTGAAGAACCGATCAATAAATATATTGATCTTAAATTAAAGTACTTTTGCATTTTGAATAATTGAATCTTTGGACTTCATTCAAGATCTACTAGATACTTCCCTCAGAACTACGCCCCACAATATCATCGCATTGGTGACAACGGCCGTTAGTAGCCTCAACACGTCTTGAACTAGCCAAGACTCATACTTAAGACCCAGACTTAAGGTCCAATCCCTTCAATCATAAGTAAAAAGAAGCAAACATACTTTGGCAGTGGGGCGTTTAAATCTTGACTCGGCGCAACAAATCAATTTCTTTTACGAATTTAAGATGTTTCCTCTGTATGGATAGCATATAATTAATGTTTATTTAGAATGTGATCCTAAATAATTCGTTTTGTTGTATCAATAAATACAGCTTTTATTTTATTAACACATCCTATTATGTACAGTTTCAAGGTACAAGAAGAGTCGTTTACCAACACTAACAACTAACATCTTCAAGGAACCGGAACGTTGTAAGCTTTGGAAAAAATATGATTTTTGGCTACTGTGAAGTACCGAAGCAAATGCGAAAGCATTGAGAAGGCGGCGACAAAAACAAATTAAACCCATCCGTTGTTCTGTCCATTCGTATCACCATCGCTTCACTATGTTAATTCGCAGTCACTACAATTCACCCGTAATAAATTAATTTTAGTTTGCGGCGACTGTGGGGCAATTCGTTATTCTTGAGTTGCAATTTTATTTCCTTAACCGTGCCGCATTGCGGCCAAGTCCTTCGCGGAGTAAATAATTAAGATTTACCGAGCTGCCGCACGTACAAAACTCCCCGTGAAATACTTTCAGTGCAACCGCCACTTCCGGTCCTAAAGGGACTTGCATGAATAATAGAAAGACTTAGGGACTTAGGTCATAGGTCGTTTCGTTTTACTTGAACACTTCAAGGCGCTGGAGTGTCATAATTCATATTAAGCGTTTCGCCCAAGTTTCGGCAGCTATAACACGTCCAGCGCTACAAGGAGGCACTAAACGAGTTGAGCGCACTGAGCTTTTATCTTATGTTTTAGTTAGTTAGTAGTAATTAGACTGTTAATGCACCGACAAAATTTCAATCTAAGGTTTATACTTTTGTACGAGATTGAATTATGTATACGTAATCATTGACAATTATAAGTTATATGTTAACCACTTTTAACCAACTGTGACTAACGAATGACAATGGACATATATATATATTAATTTTAACAATATCTAATATAGTCACGAATTAACTGTAGGTTTTTGTTCAAAAACTAAAAGAATCGATGTATATCAATTAATTTGAACTTATTTAATCTTCTGTAATGTATTTTAATATTTTTTTCTGTGTTAATACGTAATGACTATTCTACCATATTGACGTTAGTTACTATCAAAATAGCGCTACTGCAGCTAATTCCCTAAATAAATGTAGTTTTTAAAATATTTTGAATAAAAATGATACGTTGTTGTATCCCTAAATGTATTGAAATAGATGTTCTTTTGTAAATATTTAAAGACTTTTGATGAAAAAAAAATCGGATATACCAAAAAAAAAACACAACTCCAAAACCTGAACACAATGAATGAAAGTTATATGGAGAGATTAGTTTACTTAAAAGGAAAATTCAAGGTTAAATTGTAAACATCTTGTAGAAAATGGTAATGAGAATTTCAGCTAATACTCAGAAAGCACAAATTTTAGTTAAATAAAACGGTATGAAATTACACAGTTTTGCAAAAAGGTTAAAAGTTGCTTATTTACGATAGTTATGGTATATTTAGTATGCTGAATCAAAAAACAGTTTTCATTTTTCACTGTTGCGTACATTTTCTTATGTAGTATACAAGGTTATTTATTAAAATTATCTTTTGAACACTGTCCCTAAAATTACCTTAAACAACTATTAATAATCTATACAATATTTTTCAAAATATTGAATAAACAAATCCTACTAATATTATAAACGCAAAAGCTTGTAAGAATGTATGGATGTATGTTTGTTACTCTTTCAAGCAAAAAGTACTGAATGGATTTTGATAAAACTTTACAATAATATAGATTTTACATCAGAATAACACGAAGCCTGTAATTTATAAAGATATAGTGTGAATTATCCAAAGTATAACGATAAGTGTCAAGCAAGTAGGAAAAAATCTGTCATCTGCGAGCTATTCTGGCGTGCGCCGCAAAAACCGTTGGAATTACACGTATATAATGTATAATAGAAATGTTTATCTTAAACAGTCCTACAAAAAAGCCGGCAATAGTATATATCTATCTTTTATGTGTAAGCCATTATCGACAAAGTAGTGAACCATAAATACAATAAAAATTGATAATTTACTTCTAACGCACATTTGGTAGAAACAAATTGATCCTTATTTCAAAATAAATATTTTAACGTATCTGTTGTTTAAAATAGATAAACTTTGTTTGTTGCACTACATCATTTGGACAAATATTTGAATAGTTTGACGATAAACAAGCGAGTACGCGATATTATGGTGCGGTCCGGCGGCAGAATCAAATCTCAAAAGTACCATACATAATATAGTTGTACGACCACTTATAACTTGAGAACGAATGAACGGCTCATGGTTTTTAATTTGTTGGATTAATTTCCGTCCCGAATAGAACAATAAAAAACATTTAAAAATTAACAAATAAATAAAATACTTTCTATCATCATTATCACAATTTTCCATCACCACGCGAGTGACACCGCGGGGAGCGGCTAGTACATTACATAATGTACCTAACATTGTCCATTCACACTTTTTGGTTAGCCTTTTTTTATGTAGTTTTTGAAGCGCATTTCAGTTTTACACTTGCTTCTCTTTTTAGCTTCCAACTGTAGGCAGCTAAGCATATTGACGTCTCATTCCCTTCGTTGCTTTTCTCGATAACACGAACATCTTAGTGAATTTTTTCACCCTGCTTTCCACGAAAGGCTTCCGAGATTTCGAAAAACATTTCGGATTGAAGTCAAGAGTAACAGCGGAATAAGAATCGAAAGCGAGACTGGAATTGAGATTTATAGCGAGACCGATCGACACAAACGATAAGGTAATTAAACCATTCCATAGAATGTATGACGTATACATGCGGACAAAATCGCGAGCGAAAAACTGCTAAAAAATTACTTTGATCTGTTGAACATCGTCTCTCTCCTACAGCTACCGAACGAACGGGAATTGAAAAAAAACCATACACGAAATATTAACTGAACAAAAACTATGCAAAAATAATATATAGTTCCCGATTTATATCTTCATAAAGACGTGTTTTCATAGCGTTAGAATAAATTAGATAAGACCGACTAATGCATATAATCGGTAAGTAAAAAATACTATGTACGGTAAAACATTTTTAATGTGGCAGTATTCTGTATGTACAGTTTTAAATAACTCATTATGTTGCATAATTAATATTGCCTAGTTCACAAGTTGAAATCGATGTTAAATCTTAATAAAGCTCCTAAAAATATTAACTATAGCTTATTGACTTCGGTATAACGTCTAGAAAAATGCATAAGCAATGTTTTACAACACACAAAAAAGCACAAGTTATTAACAAACGAAAACGAAAAAAATAAGGTATTTAGTTTTTTTCTTACAAATTCAGTAAGTATTCATTATTGAAAAGTTTATAAAAACGATTCTTTAAAAGGAGAAAATTTCCAATAAAAAAATCTAACTTTTGGAACTTTGTTTTCATTATTGATAACTTTAATGTAACGAAAATAAGCCTCCGCGCGATCGCTTCTACAGCCGCGAGTCGCCTCTAAAGTACAACGCTCGAAACTCTGCCGCTGTGAAGTTAATGAAAAAAGCGTCGCAATGGCGTAAACTCGGAACGTGGGGGAAGAAGAATGAAGGTTCGGTGGGTGTTGTGCTTGCGCATTATTCACAAGCGATTCAGAGCTGCAAAGGTTTGTGCGTTGTACTGTTGTATATCACATATAAATATTTGTTTTGTAGTATATATTATTTTGAAAAACTTAATAAATTATTTTGCATTTTAAAAGAATAAAGCGTGTTAGAAAAGAAATTTATGTTAAATTTTCAAAAACTTAGGCACTTGTTTGCTTCTAAGTTTTTCACTAAAGACGACAAAAATTTTAAAAATAATTGGTCTATACATTTTTCTCATCTGAGAAAACCTTTCTTATATTGTAACGTTGTACTTTTAAAATTGATTATAATTTTCCGAATTCAACAACAAAAATGAGTAAAAGAGATGGAAATACAATACACATTGCATAATTCTATTCTAGGGACATGAGATTCAGGACGTACGATTCTTATGTGACCTCTGACATATCGAATTTCGCCTTAAAGCTAAAATATCTGAATATTTTGTAAATTTCAATAAACAATTAATTGACATTTATAATGGGCACCACTCGACAGCAAGTGCCGAGAAAGAAAGTTATTTTCTTTTCATTTTTGTGCATAATTAACCGGAAAATCATAAAGTGAACTTTAGGACAAAGGACAACAATTTTTTTGTAGTCGTATTACCAATGAAAATGCGCCATCTGTAGTGACAAAAGGATATTAAAATAATCCGCATCAAGTTTTGTTCTTCGCATAACAGATGTCGCGATAATAGTCTTTCAATGTACACGCTTCGTGTCGGCCATCAGGGGGCAACCGATGATCAACCGCCTGATCGATTACTCTGGTTTCCCTTCATAACGCAAAAATCTTTCGCCTTTTACTAAAGATTTCCGTGGAGGGGAACACTCAAATGAGTCTGACTCAATTTTTTGACGTCCGGCGTAAGCTGGACTTATTACTTGTTAAACGATGTTACGTGTTTAAGTATTCGCGTCAAACATCAGCGGTAGGTGTGGGTCGTTACATCATTTTCAAGAAACGTAACGAAACTAGTGACTTGGTCGGCGTCACCTGTTTTAAAACTAGTGATTTTTGTAACTAGCTATTTTCATTCAGTTACTGTGATTGTTTGCATAAATACGTCCACCAACTATACAGTTACACACGACACGAAAATAAATTAAATCACTGTTTTGTGTTTGTAGCTAGCTATACAGTTAAATCAATAAATTAACTTTCCTTCATACTTTATTCAGGCTTAGTACTGACTGCATTAAATATATTTATGATTGATTAGTGTTTACTATGAAACTATGATTTTAATAAAATTATTAATGCAGGCGCATTTAAAAGTTAATTTGATTGTATATACAATGATTATTAATATTTACAGGATTGAAGCGATATATCGCGTATATATATCCATTTTTTTAATATCGATTTATATCGCCCACTACTAGTTCGGTGTGATGCGTGATATGGCAACACGCGTTTGAGAATAACGCATTTACAAAAATCACTACTTTTGTGTTGACTCGAAACTAGTGATTCAGTTACATATCGCGTCACAGGTTATTGTATCTAGTGACGTGAAATAACGCCCACGTCTAGTCCGCACTAAAAAAATACTCAGTTTCCATAATTATAATTTGAACTTTAAATCGGTCGCCAAATATTCATATTTTATGTCAAGTGATCTCTGTCAATCGTGATATCGATTCCGATCTATATACGAATAAAATCTAATATGACTTAGTGATTTTTAATTTAACTGTAATATGTGCCACAATGCCAAATAAAAACTTTTATTTCAATTGCGCGTAAAGGTTGAATTTTGTATTCCGATTTAAATTTAATGTTATTAAGAAACTTGAACCAATATAAAGAATAAAGGCAATCTGTGAAAGAACTCATGATCATGATGCATGAATGTGCAGTATGAATATATTGCATATTCTTTGATTTGTACCAAAAAAATCTAAGTCTTTTGAATCGCTCGAAACTGCTATTTATAGACCTATTCCTGTGACTTTTTTATTTTTATGCATCTACCTATATATTTAAACAAAAATGTATTCATATACATATAGAATTTTCAACTACAAAGGCAACATCACATGTTTTCAGTGCACTATGAGGAAGCGTTTACATTTTAACAAAAACAATACGCGGTTAGCGGCTACGAGTATCGACTCTAGACTAGAAGGTACCGGGTTGGATCCTGACTGACAAACAAATTGACCAATGAATTTTTAACTCGAGTCAAATTAAACCACACGTTCCGTACCTCAGAGAACACGTCAAGTCGTCGGTCCTGGGTATTGCCATCGCATTGGTGACGGAAGCGGTTAGTAACCCCCAACCCTTACTGGGTCTGCATAGAGGGTAAATATGCAATCCTCACTCACAGGCAAAAAATATTGTGGGAAGGTATACCTCAGTAGTGGAGTAAATAAAATCTTACAGAAGAAGATAATAAATAAACAAATAGAATTTTATTTGTACAAAGATATTTCTGATGGAGTTGTTCAAGCGTAAATGTGAATATTACAATGGCGCGGGCGCGGGCGGCGTGCCGGCCGTTATTGTGTCGCGAGCCCTTTTTCTCATGACAGCCTACGTTTCTGATGACAGTCGCCGAGGAATTTATTTTTTTTTATTGTTCGCTGACTACGTATAGCCGACTATCTATTCGATTATTTTACGATATTAGATTCAATCGAATCGCCTAAAGTTCATTATCGGAATCTGAGCTTTACTAAGGAGTTCCAATTTTAAATTTTCGTTATCGTTTCCGTATAGCGCGAAGAATTTTTTATTTAGTTAGATCACGAAATTCGTATTTGTAGTGTAAAATTTGACAGCTTAAGTGTTGTCGGTGTTGATATATCGATATTCAATTCATACATGTCCAACAAACTTTATATTTACTATAAACGTCAAACAGTCTGTTGTTTCCTCTTTATTATTAATGATATTTTTGTTTGTGCTTTTTTATTTTTAAAATGGAGCGTCAACAACAGGAAATACTGGCGAATCGTGGAATTCTATTTTATAAATTAAATAATAAATCTGCCACTATTCCTCATTTTTCATAAGAAAATATTTGACGGACGAGTCAACCGATAAATAAACTCAGATCGAAAGATTCGAAAATTCTCGAATTATTCGAAAATTTTCGAAGTATTCGTAATTTTCCGAATAGTTCGAATTTTCCAAAAAATTTGTATATTTTTAAAAAATTATGTAATATTTCCAATCATTCGCCAATTTTCAATAATAATTCTAAGCCGTTGAGTGGTTTTGTAGATTCTATTGCATAAAAAAAATCTTATTCCCAAAATAGCCCTATTATTTATTATTGCAAATTTTTTTTTTATTGTTTAACTAAGAAATTCAACTCAAAAAGAGTATGTTATTTTTTTCCATTGGTATTCAGTTATTCACAGCATTTATTAATTCATAGTAGAGATTCATACTAAGTTAACTACAACTTCACATGAATGCAGCTAACCTCAAATTACTGTCGGTAAAACGATCAACTGAGTAGAAGAATACTGCTAGTGCAAAGTAACTTTTTGTAAACAATTTTGTGTTTGTTGTGTTGTATAAGTGTTTAATTGTTTATCAGGTATGTCAATTATATTGAAACATTTGAACATTTTGAACACGTTTGAACATTGCAAAATTTCGAAATTATTCGTTAATTCTAGAATTATTCGAAAAATAACGAATTATACGAAAAGTTTCGAATAATTCGAAAAGTTACGAATAATTCGAATTTCTCGAATAGTAATATTCGATTCGAGCCGAATAATTCGTAAATTCGAATTATTCACACACCCCTGGAAGATAGTATATACACAAAATTCAAAAAAATTCTGGTCAGCCAGCTTATATCAAACGAATCAAACGTTCTTTCAAATAAATCCATCTATATCGGTTCGAAATACAGTCCACGAACACAACTGAAGAAATTCACTGTGTCCAGAATGAAGTTAGAGATTTGAGTTATAAAGTAGTATTCAAAATTATTAGCAACAACATATTATCGATATGAAGAAGCGAGAGCAAAAAAGGGATGTATAATATTTTATGAAAAATCTTTAAAAAAAGTTCTTGTTATCGATGATGAGCGCTCGTGCCACTCGATTGAATAAATATTACGGATAAATATTTTTTTATACACCTTATCATCAAAAGATTAAATGTTCAATATACCCAGTCATTCCCGAAACAGTTTTTTTCAAAAGTATGTGATTTGGTAGGCTATAAATGCTAAAGGCAATATTTCTGATGAATTTGTGTCTGAAGGTTCAATGAATTTTGAAAAATACCTAAATAAATAAATCAAGAAAAGGTTCATTAATAAATATCACAGCACAGATAGTGTCATCTGGTTAAATATGGCAACGTGTTATTATATACCTTCAATTACAATCACAAAACGTGAAATTTATACAAAAAAAAATATCAAAATTATAATGTGCCCCAAGTTCGTGCAATGGCATTGAAAGAATCTGGGCACTTTGTAAAAATAAATATGAAACGTTTTATCTTAGATCTATGGAAAATTGATTAGAGGCGAATTTCTAGAGCAAATACAGACCTAAAATATGTAATCAACCAAATTAACGCTAATTCTTTTCGTTATATTTGAAATAAAAATTTGTCTACTTATTGAACGGTCCGTAGTAAACCCTCATTTCGTATTCGTGTGTTAAAATTAACGTTTCGGTTTGAAACACCAATCGTAAATTACAACCAGCCTTAAAAATGCTTTATTTATCATTCGTATATTTTAATTTTTATAACCAATAGCGTCATACGTCTATCCGTCTGCTCAAAGCTCGCATGCACCGGCGAAGAGACCATAAGGTATTGCTTATTTATTGGCAACTCTCATACTACTCCCTTTTGCTTTTTTCTGCGAAGTTTGCTTTGTCTCGTTAATCCAATAATCCGAAAGGCCCTTCCCGGAAGCGATAACAGTGTTATAATGATGAAAAATAAATTTCGGTTGCCACTACACGGCGAAATTGTATACAAAAGCTCCGAGCTTACAAAAACACTTATGCGGTCAATGAAAAAAAAAATGTATTACGTTTTTCATTCCGTAAAGTGTAGACAGGAATCGTACAATTTATTTGATAATGATATGTTTATTAAGGTTACTTGAATCTCCAATCAATGTTAGTAATCGGCCGTACCACAGACAACGACACAGATTTTAAGAAAATAACTACACTGATTGTGACAACACACAAACAAGAAAACAAGCAAAACTTTATCGTTCCCGGTTTTAGAACATCTATTTATTTACATGGGAAAAGTTCACCTCGAAAGAAAAACTCTTTGCGATAAGGGATCACCTTACCACCTCTTCAAGCAACACGCAGAATCGCACATCTCACTACTTCGGTTTATAAGCGATCGACGAACCCCTAATTTCGCTGTCCAGCACCATGTTTGTGCTTCCCGATCGAGCAGTCGACGCCCGCTCCCAAGGTCAGTGGTGGAGGCATTTCAAATTGAGCCTTGAAAAAAGTTTAAAGACAGCAAAATACTATCTTGAGCGCGTAAAAACGAGTGAGATCGAAGAAAAATCACAAATGAATACCAGAACAAAATCACAAACGTTCCTCGATCATGCCAGCCTATTCAGATTTTGCAAATTTAAGATTCTATCATATTCAAATATAGGTTTGAAAGGTATACTAGAATTTCACATTCGGTTTAATAACACTTTAAGTTTCATTCAAACACAGAACAAGCGATTTCAAATTACTTAAGCGATTTTCAATGAGGTTCAAATGACTTTCCGTTACTCGGTTACCCGATTATTTGCCAATTCTTTTCTGTTAGGTAAGCTGTATTCCACAGATGGCCGAATATAAATTTTATCGAAATTGATTCATTTATGTTTTTTATGTACCTATGTTCAGCAATTATTTCGTCAATCAGAGACCGATTTCAATTTCTTTTTTTGTTTGGAAGTATATACTCCCGGGGCGATTCTCCCATAATGGTCACATCGATGTCGATGGCATCCACGTCGCAAAAATAAAGTTCATAGGACATTATTGAAATGCGCTTTTTATAAATATTTAGTCTTTGAGGTCCATTACTGTTAATCATGTAATGATTCTAGCAGTTATCATCACCTAATTTTAGTAGCAACTGATTTTCTCGGTTATTTGTATTTTGAGCAATAATACGATATTTCCAAAACCACTTTTCAATTTATTAGTAAACCTGATACACACACGTTGAATTATATACATATTAATTCAAACCACCTTATTTGTTTAGGAATAATTTCAACATTAAATCGTTAAACTTATCGTGCGACCTGATACTTTTAGAAATGGAGTTAATCATTTTTACGTTTTGTAAAACGTAAATCATCCAATCTTCCATAATTAATTTAGAACACCAATGATTTTTATTTTTTGCAATAATATTTTTACTGTTTAAGCTTATTAATTTAAAACTAAATACAAAATAACCAGTTTTCATATCATACAGGATGAAATACTTTCAATCTGTTCTGTACTAGTAATACATTGTGACAAAACTTGCATGTGTTAAAACGTACAGAGATTGTTTAGTTGAAATACCAAATGTAAGAAACCTTGTTTGGAGTCTGAAGTTTACTTTAATAATAAACTGTTTTAATCTTTTGATCCTCTTTATTTTATACTTTAAATATCATTTTCTATGTTATAAATCACGATATTAATTACTATTCAAAAAATAAAGCATAAAACAGACCACCTGTACAGCATTCTTTAATTATAGCATTACAACGTTTTAAATTGTTGTACTTGTTGTTAGATCAAGAACTTTTAAATGTCCTCTAATAGCGATGAAGAACTTTTAACATAATGATGATTTTTGTGTGTCAGTTCTACGACATAACTACAAGTGTCAAAATACGATGTTTATCGGTAATTAAAAAGAGGCCCGGAAAGTTTGATAATCGAAACGTGACTTTAATTTGACTGGTGACATATAATATAAATAAGACTTGTGTATTGGAATAAACAAACATATAATACATAATAAACCAGGTCATTAGATTTTGACGATATTAACTTACATTTCTGACGGTGGAGTTTGATGGTTTTTAGTTCATTGACAGCTAGCTGTCCGGAAAGTCAAGCCATAGAAATTACGTCTTCTTAAAAATATGAATTTATGATGTAAATTAACTTTCAAGGGCCGCACGTCGCGCAACTAAATAATTTAGTTCGATAAATGTGTCAGTGCAGGAGTCGACGAATTCCGTAGCTTAAAGTAAGGTTAAAAAAATTCATTTGCGATAAAAATGTATAATATGAGGTTGTAAAGTCGCTTCAGAGGCATTTTTAAGTATAAATTCCACTCGAAATTGAGAAAAATGAATAGAAACATTCATATGTAACCTCTATTATAAGTATAATTTGCAAGGCGACATTTAGATATATATGTTGCATACACTTCATACGTTTTGCTATAGTTACAATATTTCTTATATACACATTTATCGGCAATAAATAAATTCAAATTAATAATGAAAGAACCGTAAGCGATTGGCGACTGTGAGGTGAGATATTTAAAGAATTCAAAATTGTACAAAAGTTATCGGTCTGTTACTAAGTAAGTAGAATGACGAAACAAATCCATAGAACAGATTTGTATCACAGAAGGGTCGTAAAGGGCGCCCTAGAGATACCATTACCGATCGAATCAGTGGTGTATTTAAAAATGCCAAGTTTTACGCACCTCAATCCGACGAGCTTGCATAAGACGATTGATGGATAACGGCGCACGAAATGAAATATGCAGAGATCGTACCGTGTGGAAATATGTGGTCTTTGCCTAGGCGTGAGTTTATAAATAAAAATACCAACTGAACAATGTACTTACGAAACTATTAAATTGCCTATGAAGGGTTTATGTCATGAGCGCCAGTGGCCGAGCGGACGAGAGGGCCGCCTTCGAATCGGGACGTACTCGCTTCGAGTCCTGACCTTAGGCGAATCAAGTAATGAACTCTCAGCTTAGGTCCGACTGAGGAGAGTTCAAGTATATAGACTACACTCGGCGGACCACTGTAGATTTAATCTGTTTTAACATGTTCCTTAACTACACGGGAGAGAATATAAGAAATTGGGAATGCCTTAAATGAAAGTTTTTGTAAAAACGTAAAAAAATTTATTAGTGATTTAAGTAAAATTTACATACACTTAACGTAGGTACTTAACGTATTTACTGGTTTATACAAAACATTACAATATCGATTACTATAAACTAGTACAAACAAGAAAATTATTTACAAAATAATTGTCTCACAATCTATTGTTCCCTCATCATTTGCACCACAAAATTACTACTAGGGTATGCACATGCGACGTCTTGTCATCGTTCAGGCGCGTCCAACTCGTCGTAGTCGTGCGCGCTGGCACACTTCGGGCACAACATTTTGAAATTCTGAAACGATAAAAGTGCCGTCATTTAGTCTATAATAAGTTCTAGATTTGTAAAAGTACATCGCTTCAATATATATATATCTATATACAAATTTAATACTCAACAAAAGTAACATAATTCAATATAAGTAGTCTCACCAAGTTGTAATATCCTCGAAGCCACTTGAGCGCGAACTCGTAGTGATTGTCGGCGGCCATGTAAACGCCCATTCGATGCGCGACGCAGCGGGCTTGCATCTCCAGCTCCAAGACGGAAGTGGGCTCCTTGTACTCCTGTGCTCGCCCTGCGCTCCTGTCGCCGTTCCCGAAGGCGAGCCGTTCTGGTCGACATCTTCTGTCTGTTGTCCTTCTAGAGGGCGTGCTTCTTCTGCCGGCAGATTGACCATATTTATTTTATGACGTGCGTACAAATCACAAATAGCTATCACTGAATATAACGGTGACCGTGACAGACGGGGTTGTCCTTATCGTTCAAACTACCGAATGCGACTGACGACTATGTCGACGACTACCACGCTTATAAATGTTCCCTAAAGACGTTTGTAGCTGCGCTTGGACAACGGTAATGTTAATCCGCTATTGAATGCGAGATCGTTAATGACTTTTCGAAAACTCGTAATCGGTTTTACAGTCCTAATATTAGACAAGTGTATGCGTGAGACAAATCGTGTTGCCTCCCCTTTAAGAATTCTACGATATTCATAAAATGTATAACAAACATCAATAACAGGTTTTGTTCATAAAATATATAAATAATGTAAGGTCTTACCTATTGACGCAAAGTGTCTTGATAGAAATCAAATTTATTACGCCGAAAACCGATGCACTGCAATCGAATTGCAACCCTACATATTTTGTAATGTAACATAAGCAGTTCCGAGGAATACTTTTTACTTCAGCGCTGTAACAAAATAAGGCGCTCTACGGAAAAGGTTCGTAAGAAACGCGAGCTTTCCTTTTTCAGTGTACATCGAAGTCGTTCGGAAGCGCATGGAAGCTGCGACATCAGTCCTGAAGAAGCTGACAAGAGAGAAAGAACTAATTGAGTATGTGGATGGATTCGAAAATAAATTTACTTAGTTCATTCTATATGGATTTTTTAGGACAGTATATTTTAGTGCACTTTAATTACATTCTCCTTGAAAGAGTTGTAAGGAAATATAGCGAATATCTATGACAAAAGACGAACCTCTTTAAAAATTCTACGACATTCGTAGGACGTATGACGAACGTCAATAATACGTAATTTCAGAAACACCTAGGACTATGCGTCTCATTTATTACAATTTTTAGTTGTTATTACAATTTACGAGGAAGACGTTACGTTTGTTAATACCGAAAGTATCTATATAATACGAACATCTTATATTGTTTTGTTACAATTTAAAATTTATCAAAATTAAATTATATTATTACTAGCTTTCACCCACGGGTCCGCCCGCGTAAACATCGAATAAATTCTTTCGTCTTTTATATAGACTGATCACGCTGTCAACCATAGTCCCGATATTGTTCCTTCTTTCCACTTCAGTCCTGTCTCCGATTTTGATTTTTATTTCGGTACAGATCTAGATTTCGATTCAAAATATACATCATAATTCAGTGGTTGTGTCCGTGTGGACATACAGAGAATTTATCATCTTTCATATTAATCGATAACGTTATTAACCATGATACGTCGGTATGTCGGTCCCGTTATTGATTCCATAACAGGAGGACCTTTAGTAATGCGCTATTTTTTTTAATTCGAAACGATCTAAGAAGCTCTCGATGCTGATCCCGGTCCTGGTCACGATTCCAATCCCCCAAGCGATGTTGAATTTGAACCTCTGTATACTATTGTTGTTACTAATAACTAATCGGTATAAAGCATGCGTTATATGGCTCCGCAACCCAAGTCAAGAGCAAAAGTTAGTATGTTTATAAATTATGGCCTATACGTTGTTTTGATGTATGAGCTATGTTACTGTAAAGTTTCAGCTGATTCTGTTAAGCTGTTGAACCTCGATTGAGTAACAAACACACAAACTTTCACATTTATAATATTAGTAGTATTCAAAAATACTGATTTTTACAGCTTAGCACTAAAATACAGTTAACACATTGATTTATTTCTATTGGAGTGTAATAATCTTTGATATTTATTTCAGGGCTATAATGCGAGCGGAGCCGCAGGTAAAATCTAGTTAAATAAATACTTACTGGAATATATTTACTGAAATGCTAGATGACCTTAAAGTTGCAAGATTTCAAATTTTGACAAACAATCGTAACTGCCAAAATATTTCTTTTACTCTCCGTAAAAAAATGATAAAAGTATGTACTTTCTAATACCATTGAGAATATGTATGTATACAAAGTTTCATGATGATCGGTTGAGTAGTTTCTACGTGAAAGCGTAACAAACAAACATACATTCACATTTATAATATTAGTAAGGATATGAACCACTTAAAACGCCACATTTCCTATAACAATAACCGTTTTATGAAGCAAAGTTTTAAGTACCGGTGAATCCTTTGAATTTTCCGATGTCATTGTCGAAACTTCAGCTATCTGTAAACATTTTTTTCATTTTGTCGCAATTTCTCTATAATTCAACTGTGACCACCCGTGCTAACTATTAATACCGCTACAGCTTTGTCTGCAATTCCGTGAAGCGCATTGCCGATATCGGATTTGCAGAACAACGCAGTCAGTGAGTAATCATGAAAGCACTTTAAGGAATAGTAAATTGTCCGGAATAACGATAAGACAACGGTCAGTCGCCAATCAAGACGGCGTAGAACGAGAGTTATTTAAGATTGCGTCGATAATATGATGCATACAGGACTTACTCGAGTTTAAAATAATAAATAACGAAGATAAATAAAAGGGACATCAACAGTCACAAAACGGTGCGGGCACGGAAACAAGTACTCAGGTGAAAAGAAAATAGTTTTCTTATTTTTTTTCAAATACTTCACTTTTACAAAATTCACTTATAGGATAGGTGAATACGTACCTTTCGAGATTTTAATTTTCTGCCCGATAAATTGCTCGAGCAATAAAACACATTAATCAGATCGAGATTGCCAAAGTCCTCATACTCGTTGATTTTACCCAATCAGATATTCGAAATGAATTTCCGTAAACTCGGTTCACAACCTGTCGCTTATTCGCGTAACAAGTCGCTTAAACCTGTTACGAATAGAACAATTGTCGCCAGTCCTACCCGAATGCCGATATTAACGTTAGTACACGAATCTTAATAGAGTTTTCGTTAGTCGACGTACTGACATCGGCGTTAACGCTAGACTCTCGTCTCTGAATTGAGCAGCTCGACATCTATCTTCTCCTTTTAGAATTCTAGAGCTGGAGGCCCTAGCACGATTCGCTGCCCACTACGATGCCGACAATCACATCGATGTAGCGATGGCATCCTACGTCAGCAATGCAATATAATCAGTTCTATTGGACATTATTAGTTATTGAACTAATGCGCATGTATGTTTTTTATAAATATTTTTAAGTTTCATTATAAGGTCCATTACTGTTACGAATCATGTAATGTCATTCTAAACATGTCCCTATCCGAATCACAAAAAAAAATTTTAGTAGTTAAACACAAGTGCTGATTTTCTAACGACCCAGTACTCAAATAATTGTATCGTAGAGCAATCAAATGAACAGACGGTAATATTTCCAAAATCACCACTGTTCGGTCTAATTTCATTTTAGTAGGAACTCCTCTCTCGTTGAAGCCGTATATACACTATTGAATTGCAAAGTCCACCTTATTTGTTTAGGAAATACATTTTTACTTATAACTATTGAAATCGTGGTAAACTTTATAGCGCGCGTGCGACCTGCAACTATCCTGCTTTTAGTAGTGCGTCTTACCACATCGTACACTCTTACGTTTTCACACGTATTTCAAACGTACACATCATCCATCATCTTCCACCTAATTCTAATCTAAATAGAAACACCTTTTAATACTGATTGATTTATTTTTCTGTAGCAATAATCCTATTTACTGTTTAAGCTTATTGCAATTTAAAACGTAAATACAAAACTAACAAGTTTTCATATCATACTAGGATGAAATCACTTTCTAATCTGTTGCTGTGGAGCTAGTAATAATGCATTGTGACAAAACTTCGAGATGTGGTGTCCAAAACGTATCAGAGGCCATAACTAAGACTGTTAGTTGGAAATCGGAACCGCTGGCGAAGTGATGTACGGAAACGTGCGATTTGTTTGGAGTCACTGAAGTTTACTTTTAATACGATAAGCGCTGTTTTAATCGTTTTGATCCTCTTTTTTATGCTTTGCGATGCTTTTTAGTATCATTGTCTAAGTCTGTTATAAATCACGATATTACAAATTACTATTCAGAAAAATGAAACGCATAAAACAGACCACCTGTATCACCGCATTCTTTAATTATACTCATTACAACGATATAAATATGTGTCCCTTGTTGTTACGATCAACAACTCATTAGTTAATGTCCTCTAATTAGCGATGACGTACACTTTTAACATAATGATGTTATTTTTATGTGTAAAAAGCGTATCTCATTCCGAAACAGTAACTACAAGAATGACCAAAATACGAATGTTTCAATCGGTAATTAGACAAAGAGAGCCCTAGAGGTAAGTTTGATATTGTGATCGACACGTGTCAAACTTTAATTTGAAAACAAAATGGTGACATATAAATATAAATAAGACATTTGTCGTATTGGAATAGAGAAACTATATATATAATTTTTTACATAATAAACCGGTAGGTTTCATTAATTGTATTTTTAGACGATATTCTACTTACACATTTGCCTGACGAGTGGACGTCTTGACCTGTGTTTTTTAACTTCTGTATGACTACACTACGCAAGATATTCATTATTTATCAGCACTGACTTCAGAAACTATGTGCGTGGTTATATAAAATGAAATGTGTATGTATGTTAATAGTAAATTAACTATCAAGGGCCGCACGTCGCGCAACTAAATAATTTAGTTCGATAAATGTGTCAGTGCAGGAGTCGACGAATGCCGTAGCTTAAAGTAAGGTTAAAAAAATTCATTTGCGATAAAATGTATTAATATGAGGTTGTAAAGTCGCTTCAGAGGCAATTTTAAGTATAAATTCCACTCGAAATTGAGAAAAATGAATAGAAACATTCATATGTAACCTCTATTATAAGTATAATTTGCAAGGCGACATTTAGATATATATGTTGCATACACTTCATACGTTTTGCTATAGTTACAATATTTCTTATATACACATTTATCGGCAATAAATAAATTCAAATTAATAATGAAAGAACCGTAAGCGATTGGCGACTGTGAGGTGAGATATTTAAAGAATTCAAAATTGTACAAAAGTTATCGGTCTGTTACTAAGTAAGTAGAATGACGAAACAAATCCATAGAACAGATTTGTATCACAGAAGGGTCGTAAAGGGGCGCCCTAGAGATACCATTACCGATCGAATCAGTGGTGTATTTAAAAAATGCCAAGTTTTAC
This sequence comes from Eumeta japonica, assembly GCA_005406025.1. Lineage (NCBI taxonomy): Eukaryota > Metazoa > Arthropoda > Insecta > Lepidoptera > Psychidae > Eumeta > Eumeta japonica. Next base: position 36,497 of record BGZK01000964.1, on the reverse strand, counting down.
GCACCTCAATCCGACGAGCTTGCATAAGACGATTGATGGATAACGGCGCACGAAATGAAATATGCAGAGATCGTACCGTGTGGAAATATGTGGTCTTTGCCTAGGCGTGAGTTTATAAATAAAAATACCAACTGAACAATGTACTTACGAAACTATTAAATTGCCTATGAAGGGTTTATGTCATGAGCGCCAGTGGCCGAGCGGACGAGAGGGCCGCCTTCGAATCGGGACGTACTCGCTTCGAGTCCTGACCTTAGGCGAATCAAGTAATGAACTCTCAGCTTAGGTCCGACTGAGGAGAGTTCAAGTATATAGACTACACTCGGCGGACCACTGTAGATTTAATCTGTTTTAACATGTTCCTTAACTACACGGGAGAGAATATAAGAAATTGGGAATGCCTTAAATGAAAGTTTTTTGTAAAAACGTAAAAAAATTTATTAGTGATTTAAGTAAAATTTACATACACTTAACGTAGGTACTTAACGTATTTACTGGTTTATACAAAACATTACAATATCGATTACTATAAACTAGTACAAACAAGAAAATTATTTACAAAATAATTGTCTCACAATCTATTGTTCCCTCATCATTTGCACCACAAAATTACTACTAGGAGTATGCACATGCGACGTCTTGTCATCGTTCAGGCGCGTCCAACTCGTCGTAGTCGTGCGCGCTGGCACACTTCGGGCACAACATTTTGAAATTCTGAAACGATAAAAGTGCCGTCATTTAGTCTATAATAAGTTCTAGATTTGTAAAAGTACATCGCTTCAATATATATATATCTATATACAAATTTAATACTCAACAAAAGTAACATAATTCAATATAAGTAGTCTCACCAAGTTGTAATATCCTCGAAGCCACTTGAGCGCGAACTCGTAGTGATTGTCGGCGGCCATGTAAACGCCCATTCGATGCGCGACGCAGCGGGCTTGCATCTCCAGCTCCAAGACGGAAGTGGGCTCCTTGTACTCCTGTGCTCGCCCCTGCGCTCCTGTCGCCGTTCCCGAAGGCGAGCCGTTCTGGTCGACATCTTCTGTCTGTTGTCCTTCTAGAGGGCGTGCTTCTTCTGCCGGCAGATTGACCATATTTATTTTATGACGTGCGTACAAATCACAAATAGCTATCACTGAATATAACGGTGACCGTGACAGACGGGGTTGTCCTTATCGTTCAAACTACCGAATGCGACTGACGACTATGTCGACGACTACCACGCTTATAAATGTTCCCTAAAGACGTTTGTAGCTGCGCTTGGACAACGGTAATGTTAATCCGCTATTGAATGCGAGATCGTTAATGACTTTTCGAAAACTCGTAATCGGTTTTACAGCCCTAATATTAGACAAGTGTATGCGTGAGACAAATCGTGTTGCCTCCCTTTAAGAATTCTACGATATTCATAAAATGTATAACAAACATCAATAACAGGTTTTGTTCATAAAATATATAAATAATGTAAGGTCTTACCTATTGACGCAAAGTGTCTTGATAGAAATCAAATTTATTACGCCGAAAACCGATGCACTGCAATCGAATTGCAACCCTACATATTTTGTAATGTAACATAAGCAGTTCCGAGGAATACTTTTTACTTCAGCGCTGTAACAAAATAAGGCGCTCTACGGAAAAGGTTCGTAAGAAACGCGAGCTTTCCTTTTTCAGTGTACATCGAAGTCGTTCGGAAGCGCATGGAAGCTGCGACATCAGTCCTGAAGAAGCTGACAAGAGAGAAAGAACTAATTGAGTATGTGGATGGATTCGAAAATAAATTTACTTAGTTCATTCTATATGGATTTTTTAGGACAGTATATTTTAGTGCACTTTAATTACATTCTCCTTGAAAGAGTTGTAAGGAAATATAGCGAATATCTATGACAAAAGACGAACCTCTTTAAAAATTCTACGACATTCGTAGGACGTATGACGAACGTCAATAATACGTAATTTCAGAAACACCTAGGACTATGCGTCTCATTTATTACAATTTTTAGTTGTTATTACAATTTACGAGGAAGACGTTACGTTTGTTAATACCGAAAGTATCTATATAATACGAACATCTTATATTGTTTTGTTACAATTTAAAATTTATCAAAATTAAATTATATTATTACTAGCTTTCACCCACGGGTCCGCCCGCGTAAACATCGAATAAATTCTTTCGTCTTTTATATAGACTGATCACGCTGTCAACCATAGTCCCGATATTGTTCCTTCTTTCCACTTCAGTCCTGTCTCCGATTTTGATTTTTATTTCGGTACAGATCTAGATTTCGATTCAAAATATACATCATAAGTCAGTGGTTGTGTCCGTGTGGACATACAGAGAATTTATCATCTTTCATATTAATCGATAACGTTATTAACCATGATACGTCGGTATGTCGGTCCCGTTATTGATTCCATAACAGGAGGACCTTTAGTAATGCGCTATTTTTTTAATTCGAAACGATCTAAGAAGCTCTCGATGCTGATCCGGTCCTGGTCACGATTCCAATCCCAAGCGATGTTGAATTTGAACCTCTGTATACTATTGTTGTTACTAATAACTAATCGGTATAAAGCATGCGTTATATGGCTCCGCAACCCAAGTCAAGAGCAAAAGTTAGTATGTTTATAAATTATGGCCTATACGTTGTTTTGATGTATGAGCTATGTTACTGTAAAGTTTCAGCTGATTCTGTTAAGCTGTTGAACCTCGATTGAGTAACAAACACACAAACTTTCACATTTATAATATTAGTAGTATTCAAAAATACTGATTTTTACAGCTTAGCACTAAAATACAGTTAACACATTGATTTATTTCTATTGGAGTGTAATAATCTTTGATATTTATTTCAGGGCTATAATGCGAGCGGAGCCGCAGGTAAAATCTAGTTAAATAAATACTTACTGGAATATATTTACTGAAATGCTAGATGACCTTAAAGTTGCAAGATTTCAAATTTTTGACAAACAATCGTAACTGCCAAAATATTTCTTTTACTCTCCGTAAAAAATGATAAAAGTATGTACTTTCTAATACCATTGAGAATATGTATGTATACAAAGTTTCATGATGATCGGTTGAGTAGTTTCTACGTGAAAGCGTAACAAACAAACATACATTCACATTTATAATATTAGTAAGGATATGAACCACTTAAAACGCCACATTTCCTATAACAATAACCGTTTTATGAAGCAAAGTTTTAAGTACCGGTGAATCCTTTGAATTTTCCGATGTCATTGTCGAAACTTCAGCTATCTGTAAACATTTTTTTTCATTTTGTCGCAATTTCTCTATAATTCAACTGTGACCACCCGTGCTAACTATTAATACCGCTACAGCTTTGTCTGCAATTCCGTGAAGCGCATTGCCGATATCGGATTTGCAGAACAACGCAGTCAGTGAGTAATCATGAAAGCACTTTAAGGAATAGTAAATTGTCCGGAATAACGATAAGACAACGGTCAGTCGCCAATCAAGACGGCGTAGAACGAGAGTTATTTAAGATTGCGTCGATAATATGATGCATACAGGACTTACTCGAGTTTAAAATAATAAATAACGAAGATAAATAAAAGGGACATCAACAGTCACAAAACGGTGCGGGCACGGAAACAAGTACTCAGGTGAAAAGAAAATAGTTTTTTTATTTTTTTTCAAATACTTCACTTTACAAAATTCACTTATAGGATAGGTGAATACGTACCTTTCGAGATTTTAATTTTCTGCCCGATAAATTGCTCGAGCAATAAAACACATTAATCAGATCGAGATTGCCAAAGTCCTCATACTCGTTGATTTTACCCAATCAGATATTCGAAATGAATTTCCGTAAACTCGGTTCACAACCTGTCGCTTATTCGCGTAACAAGTCGCTTAAACCTGTTACGAATAGAACAATTGTCGCCAGTCCTACCCGAATGCCGATATTAACGTTAGTACACGAATCTTAATAGAGTTTTCGTTAGTCGACGTACTGACATCGGCGTTAACGCTAGACTCTCGTCTCTGAATTGAGCAGCTCGACATCTATCTTCTCCTTTTAGAATTCTAGAGCTGGAGGCCCTAGCACGATTCGCTGCCCACTACGATGCCGACAATCACATCGATGTAGCGATGGCATCCTACGTCAGCAATGCAATATAATCAGTTCTATTGGACATTATTAGTTATTGAACTAATGCGCATGTATGTTTTTATAAATATTTTAAGTTTCATTATAAGGTCCATTACTGTTACGAATCATGTAATGTCATTCTAAACATGTCCCTATCCGAATCACAAAAAATTTTAGTAGTTAAACACAAGTGCTGATTTTCTAACGACCCAGTACTCAAATAATTGTATCGTAGAGCAATCAAATGAACAGACGGTAATATTTCCAAAATCACCACTGTTCGGTCTAATTTCATTTTAGTAGGAACTCCTCTCTCGTTGAAGCCGTATATACACTATTGAATTGCAAAGTCCACCTTATTTGTTTTAGGAAATACATTTTTACTTATAACTATTGAAATCGTGGTAAACTTTATAGCGCGTGCGACCTGCAACTATCCTGCTTTTAGTAGTGCGTCTTACCACATCGTACACTCTTACGTTTTCACACGTATTTCAAACGTACACATCATCCATCATCTTCCACCTAATTCTAATCTAAATAGAAACACCTTTTAATACTGATTGATTTATTTTTCTGTAGCAATAATCCTATTTACTGTTTAAGCTTATTGCAATTTAAAACGTAAATACAAAACTAACAAGTTTTCATATCATACTAGGATGAAATCACTTTCTAATCTGTTGCTGTGGAGCTAGTAATAATGCATTGTGACAAAACTTCGAGATGTGGTGTCCAAAACGTATCAGAGGCCATAACTAAGACTGTTAGTTGGAAATCGGAACCGCTGGCGAAGTGATGTACGGAAACGTGCGATTTGTTTGGAGTCACTGAAGTTTACTTTTAATACGATAAGCGCTGTTTTAATCGTTTTGATCCTCTTTTTTATGCTTTGCGATGCTTTTTAGTATCATTGTCTAAGTCTGTTATAAATCACGATATTACAAATTACTATTCAGAAAAATGAAACGCATAAAACAGACCACCTGTATCACCGCATTCTTTAATTATACTCATTACAACGATATAAATATGTGTCCCTTGTTGTTACGATCAACAACTCATTAGTTAATGTCCTCTAATTAGCGATGACGTACACTTTTAACATAATGATGTTATTTTTATGTGTAAAAAGCGTATCTCATTCCGAAACAGTAACTACAAGAATGACCAAAATACGAATGTTTCAATCGGTAATTAGACAAAGAGAGCCCTAGAGGTAAGTTTGATATTGTGATCGACACGTGTCAAACTTTAATTTGAAAACAAAATGGTGACATATAAATATAAATAAGACATTTGTCGTATTGGAATAGAGAAACTATATATATAATTTTTTACATAATAAACCGGTAGGTTTCATTAAATAAATATTTTAGACGATATTCTACTTACACATTTGCCTGACGAGTGGACGTCTTGACCTGTGTTTTTTAACTTCTGTATGACTACACTACGCAAGATATTCATTATTTATCAGCACTGACTTCAGAAACTATGTGCGTGGTTATATAAAATGAAATGTGTATGTATGTTAATAGTAAATTAACTATCAAGGGCCGCACGTCGCGCAACTAAATAATTTAGTTCGATAAATGTGTCAGTGCAGGAGTCGACGAATGCCGTAGCTTAAAGTAAGGTTAAAAAAATTCATTTGCGATAAAATGTATTAATATGAGGTTGTAAAGTCGCTTCAGAGGCAATTTTAAGTATAAATTCCACTCGAAATTGAGAAAAATGAATAGAAACATTCATATGTAACCTCTATTATAAGTATAATTTGCAAGGCGACATTTAGATATATATGTTGCATACACTTCATACGTTTTGCTATAGTTACAATATTTCTTATATACACATTTATCGGCAATAAATAAATTCAAATTAATAATGAAAGAACCGTAAGCGATTGGCGACTGTGAGGTGAGATATTTAAAGAATTCAAAATTGTACAAAAGTTATCGGTCTGTTACTAAGTAAGTAGAATGACGAAACAAATCCATAGAACAGATTTGTATCACAGAAGGGTCGTAAAGGGCGCCCTAGAGATACCATTACCGATCGAATCAGTGGTGTATTTAAAAATGCCAAGTTTTACGCACCTCAATCCGACGAGCTTGCATAAGACGATTGATGGATAACGGCGCACGAAATGAAATATGCAGAGATCGTACCGTGTGGAAATATGTGGTCTTTGCCTAGGCGTGAGTTTATAAATAAAAATACCAACTGAACAATGTACTTACGAAACTATTAAATTGCCTATGAAGGGTTTATGTCATGAGCGCCAGTGGCCGAGCGGACGAGAGGGCCGCCTTCGAATCGGGACGTACTCGCTTCGAGTCCTGACCTTAGGCGAATCAAGTAATGAACTCTCAGCTTAGGTCCGACTGAGGAGAGTTCAAGTATATAGACTACACTCGGCGGACCACTGTAGATTTAATCTGTTTTAACATGTTCCTTAACTACACGGGAGAGAATATAAGAAATTGGGAATGCCTTAAATGAAAGTTTTTGTAAAAACGTAAAAAAAATTTATTAGTGATTTAAGTAAAATTTACATACACTTAACGTAGGTACTTAACGTATTTACTGGTTTATACAAAACATTACAATATCGATTACTATAAACTAGTACAAACAAGAAAATTATTTACAAAATAATTGTCTCACAATCTATTGTTCCCTCATCATTTGCACCACAAAATTACTACTAGGAGTATGCACATGCGACGTCTTGTCATCGTTCAGGCGCGTCCAACTCGTCGTAGTCGTGCGCGCTGGCACACTTCGGGCACAACATTTTGAAATTCTGAAACGATAAAAGTGCCGTCATTTAGTCTATAATAAGTTCTAGATTTGTAAAAGTACATCGCTTCAATATATATATATCTATATACAAATTTAATACTCAACAAAAGTAACATAATTCAATATAAGTAGTCTCACCAAGTTGTAATATCCTCGAAGCCACTTGAGCGCGAACTCGTAGTGATTGTCGGCGGCCATGTAAACGCCCATTCGATGCGCGACGCAGCGGGCTTGCATCTCCAGCTCCAAGACGGAAGTGGGCTCCTTGTACTCCTGCTCGCCCCTGCGCTCCTGTCGCCGTTCCCGAAGGCGAGCCGTTCTGGTCGACATCTTCTGTCTGTTGTCCTTCTAGAGGGCGTGCTTCTTCTGCCGGCAGATTGACCATATTTATTTTATGACGTGCGTACAAATCACAAATAGCTATCACTGAATATAACGGTGACCGTGACAGACGGGGTTGTCCTTATCGTTCAAACTACCGAATGCGACTGACGACTATGTCGACGACTACCACGCTTATAAATGTTCCCTAAAGACGTTTGTAGCTGCGCTTGGACAACGGTAATGTTAATCCGCTATTGAATGCGAGATCGTTAATGACTTTTTCGAAAACTCGTAATCGGTTTTACAGCCCTAATATTAGACAAGTGTATGCGTGAGACAAATCGTGTTGCCTCCCCTTTAAGAATTCTACGATATTCATAAAATGTATAACAAACATCAATAACAGGTTTTGTTCATAAAAATATATAAATAATGTAAGGTCTTACCTATTGACGCAAAGTGTCTTGATAGAAATCAAATTTATTACGCCGAAAACCGATGCACTGCAATCGAATTGCAACCCTACATATTTTGTAATGTAACATAAGCAGTTCCGAGGAATACTTTTTTACTTCAGCGCTGTAACAAAATAAGGCGCTCTACGGAAAAGGTTCGTAAGAAACGCGAGCTTTCCTTTTTCAGTGTACATCGAAGTCGTTCGGAAGCGCATGGAAGCTGCGACATCAGTCCTGAAGAAGCTGACAAGAGAGAAAGAACTAATTGAGTATGTGGATGGATTCGAAAATAAATTTACTTAGTTCATTCTATATGGATTTTTTTAGGACAGTATATTTTAGTGCACTTTAATTACATTCTCCTTGAAAGAGTTGTAAGGAAATATAGCGAATATCTATGACAAAAGACGAACCTCTTTAAAAATTCTACGACATTCGTAGGACGTATGACGAACGTCAATAATACGTAATTTCAGAAACACCTAGGACTATGCGTCTCATTTATTACAATTTTTAGTTGTTATTACAATTTACGAGGAAGACGTTACGTTTGTTAATACCGAAAGTATCTATATAATACGAACATCTTATATTGTTTTGTTACAATTTAAAATTTATCAAAATTAAATTATATTATTACTAGCTTTCACCCACGGGTCCGCCCGCGTAAACATCGAATAAATTCTTTCGTCTTTTATATAGACTGATCACGCTGTCAACCATAGTCCCGATATTGTTCCTTCTTTCCACTTCAGTCCTGTCTCCGATTTTGATTTTTATTTCGGTACAGATCTAGATTTCGATTCAAAATATACATCATAATTCAGTGGTTGTGTCCGTGTGGACATACAGAGAATTTATCATCTTTCATATTAATCGATAACGTTATTAACCATGATACGTCGGTATGTCGGTCCCGTTATTGATTCCATAACAGGAGGACCTTTAGTAATGCGCTATTTTTTTTAATTCGAAACGATCTAAGGAGCTCTCGATGCTGATCCCGGTCCTGGTCACGATTCCAATCCCCAAGCGATGTTGAATTTGAACCTCTGTATACTATTGTTGTTACTAATAACTAATCGGTATAAAGCATGCGTTATATGGCTCCGCAACCCAAGTCAAGAGCAAAAGTTAGTATGTTTATAAATTATGGCCTATACGTTGTTTTGATGTATGAGCTATGTTACTGTAAAGTTTCAGCTGATTCTGTTAAGCTGTTGAACCTCGATTGAGTAACAAACACACAAACTTTCACATTTATAATATTAGTAGTATTCAAAAATACTGATTTTTACAGCTTAGCACTAAAATACAGTTAACACATTGATTTATTTCTATTGGAGTGTAATAATCTTTGATATTTATTTCAGGGCTATAATGCGAGCGGAGCCGCAGGTAAAATCTAGTTAAATAAATACTTACTGGAATATATTTACTGAAATGCTAGATGACCTTAAAGTTGCAAGATTTCAAATTTTTGACAAACAATCGTAACTGCCAAAATATTTCTTTTACTCTCCGTAAAAAAAAATGATAAAAAGTATGTACTTTCTAATACCATTGAGAATATGTATGTATACAAAGTTTCATGATGATCGGTTGAGTAGTTTCTACGTGAAAGCGTAACAAACAAACATACATTCACATTTATAATATTAGTAAGGATATGAACCACTTAAAACGCCACATTTCCTATAACAATAACCGTTTTATGAAGCAAAGTTTTAAGTACCGGTGAATCCTTTGAATTTTTCCGATGTCATTGTCGAAACTTCAGCTATCTGTAAACATTTTTTTTTTTCATTTTGTCGCAATTTCTCTATAATTCAACTGTGACCACCCGTGCTAACTATTAATACCGCTACAGCTTTGTCTGCAATTCCGTGAAGCGCATTGCCGATATCGGATTTGCAGAACAACGCAGTCAGTGAGTAATCATGAAAGCACTTTAAGGAATAGTAAATTGTCCGGAATAACGATAAGACAACGGTCAGTCGCCAATCAAGACGGCGTAGAACGAGAGTTATTTAAGATTGCGTCGATAATATGATGCATACAGGACTTACTCGAGTTTAAAATAATAAATAACGAAGATAAATAAAAGGGACATCAACAGTCACAAAACGGTGCGGGCACGGAAACAAGTACTCAGGTGAAAAGAAAATAGTTTTTTTATTTTTTTTCAAATACTTCACTTTTACAAAATTCACTTATAGGATAGGTGAATACGTACCTTTCCGAGATTTTAATTTTCTGCCCGATAAATTGCTCGAGCAATAAAAAACACATTAATCAGATCGAGATTGCCAAAGTCCTCATACTCGTTGATTTTACCCAATCAGATATTCGAAATGAATTTCCGTAAACTCGGTTCACAACCTGTCGCTTATTCGCGTAACAAGTCGCTTAAACCTGTTACGAATAGAACAATTGTCGCCAGTCCTACCCGAATGCCGATATTAACGTTAGTACACGAATCTTAATAGAGTTTTCGTTAGTCGACGTACTGACATCGGCGTTAACGCTAGACTCTCGTCTCTGAATTGAGCAGCTCGACATCTATCTTCTCCTTTTAGAATTCTAGAGCTGGAGGCCCTAGCACGATTCGCTGCCCACTACGATGCCGACAATCACATCGATGTAGCGATGGCATCCTACGTCAGCAATGCAATATAATCAGTTCTATTGGACATTATTAGTTATTGAACTAATGCGCATGTATGTTTTTATAAATATTTTAAGTTTCATTATAAGGTCCATTACTGTTACGAATCATGTAATGTCATTCTAAACATGTCCCTATCCGAATCACAAAAAATTTTAGTAGTTAAACACAAGTGCTGATTTTCTAACGACCCAGTACTCAAATAATTGTATCGTAGAGCAATCAAATGAACAGACGGTAATATTTCCAAAATCACCACTGTTCGGTCTAATTTCATTTTAGTAGGAACTCCTCTCTCGTTGAAGCCGTATATACACTATTGAATTGCAAAGTCCACCTTATTTGTTTTAGGAAATACATTTTTACTTATAACTATTGAAATCGTGGTAAACTTTATAGCGCGTGCGACCTGCAACTATCCTGCTTTTAGTAGTGCGTCTTACCACATCGTACACTCTTACGTTTTCACACGTATTTCAAACGTACACATCATCCATCATCTTCCACCTAATTCTAATCTAAATAGAAACACCTTTTAATACTGATTGATTTATTTTTCTGTAGCAATAATCCTATTTACTGTTTAAGCTTATTGCAATTTAAAACGTAAATACAAAACTAACAAGTTTTCATATCATACTAGGATGAAATCACTTTCTAATCTGTTGCTGTGGAGCTAGTAATAATGCATTGTGACAAAACTTCGAGATGTGGTGTCCAAAACGTATCAGAGGCCATAACTAAGACTGTTAGTTGGAAATCGGAACCGCTGGCGAAGTGATGTACGGAAACGTGCGATTTGTTTGGAGTCACTGAAGTTTACTTTTAATACGATAAGCGCTGTTTTAATCGTTTTGATCCTCTTTTTATGCTTTGCGATGCTTTTAGTATCATTGTCTAAGTCTGTTATAAATCACGATATTACAAATTACTATTCAGAAAAATGAAACGCATAAAACAGACCACCTGTATCACCGCATTCTTTAATTATACTCATTACAACGATATAAATATGTGTCCCTTGTTGTTACGATCAACAACTCATTAGTTAATGTCCTCTAATTAGCGATGACGTACACTTTTAACATAATGATGTTATTTTTATGTGTAAAAAGCGTATCTCATTCCGAAACAGTAACTACAAGAATGACCAAAATACGAATGTTTCAATCGGTAATTAGACAAAGAGAGCCCTAGAGGTAAGTTTGATATTGTGATCGACACGTGTCAAACTTTAATTTGAAAACAAAATGGTGACATATAAATATAAATAAGACATTTGTCGTATTGGAATAGAGAAACTATATATATAATTTTTACATAATAAACCGGTAGGTTTCATTAATATAAATAAATTTTAGACGATATTCTACTTACACATTTGCCTGACGAGTGGACGTCTTGACCTGTGTTTTTTAACTTCTGTATGACTACACTACGCAAGATATTCATTATTTATCAGCACTGACTTCAGAAACTATGTGCGTGGTTATATAAAATGAAATGTGTATGTATGTTAATAGTAAATTAACTATCAAGGGCCGCACGTCGCGCAACTAAATAATTTAGTTCGATAAATGTGTCAGTGCAGGAGTCGACGAATGCCGTAGCTTAAAGTAAGGTTAAAAAAATTCATTTGCGATAAAATGTATTAATATGAGGTTGTAAAGTCGCTTCAGAGGCAATTTTAAGTATAAATTCCACTCGAAATTGAGAAAAATGAATAGAAACATTCATATGTAACCTCTATTATAAGTATAATTTGCAAGGCGACATTTAGATATATATGTTGCATACACTTCATACGTTTTGCTATAGTTACAATATTTCTTATATACACATTTATCGGCAATAAATAAATTCAAATTAATAATGAAAGAACCGTAAGCGATTGGCGACTGTGAGGTGAGATATTTAAAGAATTCAAAATTGTACAAAAGTTATCGGTCTGTTACTAAGTAAGTAGAATGACGAAACAAATCCATAGAACAGATTTGTATCACAGAAGGGTCGTAAAGGGGCGCCCTAGAGATACCATTACCGATCGAATCAGTGGTGTATTTAAAAAATGCCAAGTTTTACGCACCTCAATCCGACGAGCTTGCATAAGACGATTGATGGATAACGGCGCACGAAATGAAATATGCAGAGATCGTACCGTGTGGAAATATGTGGTCTTTGCCTAGGCGTGAGTTTATAAATAAAAATACCAACTGAACAATGTACTTACGAAACTATTAAATTGCCTATGAAGGGTTTATGTCATGAGCGCCAGTGGCCGAGCGGACGAGAGGGCCGCCTTCGAATCGGGACGTACTCGCTTCGAGTCCTGACCTTAGGCGAATCAAGTAATGAACTCTCAGCTTAGGTCCGACTGAGGAGAGTTCAAGTATATAGACTACACTCGGCGGACCACTGTAGATTTAATCTGTTTTAACATGTTCCTTAACTACACGGGAGAGAATATAAGAAATTGGGAATGCCTTAAATGAAAGTTTTTTGTAAAAACGTAAAAAAAAAATTTATTAGTGATTTAAGTAAAATTTACATACACTTAACGTAGGTACTTAACGTATTTACTGGTTTATACAAAACATTACAATATCGATTACTATAAACTAGTACAAACAAGAAAATTATTTACAAAATAATTGTCTCACAATCTATTGTTCCCTCATCATTTGCACCACAAAATTACTACTAGGAGTATGCACATGCGACGTCTTGTCATCGTTCAGGCGCGTCCAACTCGTCGTAGTCGTGCGCGCTGGCACACTTCGGGCACAACATTTTGAAATTCTGAAACGATAAAAGTGCCGTCATTTAGTCTATAATAAGTTCTAGATTTGTAAAAGTACATCGCTTCAATATATATATATCTATATACAAATTTAATACTCAACAAAAGTAACATAATTCAATATAAGTAGTCTCACCAAGTTGTAATATCCTCGAAGCCACTTGAGCGCGAACTCGTAGTGATTGTCGGCGGCCATGTAAACGCCCATTCGATGCGCGACGCAGCGGGCTTGCATCTCCAGCTCCAAGACGGAAGTGGGCTCCTTGTACTCCTGTGCTCGCCCCTGCGCTCCTGTCGCCGTTCCCGAAGGCGAGCCGTTCTGGTCGACATCTTCTGTCTGTTGTCCTTCTAGAGGGCGTGCTTCTTCTGCCGGCAGATTGACCATATTTATTTTATGACGTGCGTACAAATCACAAATAGCTATCACTGAATATAACGGTGACCGTGACAGACGGGGTTGTCCTTATCGTTCAAACTACCGAATGCGACTGACGACTATGTCGACGACTACCACGCTTATAAATGTTCCCTAAAGACGTTTGTAGCTGCGCTTGGACAACGGTAATGTTAATCCGCTATTGAATGCGAGATCGTTAATGACTTTTTCGAAAACTCGTAATCGGTTTTACAGCCCTAATATTAGACAAGTGTATGCGTGAGACAAATCGTGTTGCCTCCCCTTTAAGAATTCTACGATATTCATAAAATGTATAACAAACATCAATAACAGGTTTTGTTCATAAAAATATATAAATAATGTAAGGTCTTACCTATTGACGCAAAGTGTCTTGATAGAAATCAAATTTATTACGCCGAAAACCGATGCACTGCAATCGAATTGCAACCCTACATATTTTGTAATGTAACATAAGCAGTTCCGAGGAATACTTTTTTACTTCAGCGCTGTAACAAAATAAGGCGCTCTACGGAAAAGGTTCGTAAGAAACGCGAGCTTTCCTTTTTCAGTGTACATCGAAGTCGTTCGGAAGCGCATGGAAGCTGCGACATCAGTCCTGAAGAAGCTGACAAGAGAGAAAGAACTAATTGAGTATGTGGATGGATTCGAAAATAAATTTACTTAGTTCATTCTATATGGATTTTTTTAGGACAGTATATTTTAGTGCACTTTAATTACATTCTCCTTGAAAGAGTTGTAAGGAAATATAGCGAATATCTATGACAAAAGACGAACCTCTTTAAAAATTCTACGACATTCGTAGGACGTATGACGAACGTCAATAATACGTAATTTCAGAAACACCTAGGACTATGCGTCTCATTTATTACAATTTTTAGTTGTTATTACAATTTACGAGGAAGACGTTACGTTTGTTAATACCGAAAGTATCTATATAATACGAACATCTTATATTGTTTTGTTACAATTTAAAATTTATCAAAATTAAATTATATTATTACTAGCTTTCACCCACGGGTCCGCCCGCGTAAACATCGAATAAATTCTTTCGTCTTTTATATAGACTGATCACGCTGTCAACCATAGTCCCGATATTGTTCCTTCTTTCCACTTCAGTCCTGTCTCCGATTTTGATTTTTATTTCGGTACAGATCTAGATTTCGATTCAAAATATACATCATAATTCAGTGGTTGTGTCCGTGTGGACATACAGAGAATTTATCATCTTTCATATTAATCGATAACGTTATTAACCATGATACGTCGGTATGTCGGTCCCGTTATTGATTCCATAACAGGAGGACCTTTAGTAATGCGCTATTTTTTTTAATTCGAAACGATCTAAGAAGCTCTCGATGCTGATCCCGGTCCTGGTCACGATTCCAATCCCCCAAGCGATGTTGAATTTGAACCTCTGTATACTATTGTTGTTACTAATAACTAATCGGTATAAAGCATGCGTTATATGGCTCCGCAACCCAAGTCAAGAGCAAAAGTTAGTATGTTTATAAATTATGGCCTATACGTTGTTTTGATGTATGAGCTATGTTACTGTAAAGTTTCAGCTGATTCTGTTAAGCTGTTGAACCTCGATTGAGTAACAAACACACAAACTTTCACATTTATAATATTAGTAGTATTCAAAAATACTGATTTTTACAGCTTAGCACTAAAATACAGTTAACACATTGATTTATTTCTATTGGAGTGTAATAATCTTTGATATTTATTTCAGGGCTATAATGCGAGCGGAGCCGCAGGTAAAATCTAGTTAAATAAATACTTACTGGAATATATTTACTGAAATGCTAGATGACCTTAAAGTTGCAAGATTTCAAATTTTTGACAAACAATCGTAACTGCCAAAATATTTCTTTTACTCTCCGTAAAAAATGATAAAAGTATGTACTTTCTAATACCATTGAGAATATGTATGTATACAAAGTTTCATGATGATCGGTTGAGTAGTTTCTACGTGAAAGCGTAACAAACAAACATACATTCACATTTATAATATTAGTAAGGATATGAACCACTTAAAACGCCACATTTCCTATAACAATAACCGTTTTTATGAAGCAAAGTTTTAAGTACCGGTGAATCCTTTGAATTTTTCCGATGTCATTGTCGAAACTTCAGCTATCTGTAAACATTTTTTTTTTTCATTTTGTCGCAATTTCTCTATAATTCAACTGTGACCACCCGTGCTAACTATTAATACCGCTACAGCTTTGTCTGCAATTCCGTGAAGCGCATTGCCGATATCGGATTTGCAGAACAACGCAGTCAGTGAGTAATCATGAAAGCACTTTAAGGAATAGTAAATTGTCCGGAATAACGATAAGACAACGGTCAGTCGCCAATCAAGACGGCGTAGAACGAGAGTTATTTAAGATTGCGTCGATAATATGATGCATACAGGACTTACTCGAGTTTAAAATAATAAATAACGAAGATAAATAAAAGGGACATCAACAGTCACAAAACGGTGCGGGCACGGAAACAAGTACTCAGGTGAAAAGAAAATAGTTTTTTTATTTTTTTTCAAATACTTCACTTTTACAAAATTCACTTATAGGATAGGTGAATACGTACCTTTCGAGATTTTAATTTTCTGCCCGATAAATTGCTCGAGCAATAAAACACATTAATCAGATCGAGATTGCCAAAGTCCTCATACTCGTTGATTTTACCCAATCAGATATTCGAAATGAATTTCCGTAAACTCGGTTCACAACCTGTCGCTTATTCGCGTAACAAGTCGCTTAAACCTGTTACGAATAGAACAATTGTCGCCAGTCCTACCCGAATGCCGATATTAACGTTAGTACACGAATCTTAATAGAGTTTTCGTTAGTCGACGTACTGACATCGGCGTTAACGCTAGACTCTCGTCTCTGAATTGAGCAGCTCGACATCTATCTTCTCCTTTTAGAATTCTAGAGCTGGAGGCCCTAGCACGATTCGCTGCCCACTACGATGCCGACAATCACATCGATGTAGCGATGGCATCCTACGTCAGCAATGCAATATAATCAGTTCTATTGGACATTATTAGTTATTGAACTAATGCGCATGTATGTTTTTATAAATATTTTAAGTTTCATTATAAGGTCCATTACTGTTACGAATCATGTAATGTCATTCTAAACATGTCCCTATCCGAATCACAAAAAATTTTAGTAGTTAAACACAAGTGCTGATTTTCTAACGACCCAGTACTCAAATAATTGTATCGTAGAGCAATCAAATGAACAGACGGTAATATTTCCAAAATCACCACTGTTCGGTCTAATTTCATTTTAGTAGGAACTCCTCTCTCGTTGAAGCCGTATATACACTATTGAATTGCAAAGTCCACCTTATTTGTTTTAGGAAATACATTTTACTTATAACTATTGAAATCGTGGTAAACTTTATAGCGCGTGCGACCTGCAACTATCCTGCTTTTAGTAGTGCGTCTTACCACATCGTACACTCTTACGTTTTCACACGTATTTCAAACGTACACATCATCCATCATCTTCCACCTAATTCTAATCTAAATAGAAACACCTTTTAATACTGATTGATTTATTTTTCTGTAGCAATAATCCTATTTACTGTTTAAGCTTATTGCAATTTAAAACGTAAATACAAAACTAACAAGTTTTCATATCATACTAGGATGAAATCACTTTCTAATCTGTTGCTGTGGAGCTAGTAATAATGCATTGTGACAAAACTTCGAGATGTGGTGTCCAAAACGTATCAGAGGCCATAACTAAGACTGTTAGTTGGAAATCGGAACCGCTGGCGAAGTGATGTACGGAAACGTGCGATTTGTTTGGAGTCACTGAAGTTTACTTTTAATACGATAAGCGCTGTTTTAATCGTTTTGATCCTCTTTTATGCTTTGCGATGCTTTTAGTATCATTGTCTAAGTCTGTTATAAATCACGATATTACAAATTACTATTCAGAAAAATGAAACGCATAAAACAGACCACCTGTATCACCGCATTCTTTAATTATACTCATTACAACGATATAAATATGTGTCCCTTGTTGTTACGATCAACAACTCATTAGTTAATGTCCTCTAATTAGCGATGACGTACACTTTTAACATAATGATGTTATTTTTATGTGTAAAAAGCGTATCTCATTCCGAAACAGTAACTACAAGAATGACCAAAATACGAATGTTTCAATCGGTAATTAGACAAAGAGAGCCCTAGAGGTAAGTTTGATATTGTGATCGACACGTGTCAAACTTTAATTTGAAAACAAAATGGTGACATATAAATATAAATAAGACATTTGTCGTATTGGAATAGAGAAACTATATATATAATTTTTTACATAATAAACCGGTAGGTTTCATTAATATAAATAAATTTTTAGACGATATTCTACTTACACATTTGCCTGACGAGTGGACGTCTTGACCTGTGTTTTTTAACTTCTGTATGACTACACTACGCAAGATATTCATTATTTATCAGCACTGACTTCAGAAACTATGTGCGTGGTTATATAAAATGAAATGTGTATGTATGTTAATAGTAAATTAACTATCAAGGGCCGCACGTCGCGCAACTAAATAATTTAGTTCGATAAATGTGTCAGTGCAGGAGTCGACGAATGCCGTAGCTTAAAGTAAGGTTAAAAAAATTCATTTGCGATAAAATGTATTAATATGAGGTTGTAAAGTCGCTTCAGAGGCAATTTTAAGTATAAATTCCACTCCGAAATTGAGAAAAATGAATAGAAACATTCATATGTAACCTCTATTATAAGTATAATTTGCAAGGCGACATTTAGATATATATGTTGCATACACTTCATACGTTTTGCTATAGTTACAATATTTCTTATATACACATTTATCGGCAATAAATAAATTCAAATTAATAATGAAAGAACCGTAAGCGATTGGCGACTGTGAGGTGAGATATTTAAAGAATTCAAAATTGTACAAAAGTTATCGGTCTGTTACTAAGTAAGTAGAATGACGAAACAAATCCATAGAACAGATTTGTATCACAGAAGGGTCGTAAAGGGCGCCCTAGAGATACCATTACCGATCGAATCAGTGGTGTATTTAAAAATGCCAAGTTTACGCACCTCAATCCGACGAGCTTGCATAAGACGATTGATGGATAACGGCGCACGAAATGAAATATGCAGAGATCGTACCGTGTGGAAATATGTGGTCTTTGCCTAGGCGTGAGTTTATAAATAAAAATACCAACTGAACAATGTACTTACGAAACTATTAAATTGCCTATGAAGGGTTTATGTCATGAGCGCCAGTGGCCGAGCGGACGAGGGGCCGCCTTCGAATCGGGACGTACTCGCTTCGAGTCCTGACCTTAGGCGAATCAAGTAATGAACTCTCAGCTTAGGTCCGACTGAGGAGAGTTCAAGTATATAGACTACACTCGGCGGACCACTGTAGATTTAATCTGTTTTAACATGTTCCTTAACTACACGGGAGAGAATATAAGAAATTGGGAATGCCTTAAATGAAAGTTTTGTAAAACGTAAAAAATTTATTAGTGATTTAAGTAAAATTTACATACACTTAACGTAGGTACTTAACGTATTTACTGGTTTATACAAAACATTACAATATCGATTACTATAAACTAGTACAAACAAGAAAATTATTTACAAAATAATTGTCTCACAATCTATTGTTCCCTCATCATTTGCACCACAAAATTACTACTAGGGTATGCACATGCGACGTCTTGTCATCGTTCAGGCGCGTCCAACTCGTCGTAGTCGTGCGCGCTGGCACACTTCGGGCACAACATTTTGAAATTCTGAAACGATAAAAGTGCCGTCATTTAGTCTATAATAAGTTCTAGATTTGTAAAAGTACATCGCTTCAATATATATATATCTATATACAAATTTAATACTCAACAAAAGTAACATAATTCAATATAAGTAGTCTCACCAAGTTGTAATATCCTCGAAGCCACTTGAGCGCGAACTCGTAGTGATTGTCGGCGGCCATGTAAACGCCCATTCGATGCGCGACGCAGCGGGCTTGCATCTCCAGCTCCAAGACGGAAGTGGGCTCCTTGTACTCCTGTGCTCGCCCTGCGCTCCTGTCGCCGTTCCCGAAGGCGAGCCGTTCTGGTCGACATCTTCTGTCTGTTGTCCTTCTAGAGGGCGTGCTTCTTCTGCCGGCAGATTGACCATATTTATTTTATGACGTGCGTACAAATCACAAATAGCTATCACTGAATATAACGGTGACCGTGACAGACGGGGTTGTCCTTATCGTTCAAACTACCGAATGCGACTGACGACTATGTCGACGACTACCACGCTTATAAATGTTCCCTAAAGACGTTTGTAGCTGCGCTTGGACAACGGTAATGTTAATCCGCTATTGAATGCGAGATCGTTAATGACTTTTCGAAAACTCGTAATCGGTTTTACAGCCCTAATATTAGACAAGTGTATGCGTGAGACAAATCGTGTTGCCTCCCTTTAAGAATTCTACGATATTCATAAAATGTATAACAAACATCAATAACAGGTTTTGTTCATAAAATATATAAATAATGTAAGGTCTTACCTATTGACGCAAAGTGTCTTGATAGAAATCAAATTTATTACGCCGAAAACCGATGCACTGCAATCGAATTGCAACCCTACATATTTTGTAATGTAACATAAGCAGTTCCGAGGAATACTTTTACTTCAGCGCTGTAACAAAATAAGGCGCTCTACGGAAAAGGTTCGTAAGAAACGCGAGCTTTCCTTTTCAGTGTACATCGAAGTCGTTCGGAAGCGCATGGAAGCTGCGACATCAGTCCTGAAGAAGCTGACAAGAGAAAGAACTAATTGAGTATGTGGATGGATTCGAAAATAAATTTACTTAGTTCATTCTATATGGATTTTTTAGGACAGTATATTTTAGTGCACTTTAATTACATTCTCCTTGAAAGAGTTGTAAGGAAATATAGCGAATATCTATGACAAAAGACGAACCTCTTTAAAAATTCTACGACATTCGTAGGACGTATGACGAACGTCAATAATACGTAATTTCAGAAACACCTAGGACTATGCGTCTCATTTATTACAATTTTTAGTTGTTATTACAATTTACGAGGAAGACGTTACGTTTGTTAATACCGAAAGTATCTATATAATACGAACATCTTATATTGTTTTGTTACAATTTAAAATTTATCAAAATTAAATTATATTATTACTAGCTTTCACCCACGGGTCCGCCCGCGTAAACATCGAATAAATTCTTTCGTCTTTTATATAGACTGATCACGCTGTCAACCATAGTCCCGATATTGTTCCTTCTTTCCACTTCAGTCCTGTCTCCGATTTTGATTTTTATTTCGGTACAGATCTAGATTTCGATTCAAAATATACATCATAATTCAGTGGTTGTGTCCGTGTGGACATACAGAGAATTTATCATCTTTCATATTAATCGATAACGTTATTAACCATGATACGTCGGTATGTCGGTCCCGTTATTGATTCCATAACAGGAGGACCTTTAGTAATGCGCTATTTTTTTTAATTCGAAACGATCTAAGAAGCTCTCGATGCTGATCCCGGTCCTGGTCACGATTCCAATCCCCCAAGCGATGTTGAATTTGAACCTCTGTATACTATTGTTGTTACTAATAACTAATCGGTATAAAGCATGCGTTATATGGCTCCGCAACCCAAGTCAAGAGCAAAAGTTAGTATGTTTATAAATTATGGCCTATACGTTGTTTTGATGTATGAGCTATGTTACTGTAAAGTTTCAGCTGATTCTGTTAAGCTGTTGAACCTCGATTGAGTAACAAACACACAAACTTTCACATTTATAATATTAGTAGTATTCAAAAATACTGATTTTTACAGCTTAGCACTAAAATACAGTTAACACATTGATTTATTTCTATTGGAGTGTAATAATCTTTGATATTTATTTCAGGGCTATAATGCGAGCGGAGCCGCAGGTAAAATCTAGTTAAATAAATACTTACTGGAATATATTTACTGAAATGCTAGATGACCTTAAAGTTGCAAGATTTCAAATTTTGACAAACAATCGTAACTGCCAAAATATTTCTTTTACTCTCCGTAAAAAATGATAAAAGTATGTACTTTCTAATACCATTGAGAATATGTATGTATACAAAGTTTCATGATGATCGGTTGAGTAGTTTCTACGTGAAAGCGTAACAAACAAACATACATTCACATTTATAATATTAGTAAGGATATGAACCACTTAAAACGCCACATTTCCTATAACAATAACCGTTTTTATGAAGCAAAGTTTTAAGTACCGGTGAATCCTTTGAATTTTCCGATGTCATTGTCGAAACTTCAGCTATCTGTAAACATTTTTTTTCATTTTGTCGCAATTTCTCTATAATTCAACTGTGACCACCCGTGCTAACTATTAATACCGCTACAGCTTTGTCTGCAATTCCGTGAAGCGCATTGCCGATATCGGATTTGCAGAACAACGCAGTCAGTAATCATGAAAGCACTTTAAGGAATAGTAAATTGTCCGGAATAACGATAAGACAACGGTCAGTCGCCAATCAAGACGGCGTAGAACGAGAGTTATTTAAGATTGCGTCGATAATATGATGCATACAGGACTTACTCGAGTTTAAAATAATAAATAACGAAGATAAATAAAAGGGACATCAACAGTCACAAAACGGTGCGGGCACGGAAACAAGTACTCAGGTGAAAAAAGTTTTTATTTTTTCAAATACTTCACTTTACAAAATTCACTTATAGGATAGGTGAATACGTACCTTTCGAGATTTTAATTTTCTGCCCGATAAATTGCTCGAGCAATAAAACACATTAATCAGATCGAGATTGCCAAAGTCCTCATACTCGTTGATTTTACCCAATCAGATATTCGAAATGAATTTCCGTAAACTCGGTTCACAACCTGTCGCTTATTCGCGTAACAAGTCGCTTAAACCTGTTACGAATAGAACAATTGTCGCCAGTCCTACCCGAATGCCGATATTAACGTTAGTACACGAATCTTAATAGAGTTTTCGTTAGTCGACGTACTGACATCGGCGTTAACGCTAGACTCTCGTCTCTGAATTGAGCAGCTCGACATCTATCTTCTCCTTTTAGAATTCTAGAGCTGGAGGCCCTAGCACGATTCGCTGCCACTACGATGCCGACAATCACATCGATGTAGCGATGGCATCCTACGTCAGCAATGCAATATAATCAGTTCTATTGGACATTATTAGTTATTGAACTAATGCGCATGTATGTTTTTTATAAATATTTTTAAGTTTCATTATAAGGTCCATTACTGTTACGAATCATGTAATGTCATTCTAAACATGTCCCTATCCGAATCACAAAAAAAAATTTTAGTAGTTAAACACAAGTGCTGATTTTCTAACGACCCAGTACTCAAATAATTGTATCGTAGAGCAATCAAATGAACAGACGGTAATATTTCCAAAATCACCACTGTTCGGTCTAATTTCATTTTAGTAGGAACTCCTCTCTCGTTGAAGCCGTATATACACTATTGAATTGCAAAGTCCACCTTATTTGTTTTAGGAAATACATTTTTACTTATAACTATTGAAATCGTGGTAAACTTTATAGCGCGCGTGCGACCTGCAACTATCCTGCTTTTAGTAGTGCGTCTTACCACATCGTACACTCTTACGTTTTCACACGTATTTCAAACGTACACATCATCCATCATCTTCCACCTAATTCTAATCTAAATAGAAACACCTTTTAATACTGATTGATTTATTTTTCTGTAGCAATAATCCTATTTACTGTTTAAGCTTATTGCAATTTAAAACGTAAATACAAAACTAACAAGTTTTCATATCATACTAGGATGAAATCACTTTCTAATCTGTTGCTGTGGAGCTAGTAATAATGCATTGTGACAAAACTTCGAGATGTGGTGTCCAAAACGTATCAGAGGCCATAACTAAGACTGTTAGTTGGAAATCGGAACCGCTGGCGAAGTGATGTACGGAAACGTGCGATTTGTTTGGAGTCACTGAAGTTTACTTTTAATACGATAAGCGCTGTTTTAATCGTTTTGATCCTCTTTTTATGCTTTGCGATGCTTTTAGTATCATTGTCTAAGTCTGTTATAAATCACGATATTACAAATTACTATTCAGAAAAATGAAACGCATAAAACAGACCACCTGTATCACCGCATTCTTTAATTATACTCATTACAACGATATAAATATGTGTCCCTTGTTGTTACGATCAACAACTCATTAGTTAATGTCCTCTAATTAGCGATGACGTACACTTTTAACATAATGATGTTATTTTATGTGTAAAAGCGTATCTCATTCCGAAACAGTAACTACAAGAATGACCAAAATACGAATGTTTCAATCGGTAATTAGACAAAGAGCCCTAGAGGTAAGTTTGATATTGTGATCGACACGTGTCAAACTTTAATTTGAAAACAAAATGGTGACATATAAATATAAATAAGACATTTGTCGTATTGGAATAGAGAAACTATATATATAATTTTTACATAATAAACCGGTAGGTTTCATTAATATAAATAAATTTTAGACGATATTCTACTTACATTTGCCTGACGAGTGGACGTCTTGACCTGTGTTTTTAACTTCTGTATGACTACACTACGCAAGATATTCATTATTTATCAGCACTGACTTCAGAAACTATGTGCGTGGTTATATAAAATGAAATGTGTATGTATGTTAATAGTAAATTAACTATCAAGGGCCGCACGTCGCGCAACTAAATAATTTAGTTCGATAAATGTGTCAGTGCAGGAGTCGACGAATGCCGTAGCTTAAAGTAAGGTTAAAAATTCATTTGCGATAAAATGTATTAATATGAGGTTGTAAAGTCGCTTCAGAGGCAATTTTTAAGTATAAATTCACTCGAAATTGAGAAAAATGAATAGAAACATTCATATGTAACCTCTATTATAAGTATAATTTGCAAGGCGACATTTAGATATATATGTTGCATACACTTCATACGTTTTGCTATAGTTACAATATTTCTTATATACACATTTATCGGCAATAAATAAATTCAAATTAATAATGAAAGAACCGTAAGCGATTGGCGACTGTGAGGTGAGATATTTAAAAATTCAAAATTGTACAAAAGTTATCGGTCTGTTACTAAGTAAGTAGAATGACGAAACAAATCCATAGAACAGATTTGTATCACAGAAGGGTCGTAAAGGGGCGCCCTAGAGATACCATTACCGATCGAATCAGTGGTGTATTTAAAAAATGCCAAGTTTTACGCACCTCAATCCGACGAGCTTGCATAAGACGATTGATGGATAACGGCGCACGAAATGAAATATGCAGAGATCGTACCGTGTGGAAATATGTGGTCTTTGCCTAGGCGTGAGTTTATAAATAAAAATACCAACTGAACAATGTACTTACGAAACTATTAAATTGCCTATGAAGGGTTTATGTCATGAGCGCCAGTGGCCGAGCGGACGAGAGGGCCGCCTTCGAATCAGGACGTACTCGCTTCGAGTCCTGACCTTAGGCGAATCAAGTAATGAACTCTCAGCTTAGGTCCGACTGAGGAGAGTTCAAGTATATAGACTACACTCGGCGGACCACTGTAGATTTAATCTGTTTTAACATGTTCCTTAACTACACGGGAGAGAATATAAGAAATTGGGAATGCCTTAAATGAAAGTTTTTGTAAAAACGTAAAAAAAATTTATTAGTGATTTAAGTAAAATTTACATACACTTAACGTAGGTACTTAACGTATTTACTGGTTTATACAAAACATTACAATATCGATTACTATAAACTAGTACAAACAAGAAAATTATTTACAAAATAATTGTCTCACAATCTATTGTTCCCTCATCATTTGCACCACAAAATTACTACTAGGAGTATGCACATGCGACGTCTTGTCATCGTTCAGGCGCGTCCAACTCGTCGTAGTCGTGCGCGCTGGCACACTTCGGGCACAACATTTTGAAATTCTGAAACGATAAAAGTGCCGTCATTTAGTCTATAATAAGTTCTAGATTTGTAAAAGTACATCGCTTCAATATATATATATCTATATACAAATTTAATACTCAACAAAAGTAACATAATTCAATATAAGTAGTCTCACCAAGTTGTAATATCCTCGAAGCCACTTGAGCGCGAACTCGTAGTGATTGTCGGCGGCCATGTAAACGCCCATTCGATGCGCGCGCAGCGGGCTTGCATCTCCAGCTCCAAGACGGAAGTGGGCTCCTTGTACTCCTGTGCTCGCCCTGCGCTCCTGTCGCCGTTCCCGAAGGCGAGCCGTTCTGGTCGACATCTTCTGTCTGTTGTCCTTCTAGGGGCGTGCTTCTGCCGGCAGATTGACCATATTTATTTTATGACGTGCGTACAAATCACAAATAGCTATCACTGAATATAACGGTGACCGTGACAGACGGGGTTGTCCTTATCGTTCAAACTACCGAATGCGACTGACGACTATGTCGACGACTACCACGCTTATAAATGTTCCCTAAAGACGTTTGTAGCTGCGCTTGGACAACGGTAATGTTAATCCGCTATTGAATGCGAGATCGTTAATGACTTTTCGAAAACTCGTAATCGGTTTTACAGTCCTAATATTAGACAAGTGTATGCGTGAGACAAATCGTGTTGCCTCCCTTTAAAATTCTACGATATTCATAAAATGTATAACAAACATCAATAACAGGTTTTGTTCATAAAAATATATAAATAATGTAAGGTCTTACCTATTGACGCAAAGTGTCTTGATAGAAATCAAATTTATTACGCCGAAAACCGATGCACTGCAATCGAATTGCAACTACATATTTTGTAATGTAACATAAGCAGTTCCGAGGAATACTTTTTACTTCAGCGCTGTAACAAAATAAGGCGCTCTACGGAAAAGGTTCGTAGAAACGCGAGCTTTCCTTTTCAGTGTACATCGAAGTCGTTCGGAAGCGCATGGAAGCTGCGACATCAGTCCTGAAGAAGCTGACAAGAGAAAGAACTAATTGAGTATGTGGATGGATTCGAAAATAAATTTACTTAGTTCATTCTATATGGATTTTTAGGACAGTATATTTTAGTGCACTTTAATTACATTCTCCTTGAAGAGTTGTAGGAAATATAGCGAATATCTATGACAAAAGACGAACCTCTTTAAAATTCTACGACATTCGTAGGACGTATGACGAACGTCAATAATACGTAATTTCAGAAACACCTAGGACTATGCGTCTCATTTATTACAATTTTAGTTGTTATTACAATTTACGAGGAAGACGTTACGTTTGTTAATACCGAAAGTATCTATATAATACGAACATCTTATATTGTTTTGTTACAATTTAAAATTTATCAAAATTAAATTATATTATTACTAGCTTTCACCCACGGGTCCGCCCGCGTAAACATCGAATAAATTCTTTCGTCTTTTATATAGACTGATCACGCTGTCAACCATAGTCCCGATATTGTTCCTTCTTTCCACTTCAGTCCTGTCTCCGATTTTGATTTTTATTTCGGTACAGATCTAGATTTCGATTCAAAATATACATCATAATTCAGTGGTTGTGTCCGTGTGGACATACAGAGATTTATCATCTTTCATATTAATCGATAACGTTATTAACCATGATACGTCGGTATGTCGGTCCGTTATTGATTCCATAACAGGAGGACCTTTAGTAATGCGCTATTTTTTAATTCGAAACGATCTAAGAAGCTCTCGATGCTGATCCGGTCCTGGTCACGATTCCAATCCCAAGCGATGTTGAATTTGAACCTCTGTATACTATTGTTGTTACTAATAACTAATCGGTATAAAGCATGCGTTATATGGCTCCGCAACCCAAGTCAAGAGCAAAAGTTAGTATGTTTATAAATTATGGCCTATACGTTGTTTTGATGTATGAGCTATGTTACTGTAAAGTTTCAGCTGATTCTGTTAAGCTGTTGAACCTCGATTGAGTAACAAACACACAAACTTTCACATTTATAATATTAGTAGTATTCAAAAATACTGATTTTTACAGCAGCACTAAAATACAGTTAACACATTGATTTATTTCTATTGGGTGTAATAATCTTTGATATTTATTTCAGGGCTATAATGCGAGCAGGCAGGTAAAATCTAGTTAAATAAATACTTACTGGAATATATTTACTGAAATGCTAGATGACCTTAAAGTTGCAAGATTTCAAATTTTTGACAAACAATCGTAACTGCCAAAATATTTCTTTTACTCTCGTAAAAAAATGATAAAAGTATGTACTTTCTAATACCATTGAGAATATGTATGTATACAAAGTTTCATGATGATCGGTTGAGTAGTTTCTACGTGAAAGCGTAACAAACAAACATACATTCACATTTATAATATTAGTAAGGATATGAACCACTTAAAACGCCACATTTCCTATAACAATAACCGTTTTATGAAGCAAAGTTTTAAGTACCGGTGAATCCTTTGAATTTTCCGATGTCATTGTCGAAACTTCAGCTATCTGTAAACATTTTTTTCATTTTGTCGCAATTTCTCTATAATTCAACTGCTGACACCGTGCTAACTATTAATACCGCTAGCTTTGTCTGCAATTCCGTGAAGCGCATTGCCGATATCGGATTTGCAGAACAACGCAGTCAGTGAGTAATCATGAAAGCACTTTAAGGAATAGTAAATTGTCGGAATAACGATAAGACAACGGTCAGTCGCCAATCAAGACGGCGTAGAACGAGAGTTATTTAAGATTGCGTCGATAATATGATGCATACAGGACTTACTCGAGTTTAAAATAATAAATAACGAAGATAAATAAAAGGGACATCAACAGTCACAAAACGGTGCGGGCACGGAAACAAGTACTCAGGTGAAAAGAAAATAGTTTTTATTTTTTCAAATACTTCACTTTACAAAATTCACTTATAGGATAGGTGAATACGTACCTTTCGAGATTTTAATTTTCTGCCCGATAAATTGCTCGAGCAATAAAACACATTAATCAGATCGAGATTGCCAAAGTCCTCATACTCGTTGATTTTACCCAATCAGATATTCGAAATGAATTTCCGTAAACTCGGTTCACAACCTGTCGCTTATTCGCGTAACAAGTCGCTTAAACCTGTTACGAATAGAACAATTGTCGCCAGTCCTACCCGAATGCCGATATTAACGTTAGTACACGAATCTTAATAGAGTTTTCGTTAGTCGACGTACTGACATCGGCGTTAACGCTAGACTCTCGTCTCTGAATTGAGCAGCTCGACATCTATCTTCTCCTTTTAGAATTCTAGAGCTGGAGGCCTAGCACGATTCGCTGCCACTACGATGCCGACAATCACATCGATGTAGCGATGGCATCCTACGTCAGCAATGCAATATAATCAGTTCTATTGGACATTATTAGTTATTGAACTAATGCGCATGTATGTTTTTATAAATATTTTAAGTTTCATTATAAGGTCCATTACTGTTACGAATCATGTAATGTCATTCTAAACATGTCCCTATCCGAATCACAAAAAAAAATTTTAGTAGTTAAACACAAGTGCTGATTTTCTAACGACCCAGTACTCAAATAATTGTATCGTAGAGCAATCAAATGAACAGACGGTAATATTTCCAAAATCACCACTGTTCGGTCTAATTTCATTTTAGTAGGAACTCCTCTCTCGTTGAAGCCGTATATACACTATTGAATTGCAAAGTCCACCTTATTTGTTTTAGGAAATACATTTTTACTTATAACTATTGAAATCGTGGTAAACTTTATAGCGCGTGCGAACTATCCTGCTTTTAGTGCGTCTTACCACATCGTACCTCTTACGTTTTCACACGTATTTCAAACGTACACATCATCCATCATCTTCCACCTAATTCTAATCTAAATAGAAACACCTTTTAATACTGATTGATTTATTTTTCTGTAGCAATAATCCTATTTACTGTTTAAGCTTATTGCAATTTAAAACGTAAATACAAAACTAACAAGTTTTCATATCATACTAGGATGAAATCACTTTCTAATCTGTTGCTGTGGAGCTAGTAATAATGCATTGTGACAAAACTTCGAGATGTGGTGTCCAAAACGTATCAGAGGCCATAACTAAGACTGTTAGTTGGAAATCGGAACCGCTGGCGAAGTGATGTACGGAACGTGCGATTTGTTTGGAGTCACTGAAGTTTACTTTTAATACGATAAGCGCTGTTTTAATCGTTTTGATCCTCTTTTATGCTTTGCGATGCTTTTAGTATCATTGTCTAAGTCTGTTATAAATCACGATATTACAAATTACTATTCAGAAAAATGAAACGCATAAAACAGACCACCTGTATCACCGCATTCTTTAATTATACTCATTACAACGATATAAATATGTGTCCCTTGTTGTTACGATCAACAACTCATTAGTTAATGTCCTCTAATTAGCGATGACGTACACTTTTAACATAATGATGTTATTTTATGTGTAAAAAGCGTATCTCATTCAAACAGTAACTACAAGAATGACCAAAAATACGAATGTTTCAATCGGTAATTAGACAAAGAGAGCCCTAGAGGTAAGTTTGATATTGTGATCGACACGTGTCAAACTTTAATTTGAAAACAAAATGGTGACATATAAATATAAATAAGACATTTGTCGTATTGGAATAGAAACTATATATATAATTTTTTTACATAATAAACCGGTAGGTTTCATTAATATAAATAAATTTTAGACGATATTCTACTTACATTTGCCTGACGAGTGGACGTCTTGACCTGTGTTTTAACTTCTGTATGACTACACTACGCAAGATATTCATTATTTATCAACTGACTTCAGAAACTATGTGCGTGGTTATATAAATGAATGTGTATGTTAATAGTAAATTAACTATCAAGGGCCGCGTCGCGCAACTAAATAATTTAGTTCGATGTGTCAGTGCAGGAGTCGACGAATGCCGTAGCTTAAAGTAAGTTAAAATTCATTTGCGATAAAATGTATTAATATGAGGTTGTAAGTCGCTTCAGAGGCAATTTTAAGTATAAATTCCACTCCGAAATTGAGAAAAATGAATAGAAACATTCATATGTAACCTCTATTATAAGTATAATTTGCAAGGCGACATTTAGATATATATGTTGCATACACTTCATACGTTTTGCTATAGTTACAATATTTCTTATATACATTTATCGGCAATAAATAAATTCAAATTAATAATGAAAGAACCGTAAGCGATTGGCGACTGTGAGGTGAGATATTTAGAATTCAAAATTGTACAAAGTTATCGGTCTGTTACTAAGTAAGTAGAATGACGAAACAAATCCATAGAACAGATTTGTATCACAGAAGGGTCGTAAAGGGGCCCTAGAGATACCATTACCGATCGAATCAGTGGTGTATTTAAAATGCCAAGTTTTACGCAGCTTGCATAAGACGATTGATGGATAACGGCGCACGAAATAAATATGCAGAGATCGTACCGTGTGGAAATATGTGGTCTTTGGCGTGTGAGTTTATAAATAAAAATACCAACTGAACAATAACACTTACGAAACTATTAAATTGCCTATGAAGGGTTTATGTCATGAGCGCCAGTGGGAGCGGACGGAGGGCCGCCTTCGAATCGGGACGTACTCGCTTCGAGTCCTGACCTTAGGCGAATCAAGTAATGAACTCTCAGCTTAGGTCCGACTGAGGAGAGTTCAAGTATATAGACTACACTCGGCGGACCACTGTAGATTTAATCTGTTTTAACATGTTCCTTAACTACACGGGGGAGAATATAAGTGGGAATGCCTTAAATGAAAGTTTTTGTAAAAACGTAAAAAAATTTATTAGTGATTTAAGTAAAATTTACATACACTTAACGTAGGTACTTAACGTATTTACTGGTTTATACAAAACATTACAATATCGATTACTATAAACTAGTACAAACAAGAAAATTATTTACAAAATAATTGTCTCACAATCTATTGTTCCCTCATCATTTGCACCACAAAATTACTACTAGGGTATGCACATGCGACGTCTTGTCATCGTTCAGAGCGCGTCCAACTCGTCGTAGTCGTGCGCGCTGGCACTTCAGGCACAACATTTTGAAATTCTGAAACGATAAAAGTGCCGTCATTTAGTCTATAATAAGTTCTAGATTTGTAAAAGTACATCGCTTCATATATATATATATCTATATACAAATTTAATACTCAACAAAAGTAACATAATTCAATATAAGTAGTCTCACCAAGTTGTAATATCCTCGAAGCCACTTGAGCAGAACTCGTAGTGATTGTCGGCGGCCATGTAAGCCCATTCGATGCGCGACTGCAGCGGGCTTGCATCTCCAGCTCCAAGACGGAAGTGGGCTCCTTGTACTCCTGTGCTCGCCCTGCGCTCCTGTCGCCGTTCCCGGCGAGCCGTTCTGGTCGACATCTTCTGTCTGTTGTCCTTCTAGAGGGCGTGCTTCTTCTGCCGGCAGATTGACCATATTTATTTTATGACGTGCGTACAAATCACAAATAGCTATCACTGAATATAACGGTGACCGTGACAGGGTTGTCCTTATCGTTCAAACTACCGAATGCGACTGACGACTATGTCGACGACTACCACGCTTATAAATGTTCCCTAAAGACGTTTGTAGCTGCGCTTGGACAATAATGTTAATCCGCTATTGAATGCGAGATCGTTAATGACTTTTCGAAAACTCGTAATCGGTTTTACAGCCCTAATATTAGACAAGTGTATGCGTGAGACAAATCGTGTTGCCTCCCCTTTAAGAATTCTACGATATTCATAAAATGTATAACAAACATCAATAACAGGTTTTGTTCATAAAATATATAAATAATGTAAGGTCTTACCTATTGACGCAAAGTGTCTTGATAGAAATCAAATTTATTACGCCGAAAACCGATGCACTGCAATCGAATTGCAACCCTACATATTTTGTAATGTAACATAAGCAGTTCAGGAATACTTTTTACTTCAGCGCTGTAACAAAATAAGGCGCTCTACGGAAAAGGTTCGTAGAAACGCGAGCTTTCCTTTTCAGTGTACATCGAAGTCGTTCGGGCGCATGGAAGCTGCGACATCAGTCCTGAAGAAGCTGACAAGAGAGAAGAACTAATTGAGTATGTGGATGGATTCGAAAATAAATTTACTTAGTTCATTCTATATGGATTTTTAGGACAGTATATTTTAGTGCACTTTAATTACATTCTCCTTGAAAGAGTTGTAAGGAAATATAGCGAATATCTATGACAAAAGACGAACCTCTTTAAAAATTCTACGACATTCGTTGGGACGTATGACGAACGTCAATAATACGTAATTTCAGAAACACCTAGGACTATGCGTCTCATTTATTACAATTTTTAGTTGTTATTACAATTTACGAGGAAGACGTTACGTTTGTTAATACCGAAAGTATCTATAAATACGAACATCTTATATTGTTTTGTTACAATTTAAAATTTATCAAAATTAAATTATATTATTACTAGCTTTCACCCACGGGTCCGCCCGCGTAAACATCGAATAAATTCTTTCGTCTTTATATAGACTGATCACGCTGTCAACCATGGTCCCGATATTGTTCCTTCTTTCCACTTCAGTCCTGTCTCCGATTTTGATTTTTATTTCGGTACAGATCTAGATTTCGATTCAAAATATACATCATAATTCAGTGGTTGTGTCCGTGTGGACATACAGAAGAATTATCATCTTTCATATTAATCGATAACGTTATTAACCATGATACGTCGGTATGTCGGTCGTTATTGATTCCATAACAGGAGGACCTTTAGTAATGCGCTATTTTTTAATTCGAAACGATCTAAGAGCTCTCGATGCTGATCCCGGTCTGGTCACGATTCCAATCCCAAGCGATGTTGAATTTGAACCTCTGTATACTATTGTTGTTACTAATAACTAATCGGTATAAAGCATGCGTTATATGAAACCGCAGCCCAAGTCAAGAGCAAAAGTTAGTATGTTTATAAATTATGGCCTATACGTTGTTTTGATGTATGAGCATATTTACTGTAAAGTTTCAGCTGATTCTGTTAAATGTTGAACCTCGATTGAGTAAAAACACACAAACTTTCACATTTATAATATTAGTAGTATTCAAAAATACTGATTTTACAGCAGCACTAAAATACAGTTAACACATTGATTTATTTCTATTGGAGTGTAATAATCTTTGATATTTATTTCAGGGCTATAATGCGAGCAGACCGCAGGTAAAATCTAGTTAAATAAATACTTACTGGAATATATTTACTGAAATGCTAGATGACCTTAAAGTTGCAAGATTTCAAATTTTTGACAAACAATCGTAACTGCCAAAATATTTCTTTTACTCTCGTAAAAAAATGATAAAAGTATGTACTTTCTAATACCATTGAGAATATGTATGTATACAAAGTTTCATGATGATCGGTTGAGTAGTTTCTGCGTGAAAGCGTAACAAACAAACATACATTCATATAATATTAGTAGGATATGAACCACTTAAAACGCCACATTTCCTATATAATAACCGTTTTTATGAAGCAAAGTTTTAAGTACCGGTGAATCCTTTGAATTTTTCCGATGTCATTGTCGAAACTTCAGCTATCTGTAAACATTTTTTTTCATTTTGTCGCAATTTCTCTATAATTCAACTGTGACCACCCGTGCTAACTATTAGCCGCTACAGCTTTGTCTGCAATTCCGTGAAGCGCATTGCCGATATCGGATTTGCCAGAACAACGCAGTCAGTGAGTAATCATGAAAGCACTTTAAGGAATAGTAAATTGTCGGAATAACGATAAGACAACGGTCAGTCGCCAATCAAGACGGCGTAGAACGAGAGTTATTTAGGTGCGTCGATAATATGATGCATACAGGACTTACTCGAGTTTAAAATAATAAATAACGAAGATAAATAAAGGGACATCAACAGTCACAAAACGGTGCGGGCACGGAAACAAGTACTCAGGTGAAGAAAATAGTTTTTTTATTTTTTCAAATACTTCACTTTTACAAAATTCACTTATAGGATAGGTGAATACGTACCTTTCGAGATTTTAATTTTCTGCCCGATAAATTGCTCGAGCAATAAAACACATTAATCAGATCGGATTGCCAAAGTCCTCATGCTCGTTGATTTTACCCAATCAGATATTCGAAATGAATTTCCGTGAACTCGGTTCACAACCTGTCGCTTATTCGCGTAACAAGTCGCTTAAACCTGTTACGAATAGAACAATTGTCGCCAGTCTACCCGAATGCCGACCAACGTTAGTACACGAATCTTAATAGAGTTTTCGTTGGTCGACGTACTGACATCGGCGTTAACGCTAGACTCTCGTCTCTGAATGAGCAGCTCGACATCTATCTTCTCCTTTTGAGGAATTCTAGAGCTGGAGGCCCTAGCACGTTCGCACCACTACGATGCCGACAATCACATCGATGTAGCGATGGCATCCTACGTCAGCAATGCAATATAATCAGTTCTATTGGACATTATTAGTTATTGAACTAATGCGCATGTATGTTTTTATAAATATTTTTAAGTTTCATTATAAGGTCCATTACTGTTACAGATCATGTAATGTCATTCTAAACATGTCCCTATCCGAATCACAAAAAATTTTTAGTAGTTAAACACAAGTGCTGATTTTCTAACGACCAGTACTCAAATAATTGTATCATTAGAGCAATCAAATGAACAGACGGTAATATTTCCAAAATCACCACTGTTCGGTCTAATTTCATTTTAGTAGGAACTCCTCTCTCGTTGAAGCCGTATATACACTATTGAATTGCAAATCCACCTTATTTGTTTTGGAAATACATTTTACTTATAACTATTTAAATCGTGGTAAACTTTATAAGCGCGTGCGACCTGCAACTATCCTGCTTTTAGTAGGGTGCGTCTTACCACATCGTACACTCTTACGTTTTCCACGTATTTCAAACGTACACATCATCCATCATCTTCCACCTAATTCTAATCTAAATAGAAACACTTTTAATACTGATTGATTTATTTTCTGTAGCAATAATCTATTTATTTTAGCTTATTGCAATTTAAAACGTAAATACAAACTAACAAGTTTTCATATCATACTAGGATGAAATCACTTTCTAATCTGTTGCTGTGGAGCTAGTAATAATGCATTGTGACAAAACTTCGAGATGTGTTCCAAAACGTATCAGAGGCCATAACTAAGACTGTTGGTTGGAAATCGGAACCGCTGGCGAAGTGATGTACGGAAACGTGCGATTTGTTTGGATCACTGAAGTTTACTTTTAATACGATAAGCGCTGTTTTAATCGTTTTGATCCTCTTTTTTTATGCTTTGCGATGCTTTTTAGTATCATTGTCTAAGTCTGTTATAAATCACGATATTACAAATTACTATTCAGAAAATGAAACGCATAAAACAGACCACCTACATCACCGCATTCTTTTAATTATACTCATTACAACGATATAAATATGTGTCCCTTGTTGTTACGATCAACAACTCATTAGTTAATGTCCCTAATTAGCGATGACGTACACTTTTAACATAATGATGTTATTTTTATGTGTAAAAAGCGTATCTCATTCCGAAACAGTAACTACAAGAATGACCAAATACGAATGTTTCAATCGGTAATTAGACAAAGAGAGAAGGCCTAAATTTGTTTGATTGTGATCGACGTGTCAAACTTTAATTTGAAAACAAAATGGTGACATATAAATATAAATAAGACATTTGTCGTATTGGAATAGAGAAACTATATATATAATTTTTTACATAATAAACCGGTAGGTTTCATTAATTGTATTTTTGACTATTCTACTTACACATTTGCCTGACGGTGGACGT